>SJYA01001362.1:0-52811 GCA_006410615.1 Neotragus moschatus | reverse complement strand
CCTAGATAGTATACTCAAAAGCAGAGACATTACTTTGCCGACTAAGGTCAGTCTAGTCAAGGCTATGGTTTTTCCTGTGGTCATGTATGGATGTGAGAGTGGAACTGTGAAGAAAGCTGAGCGTCGAAGAATTGATGCTTTTGAACCGTGGTGTTGGAGAAGACTCTTGAGAGTCCCTTGGACTGCAAGGAGATGCAACCAGTCCATTCTGAAGGAGATCAGCCCTGGGATTTCTTTGGAAGGAATGAGGCTAAAGCTCAAGCTCCAGTACTTTGTCCACCTCATGCTAAGAGTTGACTCATTGGAAAAGACTTTGATGCTGGGAGGGATTGGGGGCAGGAGGAGAAGGGGACGACAGAGGATGAGATGGCTGGATGGCATCACTGACTTGATGGATGCAACTCTGAGTGAACTCTGGGAGTTGGTAATGGACAGGGAGGCCTGGTGTGCTGCGATTCATGGGGTCATAAAGAGTTGGACATGACTGAGTGACTGAACTGAACTGAGCTGAATTTCCCAAGAACTATTATTTGGAAATATGTTTACAATCTAGATTTAATGACCATACATCTTAAAGAAATAAAATGTAATTTTTAAAAATTTAACAAATAAATAAACATGAATAATTTTAAAGTAATTAAATTAATCAGCATAATACAGACATGCTTCATTTATTACACTTCACTTTATTGTGCTTTGCAGATATCGCACTTCTTACAAATCAAAGATTTGTAGCAACTCTGTGTTGAGCAAGTCTATTTGGCGCTATTTTTCTGACAGTATGCACTTGATTTTTGTCTCTGTGTCATGTGTTGGTATCACAATATTTCAAACTTTTCCATTATTATTATATTCATTATGGTGATCCATGGTCAGTAATCTTTGATGTTAATATTGCAAAGATTATGACTCGATGAAGACTCAAATGATGGTTAGCACTTTCCAGCAGCAAGTGTTTTTTCATTAAGCTATGTACATTTTAAAAAATATAATGCTATTGCACATCTGATAGGCTATAGTATATTATAAAAAGGATTTTTATATGTAATGGAAAGCTTTAAAAGATTGTGACTCTATTTCAATATTCACTTTATCGAGGTACTCTGGAACTGAACCCACAATATCTTCGATGTTTGCTTCCATTTTAACATCAGCATTTGTCAAACTCTTTCCACTTAACCTAACAATATCCTTTCCATGTATGTGTTATTATCCCAGGACTATTGGAGGTTGAACAACTTGCCTTGGGACACTGAGATCATATAGTTGAGTAAGATCAGAAGCCAGGTCTGTCTCTCCTAAAATCCATGTTACATTTTTATATCATTTTCCCCTGAGAAAATATTTGATCCAAAGATATGTTCTCCAAATACAGTAGTCCCTTGGTATCCACTGGAATCGACTCCAGGACTGCCCACAAGTACCCAAATCCATGTACACTCAAGTTCCTTATATTATACTGGCATAATATTTTCACATAATCTATTTCGTTTCAGTCATATCCAAGTTTTTGTGACTCCATGGACTGTAGACTCTGCTTCTGTGCAACTGGAAACAAAGGCCCAGCCTTATTATTTATTTTGCATCCTCTTAATGTGTTTAACTCAGAGGTCACAAAGCAGGTGCTCTAAATATGCTCTTAACATTTGAAACATGAAGAATTGTGATTGATTTTTACTACATGAACCTGATTCGTGTGACAGAACTATCGTATCCACTTGACAGGCTGCAAACTCAAGACCTGATGAGCATAGTCAACATCCAGTCTGTTTTTGAAAGATGGAACCTGGAAGGATTACTCTGTCAACTCAACAAACTGCATGGACATAAATAAGAATGGAATGCACGTATGTTTTAATGAACCAAAAAAGATGAATAGAATGCACTAGAGAGTCTTCAAAGCTTAGAGAATGAAAAAGCATGAATCTAGGAGTTGAAACACCTAGGCTTGAACCCAATGGTACCACTTCAAACAACGTCATCTGTCACAAGTTCAGTTTCATCTTTAAAGTGCATGTATGATACACACACTTGTCATTCACTGGAGTTTTCAAAAACTTAAAGCAGTTTAACAAAATGTATAATGTTTAATTCAACTGTAGAGCTTATGACCTGACCTGAAGTAGNGTCATCTGTCACAAGTTCAGTTTCATCTTTAAAGTGCATGTATGATACACACACTTGTCATTCACTGGAGTTTTCAAAAACTTAAAGCAGTTTAACAAAATGTATAATGTTTAATTCAACTGTAGAGCTTATGACCTGACCTGAAGTAGATAGGTCACCTCATTGCTCTAAGGCTGTTTCATTTTTTTAATGAGCATATATATATATATATATATATATACACCGATATTCCCTCTCTCTGGGTTCGTTAAAAGTACCATGCAACTTAATATGATTTCTCAGTTCAGTACAGTTACTCAGTCATGTCCCACTCTTTGTGACACCATGGACTGCAACACACCAGGCTTCCCTGTCCATCACTACTAACTCCTAGAGCTTGCTCAAACTCATGTCCATTGAGTCGGTGATGCCATCCAACCTCTCATCCTCTGTCATCCCTTTCTCCTCCCACCTTCTATCTTTCCCAGCATCAGGGTCTTTTCTAAGGAGTCAGTTCTTCACATCAGTTGGCCAAAGTATTGGAGTCGCAGTTTCAGCATTAGTCCTTCCAATGAATATTCAGGACGGATTTCCTTTAAAGTTGACTGTGATCTCCTTGCAGTCCAAGGGACTCTGAAGAGTATTCTCCAGCACCACAGTTCAATAGCATCACTTCTTCAGCACTCAGACTTTTTTATGGTCCAACTCTCACATACATACATGACTATTGGAAAAACCATAGCTTTGACTAGAGAGACCTTTGTTGGCAAAGTAATGCATCTGGTTCTTAATATGCTCTTTAGATTGGTCATAGCTTTTCTTCCAAGGGGCAAGCGTTTTTTAATTTCATGGCTGCAGTCACCATCTGCAGTGATTTGGGAGCCCAAGAAAATAAAGTCTATCACTGTTTCCATTGTTTCCCCATCTATTTGCCATGAAGTGATGGCACTGGATGCCATGATCTTAGTTCCTTGAATATTGAGTTTCAACCCAACTTTTTCACTCTCCTCTTACACTTTCATCAAGAGGCTCTTCACTTCCTCTTTGCTTCCTGCCATAATGGTGGTCTGTCATCTACATATCTGAGGTTATTGATATTTCTCCTGGCAATCTTGGTTCCAGCTTGTGCTTCATCCAGCCCAGCATATTGCATATTGTACTCTGCATATAAGTTAAATAAACAGGGTGACAATGTGCAGGCTTGATATATTCCTTTCCCAGTTGGGAACCAGTCCATTGTTCCATGTACAGTTCTAACTCTTGCTTCTTAATCTGCATACATATTTTTCAGGAAGCAGGTAGGGTGCTCTGGTATTCCTATCTCTTTCAGAATTTTCCACAGTTTGTTGTAATCCACACAGTCAAAGGCTTTGGCATAGTCAATAAAGCAGAAATAGATGTTTTTCTGGAATTTTCTTGCTTTTTCCATGATCCAATGGATGTTGGCAATTTGACCTCTGGTTCCTCTGCCTTTTCTAAATCCGACTTGAATGTCTGGAAGTCCTTGGTTCACAAATTGTTGAAGCCTGGCTTGGAGAATTTTGAGCATTACTTTGGTAGCATGTGAAATGAGTGCAATTGTGTGATAGTTTGAGCATTCTTTGATGTTGCCTTTCTTTGGGATTGGAATGAAAACTGAACTTTTCCAGGAGTGTGGCCACTGCTGAGTTTTCCATATTTGCTGGCATATTGAGTTCAGCACTTTCACAACGTCATCTTTTAGGATTTGAAATAGCTCAATTGGAATTCCATCACCTCCACTAGCTTTGTTCATAGTGATGCTTCCTAACATCCACTTGACTTCAGACTCCAAGATGTCTGACTCTAGTTGAATGATCACACCATCGTGGTTATCTGGGTCATGAAGATCCTTTTCATATAGTTCTGGGTATTCTTGCCACCTCTTCTTAATATCTTCTGCTTCTGTTAGATCTATACCATTTCTGGCTTTTACTGTGCCCATCTTTAAATGAAATATTCCCTTGGTATCTCTGATTTTCTTGAAGATATTTCTAGTCTTTCCCATTCTATTGTTTTCCTCTATTTCTTTGCATTGATCACTTAGGAAGGCTTTCTTAACTCTCCTTGCTATTCTTTGGAACTTTGCATTCAGATGGGTATATCCTCCCTTTTCTCTTTTGCCTTTGGCTTCTCTTTTCTCACCTATTTGTAAGGCCTCCTCAGACAACCATTTTGCCTTTTTGCATTTCTTTTCCTTGGGGAGGGTCTTGATCCCTGTCTCCTGTACAATGTCACTAACCTCCATCCATGGTTCTTCAGGCACTCTATCGGATCGAATCCCTTGAATATGTTTGTCACTTCCACTGTATAATTGTAAGGGGTTTGATTTAGGTCATACCTGAATGATTCAGTGGTTTCCCCTACTTTCTTCAATTTAAGTCTGAATTTGGCAATAAGGATTTCACGATCTGAGCCACAGTCAGCTCCCAGTCTTGTTTTTGCTGACTGTATAGAGCTTCTCCATCTTTGGCTGCAGAGAATATAATCAGTCTGATTTCAGGACTGGCCAGCTGGTGATGTCCATGTGTAGAGTCTTGTGTTGTTGGAAAAGACTGTTTGCTCTAATCAGTGCATTCTCTTGACAAAACTCTGTTAGCCTTTGCTCTGCTTCATTTTGTACTCCAAGGCTGATCTTGCCTGTTACTACAGATATCGCTTGACTTCCTACTTTTGCATTCCAGTTTCCTATGATAAAAAGGATATCTTTTTTTTTTTTGGTGTTAGTTTAGAAGGTCTTATAGGTCATCATGGAACCATACAACTTCAGCTTCTTTGGCATTAGTTGTTGGGGTGTAGAGTTGGATTACTGTAATATTGAATGATTTGCCTTGGAAACAAACAGAGATCACTGTGTCATTTTTGAGATTGGACCCAAGTACTGCATTTTGGACTCTTTTGTTGACTATGATGGCTACTGCATTTCTTCTAAGGGATTCTTGCCCACAGTCCCAGCTATAATGGTCATCTGAATTAAATCTGCCCATTTCTGTCCATTTTAGTTCATTGATTCCTAAAATATCTCCCGTTTGACCACTTCCAATTTCCTTGATTCTTGGACCTAACATTCCAGGTTTCTATGCAATATTGTTCTTTATAGCATCCCAGAACCTAATGTTCTACCTGAAACATTGTGGGCACTTACATTAAACAAAAAAATTAAAAAGTTAAGGCTGAGAGATATCATGTCTTACTCAAACCTGGGATCCACAGGAACAGCTTTGTTATTGACATATCATAGTAGAGAATAGTATTATGGCCTCATGCTTATGCTTAGTCATGTCCAATTTTTTGTGGCCCTATGGACTGTAGTTCACTGGGTCCCTCTTTCCATGGGATTTCCCAGGTGAGAATATTGGAGTGGGTTGCCATTTTCTCCTCCAAAAGATCTTACTGACCCAAGGATCAAATCCTTGAATCCTGCATCTTCTGAATTGACAGGCTGATTCTTAACCACTGAACCACCTGGGAAATGAATGTTAGCTCATGAAACAAACTAGGAAGTAAAAAAATCTCATTTAATCTATCCAAAACTAATTTGGATAATCTACAGCCAAACATGAAATAGATAATTCTAGAGGCTCTACTAATATTCTTTAATGAAATTCCTCTGGGAATTATATATGGAAACTATTGTGTTTATGCAGAGATTTTTTCCTCTTTAAAATATATTTAGAAGACATGGTTCCCAGGCTTAACAAATGAAGGCTATCAATTTTAACAGAGTTTTAAAAGTTTAGAATATTATTTAGAATAAAAGGAGGAAACCAGAAAAAAGTTTCTGGTTATTGTTCAAATTGAGTAAGAATTTTGCATACATACTATGTTTATGTAAGCATACATACTGTGTTTTTAAAAAATCTTATTATACACCTCCTTAGTGTTTATTTAACCTCTTAGCAACATATTTAATTTGTTAGAACATAGAAACACGTAGTGTAATTTTTCTAAAAAATAACAGGGCTCATATTTTTATGTTATTTCCCTTCTTAGTTGCCAAAACTGCAGCGCCTCCTTTGTCCACTGGTGGAAATGCCTGGAATTGCAGGAATAGTTTTCAGTGGCACAAATTTCTCCAGTACATAAAAGAAACCAGGATGTCCATTCTGATGTTCAACAAGCACTTAGATACTAAGAAAAGTGAGATACTAGACATAATGATGAATGTCAGTGGCAACAAAGTTTTTAAAAGTACATCATATACTGGTTAGAAAAGAGTTTAAATACAATTGTGATGTACCAGCATATAGCACTCAGTTATTGAATTTAAAGTGCTACAATCTAATGAGTCTTTATCCTGGTTACATATCTATCAGCACTTTAATTAAAACCATGTGTTTTACAGCAGGATTCCAGTTCCTGTGAGACAAATTCAGCCCAAAATACATCTCACAAAAATCACTTGTCTAACCCTGATTGAGTACCTGTTGCAACTGATAGTTGAAAAAAAAGTAAAAGAAAAACAATTGTGTGCCCCAATGAACAATTTAACTCAAGATGACTATTCTTCCTTTTTATTGGATACTACTCAATTTTCCCACTCCTCAAGGGAAAAGAATTTAAATTTGCTCTGTTTTGCAAAATCACAATCTAAAACACTCTGACCTGTGAGCTGAAATGCCTCTTTAAAACCTGTTGAAAACTATGTCTTTGCTGACTAGTTCAAAACAATTGCAAATACATAGTCTATAATTTAGGGCACTGAGCAAATTAAAACTATTTCCTAGCCTGCCCAAGGCCACAGAACTTGCTGTAATAGGCTCTGGAGTCAGTTTGCAAAGGAACTAGTAGATGCATGAAAGGCTTAAAAATACCCATTTTCTTTTGTTTATTTCTGTATCACTCAGGGATACAGAATGAGCTGAGAACCCATACATTTCATCTCCTTTTTATTTTAATTTTTATTCATTTTGGTTGTGCTGGGTCCATGTTGCTATATGTGGGTTTTCTCTAGTTGTGGTGAGCAGGGGCTACTCCCTAGTTATGGTGTGCAGGCTTCTCACTCTGGTGGCTCCTCTTGTTACGGAGCATGGGCTCTAGAGCACTTCAGTAGCTGCAGCTTGCTGGCTAAGCTGCCCTGTGGCATGTGGAATCTTTCTGGAGTAAGGATCAAACCCATGTCCTCTGCATTGGCAGGTAGAGTCTTAGCCACTTGTCCACCAGGAAAGTCCCGTACAAATACTTGGTGCAAACACTTGATTCAGAGATGTTTTTCTCTCTTTAGACCCAACTCTGGTCTTGAACGCTGGTCTTTAGACCCATTTCTGGTCCTGTGCATGTCTATGTGACCTGCCTCTTAACTAAGATGGTACAATGACCACACCAGAAATCTACTTTCTAAGCCATCTCTTTGAACATCTCTAGACAAACCCATCCATTATCTGTATCAATTCATTCAGAGGTTTTCATTTTTCATTCAAACATTAACTTACCAGGTGCTATCACTTCATCAGTTTTGGGGATACAAGGAAGAAGAAAATTAAGCTCAAAGAGCTTACTGCCTAGTAGCCAAAAGTCTAAATTTTGTTCTTTTAAAATATATTTTAATTGGAGCATAATTATAATATTGTGATAGTCTCTTCCATACATCACCATGAATTCACCATAGGCATATATGTTACCCCTTCCTCCTGAGCCTCCCTACCACCCCATCCCCCAGGTTGTCACAGAGCACCAATTTTGGGTTCCCTGCATCAAACTCCCACTGGCTATCTATTTCACATATGATAATGTACAAGTTTCAATGCTGTTCACTCAAATCATCCTACCCTTTCCTTCTCCTATTGTGTCCAAAAGTCTGTTTATATTTGCTGCCCTGCGTGTAGGATCTTTCTAGATTCCACGTATATGCGTTAATACACAATATTTGTCTTTCTCTTTCTGACTTACTTCACTCTGCATACTAGGCTCTAGGTTCATCCACCTCATTGAAACTGATACAACTACTATGGAGAACAGTACGGAGATTCCTTAAAAAACTAGGAACAAAACTACCATACAACCCAGCAATCACACTACCAAGTATATACCCTGAAGAAACAGTCATTGAAAAAGACACATGTACTGCAATGTTCACTGCAGCACTATTCACAATAGCTAAATTTTATTCTTATGAACCCTCACTTCCATCCAGGACTGCCCTCGGAAGCACACTTTCTAGGTAATAGTTTGCTTGACTTCCAAAAGGTATGTAAAACTTGAACTCTTTGGTCAGTGGGAGAAGTTTGCTCAGGGGAAGGATTTCATTCATTCCATCCTATTCCCTGTCCACCTTTATAGAAGGAGAATAGAGAGGGGATGTTATTAGGAAAGTGTGTTGGCATCAGAATAGGGAACAAAATAGAGAAACTCCTCTCACCAAGGCATTAAGGAGAAGAATGGCTTTGCCGAATTGTTCTCCTCTCTGGGCAAAGTGATCGCACTTTAAGAGACAACTCTCTATGTACACATGCTCCAGGGACCTCAGTGAAATGGAGAAGGGTCTTATGGCCCTTGCTCTCCATGTCCTCTACCTGTCTTTTGTCTGTGGAAAAACATTAGCCGAAGGGTAAGACTCATCAAAAAAAGTGACAAAATGCAGAAACAAAAGAAGACACTCCAAGACTAAGCAATAATCATTTAGTCATAAAAGCATAGTTCTAACACCTTTAGTTCCTTCTTAAGGGCTATAGAGAATATTCTGAGCCACATTCTGTGAACTATTTTGTAGCTACTGAAACCCTACCAGGTGGAAAAAAGTAACTGCTTGATGACCAGATTGTAGCCCTAACATAACTGCCATAATTCTGAAAGAAATGGAAACAAACCAACTATGAAACTGAAGATTAACTGTACTTAATCAAGATGACACTGGTCAGACCACCAGTGACCAGTTTGAAGATGACTGTCAGAGCTGACTGTGCTGTTTCTCCATGTAGCCCCCACCCTCCACCTGTAAAAAGCTCTAGCCCATTGATTGTCAGTGGGAGGGGGTAGGGCTTTGGACAGACATTTGCCCTCCCAGCCATCTTCCCCTACCTCATTGCTGGCACCCAAAATTAAATAAACTTTCCCTTTCACCAACCTAGCCTCTTTAATGACTTTTGAGTGGCGAGCAGCCAGGGACCCCATTTTTAGTTACCTCAGTACTCAGCCAAAACTTTAACTCTGTAAACTACCTTCTTGGAGCTGAAAATAGGTCTCTGGGTAAAAGTGATGAGTCTTAACCAGTGGATGAGAAAGAAGAAAGAAAATCAAGAGAGAGGAAGTAGAATGTAATGAAGTTAAAGAGGAAATGAGAGGCAGGGGTGAAAAAAAGGAACAAGGGCTTAAGATTACAAACAATAAAGAGAATACCAGTTTGGACGAAAGGAAAGAAGGAGCTCACATGTGAAAGAGTGATGAAGTGCTAATACCGACTGACTGCTTGGGATTTGCTACCTTGTGATCTATTCTTTTCACTGTGTAGTTTGCTATTGTTGAGAGTCTAAATATAATAGCAATTGTGATGCAAATGGGACCTTGGAAAGCACTCCAGAGAGGGGTTTGCCTTTTTTTCATGTTCTTAGAGGGATTCACCAGAGAAGGCAATGGCACCCCACTCCAGTACTCTTGCCTGGATAATCCCATGGACAGAGGAGCCTGGTAGGCTGCAGACCATGGGGTTGCAAAGAGTCAGAAACAACTGAGCAACTTCACTTTCACTTTTCACTTTCAAGCATTGAAGAAGGAAATGGCAACCCACTCCAGTGTTCTTGCCTGGAGAATCCCAGGGACGGGGGAGCCTGGTGGGCTGCTGTCTATGGGGTCACAGAGTTGGACACGACTGAAGCAACTTAGCAGCAGCAGCAGCAGAGGGTTTCACTGGTGGTTCAAAGGTAAAGAATCCACCTGCAATGCAGGAAATGCAAGAGATGTGGGTTGAATTCCTCCGTTAGGAAGATCCCCTGGAGGAGAGCATGGTAAACCACTCAAGTATTCTTGCCTGGGAAATTCCATGGACAGAGGAGCCTGGCGGACTGTAGTCCATGATGCTGCAAAGAGTCAGCCACGACTGATCATGCCTGCACGCTTGCTCTTAGAACCCATAAGAAGAAACCTAAGCTAGCCTGATGGATCATGAAGAAAACATGATCCAATCACTACCTGTTACCTCAACCAACAGACAGCCAAGCATCACATAAATGCAGGTGACTCTCCTGGACCTAGCGGCTGACTTCAGAGGCAACAGTAAGTTGAGCTGAGACTAGTTAAGCTATCCAAATGAAGAAAGCTGTCCAGATGACCCACAGAAAATTTTTAAAAATCCTTTCAGAAGCATTTGTGCATCTACCCTAAAGGATTCATAGCTGAGGCAATATGAGGAGGGAAGTAGTGTACGGGCACAGAAGACCAGTTGTTTTATGTTATGTCCACAGAGGAAGATCCTTCTTTCACTGGAATACACAGGGATTTATAACCTTGAATGAGCTGAGGAGTCACTCACCCTAACTTTTGATTCTATTAAATAAATACATTTTGAAGAAGTAATGAAAACTTTTTAGAACTTTTTGTACATTTGGTTCTCAACTTCCTCTAGAACTGCCTTCTACATAAGATACTTCCTATTTGTTACTTAAATGTTCCTGTTGCTTCAAACAAAATGTAAAAGTAAAGGAGTTTGATCAGCTCAGCAAAGTTTGCTCTCCACAAAAGGGCCAAACAAAATATAATCTTGAAATTGGAAACCCCCAAATCTGTTCTTCCACTGGCCCTGGAGTTAACCAATTTTTGGACCCAGCTGCCTGAGGAGGAATGAGGACTGAAGGGATCAGAGTTGGCAAGAAAAATGTCTCTCCTCTGAGGTTTCCAGCCGCATATTCAGTAAAGACAGGACATTTGAAGTAAGAGCATAATCTACCTGTCAGAAACACTTTGATTTTGCTTAAACACCAGGCAAACCGACAACCACTTTTCCCACAACTGAGGAGAATCTCCTAACATGAGCGGCACTTGAAGACGTGTTAAAATTTTCGCAGCTATTAACACATTCCTAAGAAAAATACTGCCGGAGACATAAGAAAGCCAAGGATAACAACCTCTTCTTTCCAATGAAAATGTTCCGTCTGTTTGATTAAAGGAAGATAAATGAAGGGCTAGGGCCAACGCACCTCACATTCTGTGCTACAGTTTGATTTGCCTTGAGACCGAGTGATTTAGCTTAGGAAACATGCAGCTTTGTCTCATGACCCTGCATTCCCGGAGCAGGGAATCTAACCAGGAACTACGTGCATTCATCGGAAAAGCCCAACATTCTCTGGCATTTTCCAGGGGAGGCAGAAGAGAGAACACAAAGCGGAGTTGTAAGTGTACATGTCCTTACACTTATTTCTGTTTCAAGTGAGATCCAAAGTGAGGCACAAATTGTCCTAAGTGAACATAACCCTCTGGACCAGGAGAGATGAGCTCTGGCCCCAGCTCTGGAATAACTGTGACTTTGAACAACTCTTTTGGTGTCTCTGAGCATCAGTGTTATCTCCTAAGAAACAGAGCAGTTGATCTAAAATAGTTCAAACTGTGAGTTGTAGCCATTAGTGGGACATGAAATCAATTTAGTGCATTGCAGCAGCCAATTTTTAGAAAGATATAAAAAGATAAGCTAGGAAAGAATAAGATAAAAATATACAGTACCATATATTGTCTCATTAGACTTTTGTTTCAGTTGTTGGTATGTGTGTCACTGTGTGTTACGTTCTTTTTTATTTCCCTTTTTTAATTAGAGGATAATTACAATATTGTGATGGTTTCTGCCACATAGCAACACAAATCAGCCATAGGTATACATGTGCCCCATCCCTCGTGAACCTTCTTCCCACCTCTCTCCCCATCCCACCCCTCTAGGTTGTCACAGAGCACCAGTTTTGTGTATATTACATTCTTTAAAAATATTAATAAACACTGGGTTTGATCTCTTAAGCTTTTTTTTTTAACTCTAGCTTTCTGGAATTGGGCTTCCCTGGTGGCTCAGATGGTAAAGTGTCTGCCTGAAATACAGGAGACCCAGGTTCAATTCCTGGATTGGGAAGATCCCCTGGAGAAGGAAATGGCAATCCACTCCAGCACTCTTGCCTGGAAAATCCCATTGACAGAGGAACCTGATAGGCTACAGTCCATGGGGTCGCAAAGAGTCGGACACGACTGAGTGACTTCACTTTCACTTTTCTGGAATTAGAGGAAATATCCAGGTACCATTTTAATCAGCCTATATTACCGGCTGACCCAGACCTTAGTACACTTCAGTCCTCAATATGAACCTATTTGTATGTACATTGAAATCACTGAAGTGTGTGCTTGTGTAATGATATGCACGTGCATTTGTGTTCTGATCTCACCTAGTACAGGACCTCTGAACACCCTCAGTGGCGGTGGGTGTTTCAAACCCCTTCCTCCCTTTTAGTCCTTGGTCTCTGGCCTCTCCCTGGATTGGAGACCACAGTCCCTGCCCTTCCCAGACCTGCCCTGCTTCAGTCATTTACCACAAGGCCCTGGACGAGAAGGTGCAGACCCTGAAGGAGCAGGACTGGGAGCGTGTGCAGCAAGCCAGCATGCTGGCCAACGTGGCCCAAGTGTTCAAGAGTGACGAGGGCGAGTCTGACGGCGAGGACGACAGGGTCACCCTCTTCAGCTCAGCCACTCAGCTGTCACCCAGCAGGCAGGCTGATGCCAAGACTCTGACTGTGACGCTGCAGGAGCAGCTGGACGCCATCAATGAAGAGATCCGGTTGATGGAAGAAGAGAAGGAGAACACGGAGCAGCGGGCCAAGGAGACAGAGAACAGGGAGGGCAGGGGGAGTTGAGGCAGCCTCTGTCATTTTAAATCAGTGAGCTCCCTCAACCTGCAGCCCACCTCCGCCCAAGCCCAGAAGGAGGCGGCACCGCCAGGCATGGGAGGGAGACCGGCTGGGCATCATGACTGTTACAGGAGAAGGCAATGGCAACCCACTCCAATACTCTTGTCTGGAAAATCCCACGGACGGAGGAGCCTGGTAGGCTGCAGTCCACGGGGTCGCACAGAGTCAGACAAGACTGAAGCGACTTAGCAGTACAGGACCTATTCACATAGCCAACAATGAAGTACAATGTGACTGACTACAGTAAAATGAAACAGCACAAACCAATGGCCTTCAACATTGGCGGCTTCAGTTTCCAGAGGAACATTCTGGATGCTTTGGTTCTGTGTTTACTAGATTCACAGGAAAAAGTGAGTTGGCACATGCAAACTGCTATAGACTGATGATCACCAGGAATATTTCTTGGGAAACACACCACCACAATGAGGACAGAGTTGTTCATAGAAGAAAGTGACTACTACTACTACTAAGTCACTTCAGTCGTGTCCGACTCTGTGAGACCCCATAGATGGCAGCCCACCAGGCTCTCCTGTCCCTGGGATTCTCCAGGCAAGAATACTGGAGTGGGTTGCCATTTCCTTCTCCAATGCATGAAAGTGAAAGGGAAAAGTGAAAGTCGCTCAGTCGTGTCCAACCCTCAGCGACCACATGGACTGCAGCCTACCAGGCTCCTCCGTCCATGGGATTTTCCAGGCAAGAGTACTGGAGTGGGTTGCCATTGCCTTCTCCAAGAAGAAAGTTACATGGTCTTATGACTTAAACAGATCTGAAGCAAGAGCATAAGCCTAAAAAAGTGTTAAATATGCCTAATTTATTCAACGCTTCTTTCTTTATACTTGTACACTGTGCCCAGGAAAGAGCAGACACTCAGCAGGTATTTGTTGATATTCAGTGTGACTTTGCTAGCCTGTGGGGATCTTCTATATCAGTAACTTGGCCCAGCTATATTGTACCAACCTAACATAGATAGGCTTGAATAGTCATGGATTTTTTATGACTAATATAGGCCTCTGGTAACATGATCACTTCTTCTTAGAATACTTTATTTTTAAATTTTTAATTGAAGTATAGTTGATATACAATGTTGTGTCTGTGACAGGTGTACAGGAAAGTGATTAAGTTATACATACATGTATATTTTCTTTCAGATTTTTTCCCCTATAGGTTATTACAAAATATTGAGTGTAGTTCCCTGTGCTATATAGCAGGGCCTTGTTGATTATCTATTTTATATGTAATAGTATGGATATGTTAAGCCCAACATCCTAATTTGGGATTAAGTACCTGCCTTTCCCCTTAGATAAACATAAGTGTTTTTTTTTTACTCAGCCACAGAAAAGAAATACTGTCATCTTCAGCAGCATGGATGGACCTAGAGATTATGATACTAAGTGAAGTAAGCTAAAGATAAATATCATATGTGGAATTTAAAACACTTTATTAACTTGGCTTCCAGGACACAACACTCTCATGGTTTTTTCACTAAGCTGTCTTTCTAGGTAGACTTTCTGATTTTTTTTTTTTTTTTTTTTGCATTCTGGGTGTATCTTTTATAGATAACGTGTAGCTCAATTCTTCGGCCCATTTACATTTATAGTCCTCATTGATAAATAGAATGTGTTTCTATCATCTTACTTTGGTTTCAGTTGCTCAATTTTTTTTCTTTTTTCCTTCTTTTGACTGTTTGAAGTTTCTCCCCCAAATTTCTGTCTCTAATGCCTTGGTATTTGTTAATGTATACTCTATTCATTGATGTACTGGAATGGGCTCATACCAGCGCGTGAAAGTCAACTGCACACACATCTGTCCAACTTCTAGTTCAATGACTTCATGTTGGTAGCTTGAAACTGATCATGGCAGGACTATTTACATCAAAGAAACTGGCAAATGCCACAAATCAGGGTGTCATTTTCAGAGAGAAAATTATTGTACACTTATCAGCTCACCACTATTTCTTTCTTTTAGTGGTTATGATTTTTAAAATTTACTATTTTTTTTAGATTTTTAACAAAATCTAAAATTAAATATCTTGAATTCCTTCTGAATAAAACAAAATTTTAGAACAACTAATCTTCCCCCACTGAACTTATGAACTACTATGGCCCAGTATTTTTCTTATCTTTTTTGTGTTCATGTGTATGTTAAGTCACTTCAGTTTTGTCCAACTCTGTGACCCTATGGACTGTAGTCTGCCATGCTCCTGTCCATGGGATTCTCCAAGCAAAAATACTGGAGTGGGTTGGCATGTCTCCAGGGGACCTTCCAACCCAGGGATTAAAACTGTGGCTCCTGAATTGCAGGTAGATTCTTTACCACTGAGCCATTGGAAAAGCCCCTTATCTTTTTTGCAGCACCATAAATTTCACAGTTATTTTATTTTATACAATGTTTATTATTCTCACCATTCCTTCTTAAATCTCAGCCTATCCTTCTGAGATCACTGTCTTTTCTTAGAGTATATCCTCCATGAGTTCCTTTCGAGTAAGATCCTTGGTAGTAACTCTTCTTGCACTTTTATCTGTAAAAGACTTATTTCTCTCATTTATGAGAATAACTTTTTTTTTGGTGGGGGATAAAAATTATAGATTGGTAGTTGCTTTCTGTCAGCACTGTAAAAACATGCCACAGTCTTCAGGTTTCCATAATTACTGTTGAGAAGACTGCCATCCTTCTAATTGTTATCCCTGAATAGGAGATTTGAATGTTTTCTCTGATTTCTTTAAGTATCTTGTCTTGGTGCTCTAAGTGTTACTGTGATGTCTTTAGGATGGGTTTCTTTCCCTTTATCCACTTTGAGCTATGTTGTGCTCTTTGGAAATGTGTAGTTATAATTTTTATTACTTTTGGAAAATCTGCAACTACTGCTTGTTATATACTTGCTTTCCTCCATTCTCTCTAGTCTATTATTTTAAACTCCTATTGAGCATGTATAAGACCTTCTATTTCCATCTTCTGCACTTCTCAATTTTTCTAACACACTTTATATCACCAAAAGGTCTTTGGTCTATTGTGAAAATGATGATCATGAAATTCAGAATTGTGATCATCCACGATGTTCATGGACCTTACAAAAGAGAGCATCCAAGTGAGAGAAAGTTGATTCCTACTTCATCCAGATTTGCCCTTCCAAGGGTCACAATTCACCTAATTATTTATTATAAAAGTACCTACACGTTTGCAACTATTGGAACTTGGTGAGATAAACCAGTGACTGGCCTAATTCCCAAAAGATCAAAATGAATTCTAAAGTTCAAAATTTACTGCATTTTGATTGCTTTGTCAAATCTGCCTTTAACTTATTTGTTGCCAGTTTTCTTAACTGAATGTTTGTTTGTTTGTTTGAGTGGAGGAAACAGGAGAGCCTGTCATTTTGTCTAAGAATGTACCTTAACAAATGTTTACTGAGTTAAATGTCAATCTTCATTCATATAGATTTGTTGAGCTACTGAATGGACCCATTTAACCTCTGCTTTCTATTGAAAGTAATTAAAAGCTGAACCTAATAAACAGAACTCTCCAAATACTGTCTGTTACGTCCTGTAGTGACAGATTCATGTTTCTGATGCTACAAAGATTCTCTATTTGATTTCAGCATCCTGATAAGTATGGCTCATGGTCATGTCTGAGTGTATTTCTTAAAAGATGTCTAATCCTTTCCACACCAAAATGTCCAACTCATTGAGCATTATTATTAATCACCATTT
Organism: Neotragus moschatus; assembly: GCA_006410615.1. Classification (NCBI taxonomy): domain Eukaryota; kingdom Metazoa; phylum Chordata; class Mammalia; order Artiodactyla; family Bovidae; genus Neotragus; species Neotragus moschatus. The sequence goes on along the minus strand of SJYA01001362.1, from coordinate 36,115 downwards.
TAAAAAATAAGTAAGGTGGTCAAATAAATTCTGGAGTAAAAACTGAAGTTATTTCAGCCCGTGTACTAATGTTAGCAACCATGACAGAATGTTTAAATACAAACCCATTTGGGAAGCAGGCCAAACATTTTTTGATTCGTTGATTTTCTATTTTGAAAACACAGGTTTCATTTTGATGTTCTATAGTGTGGAGTAAAGTGATGAATGGTGACAGATTGGTGAAATCTAATAGGTATATGGCTTTTCTGGGGATTCTCAGCTAAAGTTGGGGGGAGGGGTGAGAGATGATGAGAAAAGGACCTATCAGATTCGTCTGTGGAGGTTTTTTTTACAACATGCCTGTTGGACTCCAAGAAAATCTGCTATGGGATATGTAAGAGAGATGGCTACCTGAATGCATAGCTCCACCTCCTGTGTTTGAGAGCTGCTTATGTTGGAAATCTAAGGAACCCTAGGCAATATTTAAGCACACTCTTTATTTTAAAGACCCAGATGAAAACTGATATGCAAATGATATCCCTTTATAATGAAGATACAATAGTCTCAGACATAATAATTTCCATACTGTATACTGTATAGTTGGTTTAATGTCAACTTTTCCCCCTGACCAACTCTAGTTAGTCAAAAATAGCCTAGAAAACTTGATAGTCATGTTTCATGTCTAATGACACCCAAATTTCTCCATTCTAGAAACTCTGTTGGTCAGAATATATGTTAATAGTTAAGTTAGAGATGCTGTGTTTACATAATGCTGATTTTTTCCAGGCACTGTTCAGACTGCTTTACATATATGAGATGATTTAACTCTACAAAATCTCTGTGAAATAGACACTATTATTATCCTCTTTTTACATGTAAAGAAACTCAGAGGAATTCTGAAACCTGTGCGAGTTCTTAAAGCGAGGAGTGTAAAGACCTAGACATGCGTGTCTCCAGGTCCCTTTCACACGAATGTGGTACAGAAACTAAGCGATATTTTTTGTACCTCCAGAGCCCAAAGAACTATCCAAGAATGTCAGATGAAACACATGACAACTGAGTTCATTTTAAAGACACATAAAGAAGTCAAATCTCAGGAGAATTTAAGTTATATGGACTATCAATTTTCCTTGAATTTCTCTCTTACAGGGTCTTCTATTCTCTGTTTATGAGAATAGGAAAGCTGAAGGTATTCATACAAAATTAAAAACAAAATATACATCCCCTGACGAAAGCTGGGATGAAATCAAATGTCTTATATCATTATTATTCTTCCCACAGAGCTATTTCCGAATGCGTCCTGAATAATTGCATGTGAAGAGCATACAGTTTCCCCCAGTGCATAAAGAGTTGGATATCCAATCCTCACAACCTCAGTCTAAGTTCTTTATTTTCTTAAAAAGTCACAAGACGTGTGATGGATGTACAGTTTGAATTTTCCTGAAAGCTATCTATATACTAGGTGTGTGATTTTCTTACTAACCTCCTCTTGCTAGTATTTTTAACATAAATAGTAGTTTTATAGTCTGCAATTTACGTATGGACATTAACATAATTGCAGGTATATTTTAGAATTTTCAGAGGTGAATCAATATATATCCATCCAATTGAACAATAGCTTCCACACACCAGGTAAAGACCTGTCACACAATAGTTTTATATAAGAGGAAAGAGGCTTTTTACCAAATATTGTTATTGCCAATATTGTATTGTCTTGCCCCCTTCTTTCCTCACCCAGTGTGAACATGAAATGCTTGTTGATGCCCATCAGATTGACTGTAAAGGAAAGGCTAGATTGAGGACACAAAACTGTTCATCTTCTTAAATGTGGACCTTTTCTACCAAAGAATTAATGTTGGAAAATAAAGAGTACAAAGGCAACACAGAGGCATCAGATGTGACAATGTCCACTAAATGTCTGTAATGCTGAATTTCTATACCAGTCAACATGTATATTTAAGATGATAAACTGTAAGAGAAGACCTGTTTATGCATCTCAGCCATAGATGGGTCATGAGGACAAGAGGAAGGGCAAACACTCTTTAGACAAGACAAAAAATAATGAAGAAATATTTCTAGCTTACTATTTTCAGGGAATTGAGCTTTGGTGATGGATTTCTGATGGACTATCTTTGGGGGCAGCAGGCAAATAATCAATAAGACATAATCTGGGGAGGCCACTTTGTCCTTCATTCCACTGGAGGCAAAACCGTGTTGATGTATAAATGTGCCTTCTGGTTTCCAACTGTTGTTCTCACTCAGCAATAAGGCATGAAGCCTGGGAAACCACAGATATTTGGATCCAAGAAGGCATTTTATTTCCCCTCCAGGACTGTAGAGTAGAAAATACACAAGGGCACTTTATCTTAGTCCTGTGAGTTCTCATAGACCTATTACCCTCTTCCTCTGAGCTTGACGCTTATTGACTTGATCTGTACATAATTTTGTTATCAAGAGGGATCCCTGGTACACACATAAGAGACCAGGAAGAAGAGTGAATGTCTCCCTTTTTCAAAGGCCACACACCTCATCTTTTTAGCTTTTCAGTTGCCAGAAACAAACCATCTTAAAACAAAGCAGCCACAATCCCTTTGCCTAGTTATTTACCCTCCATATGCTTTGTTTCAGTAAGCTCCTCACTGAAAAGGAGAAAATTGGTGCTCACCCCTCCCAGTGCGTACACAAACACACACAATTTTTTCCCTGGAATCTCCATATCATCTTAATTTCTTCAGGACCTAGTCAATCCTAATCTCTTCTGTGAGGGGAGAGGGAGATGGAGCAGTGGGTTCATGCAGGGCTTCCCAGCATGGTTTTTATTTTCCTGAATCCTTAGAGACTTTCCTCCACAACTTTTTTCCCAGCTGCACTTGGAAGCTGTAACAGATCCAGAGACCATTTTAGAACCTCATTTGTATTATCCTGACACTTAGGAATCCAGTTTCTGTTAAAGGGATGTCATCAAAGTTGGTGGGCTCAAAACATGACCTACTTTTTAAAACCCATCTGTTAGGAGCCTATAGATTTTCTTGGTTTGTTTGTTTCTGACTGTCTACAGAAAGGGCAACAGCAATGTTCTCACTTTCCAAGCCCACCCCCAAATAGCAATCAACTGAATCCTCACCATGAACAGGCTGAATGCCTTCCAAATATCCTGCAGGCCAAAAAAACAAAAAGAAAAAAAAAAAATCCAGAAAACAGTGATTTTCCTTAATCTAGAGGGAGAAGGCTGAGGGCAGGAAGTAGTGTTCTGCATAATTTATGCACATCTAGGCTATTTCCCATCAAAAACTCCCTCCAGACCAAAGAGCTGCATTAGAAAACAGAGCTCGAGATCTACCAGTTAGCCTGCCAAACTTTCTCCACCACGTGGTCATGAGATTATGATTCCAGAGAACAGTGACATTCCTAACATCATGGAGTCAAAGAAGGAAGATTTGGGAACTGTAAATTGAAGCTAATGAACATAGCATAACATAAGCCACTATTCCCCTTGGGTAGTATCTCTTCCATGTGTCATCTGCATTGATTTTTTAACAAAGATTTATTTTTTTGATATGGATCATCTTTAGCTAATCTTTAAGAAAATTATTTATGGAATGAACTGAAGTTAACATTTTAAATGACCATTAGATCTTCCATTGGCTCAGATGGTTCAGAAAAAAATAATATGTCCTTCTACCAGAAGAGAGAATGATAAAGCAAATGTAGCAAAATGTTAAAACTGAGAAATACGGTGAACGACATGTGGAAGTTCTTTGTGCTATTTTCAAAATCATTCTGTAATTTTAAAAGTATTTAATAATTTTTAAACAACCACCACATAACAAGGGGAGCTTTTTTCTTTGTTTCATTTTGGTTTTTTGCCTATTACATGGATTCCAAATGCTAGCTAATATTAAGAATTGTGTGAAAAGCCTAAATGTAAGTTCTCAGGCCTGGGTCCAATCTACTGAACTAAAATCTTCAGAAAATGGTCTGGGATATTCAGATGTCTGTTATGATGCTTGGAAAATATTATCTGATGACTTTGACAATAATTTTTTAAAGAATAAATGAAATAAGACAAAATGAAACAATAAAATAAAATTTAAAAACTATCATAAGCAAAAAAATAAATAAAGTCATTATTGAATCTGTTACAATATGTTTCTGTCTTATGTTTTGGTTTTTTGGTCACAAAACATGTGAGATCTTCGCTCCCCATCCAGGGATGGAACCCACACTGATTGCATTGGAAGGCAAAGTCTTAACCGCTAGATTGCCAGAGAAGTCTCTCCCTTTTTTTTTTTTTTTTAACCCTAGCTCGATGACTAACACACACACACACACACACACACAATGAAACCTCTAGGCTCCCAAGGATGATCATTCCTGGGTTGGAATAAAGCTATAAATAGAGAGGGGCAGAGGGAGAAGACAGGAAGGAAAAAAAGACTTATATACACTGACTATTCAGTTAAATTGTTCATCTTTACCTAAAAATCAGATTTCAGAGTCTACTAACAATCAATTTTACATCAAGTGCACCCTAACCTAGTTTTAGTTAGTGATTCAGATGTTCAACATAATATAGTTCAAGGTCCTGGTTTAGAGTTTGTTTTTTTTTTTTTTTTTAATTAAGGCCCAGCCTCTTGATGCTCCTATCCCTGATTTGGAATTCTGTAGACTCTCCCCTGTCTACCTCTGACCCTAGACTCCACTGTATTCTTGCAACTCTTGCTTAAAGCCTTCCCTGTCATATCTCCTGGAGTTTGCTCAAACTCATGTCCATTGAGTCACTGATACTATCCAGCTATCTCATCCTCTGTTGTCCCCTTTTCCTCTTGGCTTCAATCTTTCCTAGCATCAGAGTGTTTTCGAATGAGTCAGTTCTTCACATCAGGTGGCCAAAGTACTGGAGCTTGAGCTACAGTATAGGTCCTTCTAATGAATATTCAGGACTGATTTCCTTTAGGATTGATTGGTTTGATCTCCTTTGCAGTCCAAGGGACTCTCAAGAGTCTTCTCCAGCACCACAGTATGAAAGCATCAATTCTTGTATAGTATGTGATGTTAAAATGTGGCCTGGAGGAAAAATAAATGGAGGTTTTTTTTTTTTAAACCACCTTGAATAATTTGTAAGCATTCCTTGAAGGAACTCCAGAGAAGTCTTTCCGGGATATGAAACAGCAAGAAACCTTCTCATCTTTCGTTCATTCCATCACTATATCCACTAATTTGGGCTGGTCTTTTTTGTTGGTACTCTTAATTTAGTCCCTGCACTATCTTCTCTTTATAAGCTCCCAGAAATCAGTATTTTTAAAAATTTTGTTTAATTTTAGCAAGCTTCAAAGCTAATCCCAGAGATAAATGTTCCATACCCAGATCTGAAGAAACGCAGGCACAACCCAGGGACTGAACTTCTAAGCTGTACTTTGTGACTGACTCATCATGTGGGCTTCAGGCAATTCACCTCTCTCCTTCCATTCACTCATCTCTGCAGTGGGAATAATAGCAGCCGTCCTCACTTATAGAGCTGTTTCCTTTGTCATTAAATGTTTATTAAGCATCCACATGCATGACATAAAGTTGGAGCTGTATAGACTAAACCAGACAGACTCCATCCCTGGCTTTAAAGTAGTTTCATGATGCAAAACACAGGCAGAATATGGGCACTTAAGTACAGGGAAAAGTGTGCAGATTTGTGTGACTATGTGTGTGTGTGCTTGTACATTGAAGTACAAAACCTGGAAACACATCCCACTGGCCATCTTTCTAACTCCATGTGTTTGCCTTGATTTTAGGTTATCTTTGACCATTAATAAACTGTGGAAAATTCTGAGAGAGATGGGAATACCAGACCACCTGACCCGCCTATTGAGAAATCTGTATGCAGATTAGGAAGCAACAGTTAGAACTGGACATGGAACAACAGACTGGTTCCAANACTGCTAGGTATACACACCAAGGAAACCAGAATTGAAAGAGACATGTGTACCTCAATGTTCATCGCAGCACTGTTTATAATAGCCAGGACATAGAAGCAACCTAGATGTCCATCAGCAGATGAGTAGATAAGAAAGCTGTGGTACATATACACAATGGAGTATTACTCAACCATTAAAAAGAATATATCTTAATCAGTTCTAATGAGGTGGATGAAACTGGAGCCTATTATAGAGAATGAAGTAAGCCAGAAAGGAAAACACCAATACAGTATGCTGCTGCTGCTGCTGCTAAGTCGCTTCAGTCATTTCTGATTCTGTGTGACCCCATAGGCGGCAGCCCACCAGGCTCCCCCATCCCTGGGATTCTCCAGGCAAAAACAATGGAGTGGGTTGCCATTTCCTTCTCCAATGCATGAAAGTGAAAGTGAAGTTGCTCAGTCATCTCCNATGCTGCTGCTGCTGCTGCTAAGTCGCTTCAGTCATTTCTGATTCTGTGTGACCCCATAGGCGGCAGCCCACCAGGCTCCCCCATCCCTGGGATTCTCCAGGCAAAAACAATGGAGTGGGTTGCCATTTCCTTCTCCAATGCATGAAAGTGAAAGTGAAGTTGCTCAGTCATCTCCAACTTTTCATGACTCCATGGACTGCAGCCCATCAGGTCTTCTGTCCATGGGATTTTTCAGGCAAGAGTACTGGAGTGGGGTGCCATCACCTTCTCCGAATACAGTATACTAACGCATATATATGGAATTTAGAAAGATGGTAATGATAACCCTGTATACAAGACAGCAAAAGAGACACAGATGTATAGAACAGTCTTTTGGGCTCTGTGGGAGAGGGAGAGGGTGTGATGATTTGGGAGAATGGCATTGAAACATATATGAAATGAATCACAAGTCCAGGGTCAATGCATGATACTGGATGCTTGGGGCTAGTCCACTGGGACAACCCAGAGAGATGGCACAGGGAGGGAAGTGGGACGGGGGGTTCAGGATGGGGAACACATGTATACCTGTGGCAGATTCATGTTGATGTATGACAAAACCAATACAATATTGTAAAGTAATTAACCTCCAATTAAAATAAATAAATTTCTATTTAAACAGTTGTAAGTAATCCAATAATTTTTTTAAAATTCTGGTAGTGTAATGTTCTTTATAAAGATATATACCTAAATATTTTTATAAAAAGATATCTTTCGGAAATATATATATATATCCAAATACATGTACATATCTCTGAAAATTCATTTTTATAAAACTATTTTTCTGTTATTAAGCTGAATATTATTTGTACACCAAGGTTGTCTATGAATTTGAACCTGAAAGGGCTAATAAAACTTCTCATTACAGACACTCCTAAAACACATAAAAAACTGAGATCTAAAGCGGTTACATTTTGTCTAAAACCATGATTGGGAAATCCATGGTTTGAAATCAGGTTCCTTCATTCTCAAGGAAGTGATGATCTCCTTCAAACTTTCAGAAAAAGGAAATTCATGATTTGAAAATCTATCAGCATGTAGATGGAAATTAATGTTTATCAACCTCTGCTGGATGTTTCTATACTTGAAACACACACACACACACACACACACACACACACACATATATGCTGGGAAGGATTGGGGGCAGGAGGAGAATGGGACGACAGAGGATGAGATGGCTGGATGGCATCACTAACTCCATGAACGTGAGTCTGAGTGAACTCCGGGAGATGGTGATGGACAGGGAGGCCTGGCGTGCTGCAATTCATGGGGTCGCAAAGAGTCGGACACGACTGAGCGACTGAACTGAACTGAACTGATACACGTATATTTGTTCATTTCCCCCGACAATGTTTTTAAGCTTTGAGCTCCCAGAAGGCTGTAATCATGTATGTCTACTTTCCCTTTCACATAGTCAACTTCACCTGCAACTTCTCTGAGAACCTATTTTAAGGAATGATGATCAATGAGATTAAAACACAATGCGTTAATGATTTAATTTCCAGTGGAAGAAACTCTCCATGTAGATGAGTCAATAAACTCACCATGAGGACACCTGGCAGAGTTACACTTTGAAACAGAGGATTCTTTACAAACCTGTCTAATAGAAGATAGCATCAGCATAGCATCTACCAGCTCTACCATGACTCCTGAAAAAAACTTATGAAATAATTTTTAATGGCTTTATACCAGACTTGGTTAGTGATTACTCTTCTTGCACCTTCTCTTTCACATCCAAATCTTCTCAGAACTGCCCTACTCCAAAATTTACTCTCTTCTCTTAATCAAACCTCCAGTTATCTTCAAAACTTCTGTGTTATCTATTTCATACTAAGGTGTGAGTTGCTAATAGGTTTATATCTAGGGAGTGAGGTCTCAAGAAGAATTCACATTTTTAAGGTGGGGTGCATTCTGTTCAAAATTCCACTAATGTAAAGTGTGTGATCCACTGCCATATCAGGAGTACTATGCCCCAACCTCCTCTGGGTGCCACCAAAGTCTCCTGACCCCACTACATTCCAGAAACCAGAGGTCAGCAACTGGGTGCCCTGCTAGAGAAAAGCTGTTGACCTCTGGGAGGGAGCTTGTGTGGAAGCAAGTGTTAATTTTCAAAATGTGACTGGTTGTGATAGCAACAACCTCACCTCATCACAATGTCCCTTGGAATGTTTTCTGGGCAAGGGGTCTAAAAGTGATCTGTCATCACTGGTCAGTGGTACAAGTAGCTTACTCTTACATCCTTGCCCTTCCCCCTCAGACCCAAAACAAAACATCCCAGTCTGCCTTCCTCTTCTTCTCACATTTGAATTTTCATGTGTTCACCATTTGTCAGGGCTTCACCTTCAATGACATGGTCAAGGCACCAAGAAATTATATTTAACACATGAAAAATGAATACCAGGCCCATTTCCTCATGCCTTGTAATTGTAAGGTACAAGATTTGTGTTTGGTGTCTGCATGTGTATGCCTATTCTTGGAACAACATTTATAGACACTTTAAATGATTCCTCTTCAAAGCCATAAAAGGGTTTAGTAACACACTTTAATATATAATTTCTTAAGCATTTTTTAATAAAATACAGATATATAATTATAATTATCAATGCATGTATGTCATTTAATATAACGATAAAAGGCTAGTCTTTGAAGTGACATGATGATTAATATTTACAGTAAAATCTAAAGAAAATAGCACTTGTACAATATTGCTGATCAAAAGGAAAAGATTAAAAATTCTCCTCGTATTAAGGTGTCATCTCAAATCACAAGGAGCAGAAAAGAAAATTCTCATCTTATTAATATATATAGGAACAGATCATTACTTTCCATGTTTTCTCAAGTCGGAAAACTCTCTTGTTCTCCTGAAATTATGCCAGACTCTGAGGCTGGGATATGTTCATAATAAGGATTTTTCCCAAATCTTTATCAAGCTATTAATACCATACACAAACATGTTACATAGATCTACTTATTGGAAGTATGTCATGTACCTTCACACTAATTTTAAATTTAAAAATCAATACTCACTTGACGAACTGTTAGAGCATCCATGAAGAAATTTATCAGTATGTATAAACAGAGTCACACTGTGTGAAAATACTATTCAAATAGTAATCCCCCTAAATATATAACATCCATGATGCTTTAAAGTAAAGAAGCAAATTAGGAACTATATTCTTTCCCCATCAAACTAAGGATAGGATAATGCAATTCTGTTTAGCACTGAAAGGAAACTCCACTGCTTTTGCTTGACAAATATATGAAATGTAATGAGTCAATGTCCAGACACATAATTTTATTCTCAACAAATATATGACAATGCTCTTCACCTTGCATTCTTAATTTTTCCTATTAATCTCATTTTGTGCTATCAAAGTTACTATTTGTTTTGAAACCACGTACACATTATTTGGAGCAATTTTTTTTAAATAATGTTTTTCTTTCTTTTTTTTTTTTTTTTCAGTCTCAAGGCTAAAAGTGATGTTGAGGTTAAAAGTTTTACAGCTCCTTTATCATAATTGGTATCTTCCTCCTTAGTCTTCCAAGAAGGACTTTATAGTAATGGGTTTTGGCCTTTGCACTGCAACCCCCAAAAGACAGATTGCTGAAGATAACCCCTTGAAATTCCTTACAGCGCTATTTAACACCATGAAGGCCTAGAATCTATCTGTTTTGAGAAAGACTCAGACAAAGGGACAAGGTTCAGGGAGGGGAGAGGTTTCAATTTGCAGGAATTTTCGAGACATAAATAAGTAGTGTAAGTGCCTTTTCTCTTTACTTCTAGATCATGGGTCAGGAATCTCAAAGCAAGATGGAAAAAGAAACTTGAATGAAAAAAAACACACTATAAAAACCTAAGCAAAAGCAGAAAATATTATTCCTCTTGATTTAAAAAGTTAGACATTTTTCATTGGAAGCAAAATATTTGAGGTGGATTTATTTTCTTTTTGCCATTCCAGTCATATCATATATTCCTTTCCTGGTGAAAACTGGAATTTAAAATATTTATTGGTCTACTTGATACTAAATAAAATGAACCAAGAAAGTCCAAAACACTGGAAATTTATTCTCTGCATATGAATAAATACCTCTTATATGTCTGATGGAAAGTGAAAAAATTACAAGCCTCTCTATCTTCTTTAGGGAAATAATTATTATGGATTATGAATTTTTACAGGACCAAAGTCACCTAGTAGATATGATAAATAAGAGCAAGCAGGAACACAAAAGCTAATCCTTCATGATTACAAATACCTCAGAACTATTACTAAGACTTCAACTGGCTTTTGCATCTTAGGTTCTCACACTGTGCCCAAGAATAACAAATGGCAAGACTCTGTGTGCTGGTGACTGCTGGTTATCAACACTCAAGTAGGAAACTGTGTAGAGCATTTTCCTGATAAATTAAGTTATATATCTTAGTCTGGTTAGTATCATTGCCAAGTTTTAAGTTTGCTGTTTGCTTTTTTTTTTTTTTTTAAGTATAAAAACTTTGGTTAAACATACTACATGATGCCAATACTCTGTGCAACTGGGGAGAAAAATAGAGGGAGGATGTGGTTTTGTAGGCTGCAAACTCCACATGCCACATACAGTATACATATATACCATAGCTAATCACAATCTCACCATGAGGAAGTCAAAAACCTCAGTGAGCCTTCATTTTCTATTATACATACATTTTACAAGCTACTTGATAAGTTTCTTTCCATATTGCTTTCCAAAGAGAAAAAAATAATAATAAAAGAAAACAAAGAAAGAAAATACATTAGCTGGATTTGAATGTAGTTTAACTTAAAGGCTTCATCAGACCATATGTGCAGATACTTGAGATGATGAGAGAGTTAAGCTTCCTAGGGTCCTAGAGTCAAAGAAACTCTGCTGACCCCCACTGCTAAGCAGGTGCACGCCTTCCACGGGGGGCAACATCTGCCGATCCGTCATGGTTCCACTCGGTGAGGACCCCAAGAAACTTCCTTGGGAAGAAACAATTTTCTCAGGACTGGCGGCGAGTTTAGGGGATGTGGAGAAGTTATACCCATACAAAGCACAGGGGCTGTGTAATCTGAACGTGTTGTAGGAACCCTGGTGGGTCTGGTTAGCAGCAAAGGCGTTGCTGGGGGGTGAAGGCATGATGTACTGGAGCTGGGGAGACATCCCTGAAATCTGCATGGACAAGCTGGTCTGTGGGCAGCTGAAGGTGTCCCCATCCGTGCCACCCATGGACATGTTCACCGAGGCACTGCTGCTGACGCCCACGTAGGAGGGAGTCCTGGGAGGGGCGAAGGTCTCCCCTGTCTGGTTGGTGAGCCTGTTGTAGGTCTCAGCCAAGGATGTGCTGTATCGGTTGAGGGTGAGGCCAGAGCGGGCACAGGCAGAATAGTCAGCTGGGGCCAGACCACACAGCTGGCTGGTGTTGGGTCCCAGGTGGAAGGCAGGAGATGAGCAAGGGGAGCCGGACAAAAGATGAGGGTGGGTGGCTGCAACACCATTCCCAGAACCTTGAAGTAAAGTAGAGGAACCTGTATTTCCTACGAAAGAAGTTGAAATGTAAAGAGCCTCTTTTCCTTTCAATTTTGTACACATGAGCTAGATTTGACTGGTTACACAGGGCAGGTACAAAGACAAAAAGGAGATGGTCTCTGCTCTCAGGAATTTTAATGTAATTGAATTTAGACAGAATGACTTTAAACACAGATACTCTCAACATTTTCAAGAAAAATTATCTCCCCAAGGGATGGTCTTTTTTGTTTGTTTGCTTTTTGTTGTTTTTGTTTTTTTTGAAAAAAGGTATTAGGACGCTACCACGTCAAATTTTCATATTTTCTCCCTCAATTAGTTTTCTCAGAGTTTTCTCATTATTTTGTCATAAACATTACAAATACTGACTTTCCCAGCAACTTAAGAAAATATAAATTTCATGTTACTCTGTAATTTTTTCCAGAAGTATAACCATCACCTCACTTCTACCCACTTTTTACTCTTTTTTTTCAGCAGAGTTTGCTCTGGATCAGTATATTTTCTTGCAAGAAAAAAGAAGGGATTCAAAGGAAAGACACAAACTGGCCAGATCCATCCTGTCTCAAACGAACTGGCAACCTCCCACTGAAAGCTTCTGTGGGTCAATGACTACCACGCATGCAAGGCTATTACAATAAGGCAACAGTCTCGAACTTCCAAAATCTCATTTCCAAACAGAAAGCAGTTTGGTGAATCATATGCTAACCCAAGAGCAGAGGTCCAACAGATAAACAGTCCTGTGAAATAGAGAGGGTGTTTAACCCTGCCTCCAATCAATAACAGTGGTGGCGGCTGATCATGCCCCACCCCCCAGATTTGCTGGCAGATTGATGTCTGCAACTTGATGGAACTTAGGGAGAGAAGAGAATTCCAATGGGCTGGACAGGTTGTAAAACCTTCATTGCTCTAGCGACAGTGTTTTATATAGCTTCTCAAAATAATCTAAAAGCCCAATCCACCCAATGATAATTATCTTAAAACCTAGCATGCTAAATTCTCATGGGGATGCCGGGCAGGGTCAGGCCTTAAGTGCAGGACTGAGTGCAGGATTGGGCTGTGAGTCCTAGCTATCCCATAGAGAAGGAAGCATCATCCTGTTCCATGCAGCCTCTTTGAGGAAACACCAGCCCTGGGCTTGTTGGAAATGCTCAATAGTGATCTCAGGGAAGGCTGCCTCAGTGTACCTGAACTTCTCATCATAAATCAGCAGGAGAAATGTGCCTAGAGGCAATTCAGTTGAAGGAAGTAAAGAAAGAAGGGGGCAAAAAAAGGATGACCTGGGACCAGTAGCTATAATTTCTTATGAAGTGCACCTGGTACCAGGGCCAACTAGTCTACCTCTAATTTTAAGAAAAAAAAAAAAAATGTGAAATAAAGGTCATGAAATACATAAACAGCCTAAAACATCCAAAACTTAACTTATGACCACACTAGCCATCTTCCTGGCCCATATCTATACCAGACACAAAAGGGAGGGATCTTGTAATAGAAGGATGTTGGTAATGAGGTAGCCATTAGACAATAGTAATGACTTGGGCATTTTTCAGTGCCTGAGCATCTAGGTAGGAACTGACCATATCTATGATCCAGGAGACTTCATGATTTACCTTGCTTGGGAATTCCAGGGATATCTTCAAAGGTGAGGGTCCGTAGTGAAGGTCTCCAGAATGCATATGACTCCACAAGAGCTTCCAAACCCATTCTAAATGGAAGGGTCAGGACAGGGAACGAACACAAGAAGCCAAATTAGGAGCAGTTGGAGTTTTCACCACTAGTAAGCTGCTCAGGAAACACCACTGGTGCTGACAGTGCCTCCCTCTTTGGCAGGTTAAAAGCTTAGCCCAAACACACATCAAAAAAAAATGGTTTGCAGATGAGCTACTATTCTGTCACCAAGAGCACAAGAGGATAAACCACCCAGCAAGTCCTGTTAATATTCTCTGAAAAATGAGCTGATCTCAGAGAACACAAAAGCTGGCCCCTGTGCTAGGAAGATGATGTAAAGACCATCTATCCTGGCCGCCCTGAGTCCAAGGCTCTGTGTGATCTGGAAGCACCCTCTCTCCCTGATTCATTCCTACCCCTCTGATGAGGAAGGCTCTGTCACAAAAGTGGGCTCCTGCAAAGAGGCATTTCTATCCATCATTCAGTGCCTTGACCACCAGCTGAGAGGAGCAGTCATCCAAGGAAAATTGACTTCTCTCTCCGAGGCATGATCACCACACCCAGGACAGCCAGGGCAGGCTCAGGGTAGCAGCCCTGACTTCTCAACCCAGCCTCCAGGAGGACCACAGCAAGGTGATCTCATAGGGTGCTAAGGTACATAGACCTAGTATTAGCATCAGACATTATGGTAAAGCCTCTACACACACTTAATAAATGGACACAAAGAGATAGGATAACTTCATAATGGACCATCCACATGATATCTATAAATTTTAAAACACGGCTGACTACTTTAAACACATACAAAAATGTATACATCTCCTACTGTAAGTGATTCAGAGTCTTCCCTATTGTATATCAGATAATTAAGTCCTCCAGGTCCTATAAATGAGTCTCTTCACTCAACTAGCACCTTCTCAAGGCCTTTCCACTTTTCCCTCAACCGTCTCAGCCCTAATCAATCTGTTAATTCAGGTAACATTATGCTTTCCATGAAATTCACAGCTGTGCTGAAGAAAATGCCTGATTCCTGAGTGTCACACTATACAAGGCCACCTCTTGAGATTGTCAGATACAGTTTTAGTAAATACAGATAATCTGTGTTTAATGCAAATTTAAAGACAGGGAGTATGATTAACAGTTTGGACTCCATGTGATAGCTGCTGTAGAGTCCCTGCATCTCCAAGTCATAACCTATGAACTAGGACTAGAGAAACACCCCCTTCAGAGTCACACCTCCTTTACAACATGGTGAAAACTCCCAGGAGACTGACAGTAAGTGACCTGTGCATACTGATAAAACCGTCTTCCCTTACTTGCCCTGGGCTGCACTGAGCATGAACAGAGTCTGGCTTTGGATGGAATCACTGTGCCCCAGAGACAGGACTAGTTAGTGCTCAGGACACTGAATTGGGGTCAGGAGAACTGGACTGTGACTACAACCCTCTAACACTGAGTAAATGTTTGGAGCTCCGTGGACTGCCATTTCCCACAAAGTGAGGACTGGAATACAAAGTTCTGAGTCCTCTCCTAGCCCTAAAGTTTACCACTAAGCAATTTACAAACCAGACATTGTATCTGTGGCTGACTACATACCAGGTCTAAGAACACTCTATTCAACAATATTTTATGTAAAGTATTGAAGGGAGAAGTTTGGCAGCCATATCAGTCTCAAAGCCCCACATAACCTGCAGGTTGCATTTAATAATAGACTCATGAATGCTGTGCATGCATGCATGCTAAGTCACTTCAGTTGTGTCCAACTCTTTTTGACTCTATGGACTGTAGCCCATCAGGTTCCTCTGTCCATAGAATTCCCCAGGCAAGGATAGTGCCATGGGTTGCCACGCTATCCTCCAGGGGATCTTCCCGACCCAAAGATTGAACCCACACCTCTTACATCTCTTGCATTCTCAGGCAGGTTCTTTACCACCAGTGCCACCTGGGAAGCCCCTCATAAATGCTGGGTGCTGTTTATTCCATTACTTTATTTTAGCTTGTACTAATACTCAATTTTTGTTATGACTTTCTAGAAACAAGTTTTTTTAAGTTAAAGAATTTAGGACACAGTTTTGTCCTAAACTGTTTTGTTAAACACAGATGAATTTTTGTAATTACAGTCTTAAATATTCAGGATACCTAAGTAGTCCTGGAGGAGCCACAGGGGGAGTTTACTAAGAGTCAATTAATGAATATTTACAGGACTTAGAAATTTACTAACCGTGGAGATGAGCATCAGCGCATTATTTGCTTTAGCAGTATGAACTTGACTATGTTTCAAATACAAACCTATACTCCAAATTCTTAGGGAGAAGTTACTAATCCTCACAAATGGGTAACCCTAAGCCTTAAAGAGATGCTCTGAAGGTTACAGATCTACAAGTGGTCTGATTTGGACCTACTGATATTTTTCTTGAGGCTGCTGTTTCACACTGCAAGTTCCAAAAAGGATTTCAGATATTTTGCAGGAAACAGTTATAAAATATTTATTAGCTGAATCTGGACTTAAAAAAAAAAAGTCTTCATTTTCCCCAGTAATGGAGACTTTTCCTGTCTAGTTAAAGAAAAGATAAAAGGCACCTCCTGCAGGAGTGTAGCCAAGGCGATAATTTATACAAGATGCCTTTGAACAATTTCCACATTTTATCACCACCCTAATTTATGCTATCAAATAGCCTAGTTTATTTAGTAAAATGGTTATGTTTTTTCCTAAAGTATTTAAAGAGAAGAAATTTTTGTACCTTCCTGAGTAAAAGATTTTATAGGGTCAACCCTAAGGCCTAACTGAAGAATGAAACTATTCTCAGCACATAAATTCTCCTTCACGTAACAAATGTCCTGCAGGAGCGCTTTTAAGGGCTGAAGCTACTGATTTCTATAAAATAGGCCATAGGACCATAAATAGCCAGGAAGGTATAATTTTTAATTAAAGCAAATTGTTTTATAAAGTTAAAAAAATCACAAGTCCAAGTTTATTTCTTGCCCTGCATAATTTGTTTATTTCATGTACAGGGAAAAAATAAAAACAGAATATATATTAAAAAGTAGTAACAGTACATCAAAATCAGGGGTATTAAAGAAATATGTTGTACTTTTTCCTATGGGATTTTTCCTCTATTAACATATAAAAACATATCACCCCTTCCCCAAGTCCTCAGCACCAATGCACCCTCCTGATCTTATAGATAACTTGGGCTCTTTTTTTTCTCTTAAGGAAAATAACACATAAGTTAGAAATCTTTAAAGCTTACCACATTCTCTCTTTTCCATAAAAGTGTCTTTCACATTCATCAATGGAAAATGTTAAAGTATTTAATATTGATTCACAGATATTTAATATTGAGTCATAGATATTTAGCATTCAAAAATAAGCACTGAAGAGTTTGTCACAAACAGGAGAATTCATTTTAATGAGAAAAAAAAGTGAAACGATTCATTTCACCAACAGGGAAGCTATATATAAGCTCAGTAGGTTTTTTCCTATATTAAGGTATTATTCAAACAGTTGGAGTAAAATAAAAATTTGAAAGTTTAACAACCTTTTAAAAAGTGGTAAGATATAATTCATTATTTTTTTTCATATCTGTTAAAAACTTTAAAAGGTGTAGAATCAGGAAATAAACAGTAGCCAGCACCATGACTGCAATGGCTTATACTCCTTCAACAGTGAAAGGAAAGAAAAATTTCTATTGAACCTAGCATTTTGACCTCATGATACCAAACAAGAGGCTTAGTGGTTTATTTTGACCAATGCCTCTGATTTTTTGTTTTTAACTTGTCCAAAGAAAAAAAAAACAACTCACCTTTTAATTGTGCCAACTTATCTAAAATTCTTTCTGAAGCCTTGCAATATCGGTTGGCCTAAAAGTTCGTTTGGGTTTCTCCATTACATCTTATGGAAAACTATTCTGAATGAACTTTTGGCCAATCTAATATGTATCTATCATCTCGCTTCCATTTACAGGCTTATCCATTATACTATAAATACTAC
The DNA here is from genome assembly GCA_006410615.1 of Neotragus moschatus. Lineage (NCBI taxonomy): Eukaryota > Metazoa > Chordata > Mammalia > Artiodactyla > Bovidae > Neotragus > Neotragus moschatus. Next base: position 18,543 of record SJYA01001362.1, on the reverse strand, counting down.
CCAAAATACATCTTTAAAAATGTTTAAGGTTATCACTTCAAAAATGAACTGACAGTAATGTACAAAATGATAAATATAACACTGCTCTATGTTATAGAAGAAAGTTAATTCTACGTGTTCTCATCACAAGGAAAAAAACTGTTTTTCTATTTCTTTAATTTATGCCTATATGAGATGATGTATGTTCACTAAACTTATTGTGATAATCGTTTCATGATGTATGTGAGTTAAATCATGTGGTACACCTTAAACTTTAGCAGTGCTGTATGTCAATGACATCTCAATAAATGTAGAAGGAAAAAAAAAAAAAGACAGTGTTCAAGCCATGTGACCCCACAATGTCAACAGCAGTGAGGTTTTTGCTAGAGTCATCCTACAGGAGAGCCTGGAATTAGTCCTGGCAGTATAGTTGCATGGTTTCCCAGGTGGCTCAGTCCGTAAAGAATCTGCCTGCAATGCGGGAGGCCTGGGTTCGATCCCTGGGTTGGGAAGATCCGCTGGAGGAGGGCATGGCAACCTACTCCAGTATTCTTGCCTAGCGAATCTAAATGGACAGAGGAGCCTGGCAGGCTACAGTCCATGGGGTCGCAAAGAGCTGGACATGACTGAATGACTAAGCAGAGCACAGTACAGTCTCAAGTCTCAGTGCTGCCTTCCTGGAGTTTCAGTGACTTTCAATAAATTCATTCTCTGCTTAAAAAAAAAAAAAAAAAGAACTGAAAGCAATGCAAGGTTCTTAAATAGATAAATATTCTGCTATCAGAAGAGTCACAAGAAGATTTCATCCAAGTATTTGTCAAGGTCGAAAAAGAAGTCATCTCAGGGGCTCCCAGTCACCTCACCAATAAGCACCTACGTTACTGATTTATTCAGCTTTCAAAATTCCTCTGAAAAGCAATGTTAACTAGGAGCTAATGCAATGATATAACAAAAGCCAAGCAAACTTTTTTCTCCACATAGAAAGAGACATCTAAAACAACAGAATAATTTCAGTATAGCAGACGTATGGTAGGAACACCTGGAAATCTTCCTACAGAGTAAAGAATTTCAGACGGAAGCTGCATTATTAGTCAGTCTTATTGATCTGCCTGCCCTAAGTTAGAGGCTATTCTACTCTCATACACTTAAGTCCTCATATTCAGTCAGTTCAGTCACTCAGTCGTGTCCAACTCTTTGTGACCCCATGGAACTGCAGCACGCCAGGCTTCCCCTGTCCATCACCAACTCCCGGAGCCTACTCAAACTCATGTCCATCAGGTCAGTGATGCCCAGTCCTCACAGTACATGGTGTTTAAAAGAACCACAGCATTACCAAAGGGGGAGGGATAAACTAGTGATTAGCAGATATACTCTACTATATATAAAATAGATAAACCACAGTGTCCTAACGTATAGCACAGGGAACTATATTCAATTATCTTATAATAAACCACAATGGAAAATAATCTGAAAAAGAAAAAAATAAAAGAGCCATTGCACATGAAGATGAAATCAAGTCTTTCTGCAGGCACATAAGTTTATTCTGAGAAAAGGTCTCTGTCTACGCTTACCTTGCTCAGCCAATCATCTGAAAGAACAAAAAGTCTGGACTCCTACGTGATTGTTTTCTCTCTACAATTTTAAGTGAAATTGTTCCTAAAATAAGATAATCGAGGGTTTCAACCTCATATAGCCACAGCCTATCAATACCAAGTTTTTAAGAAGTATTAGAATAATGTCTAGAATAAAGTGATAAAAATGTCTCAAGTACTTTTTAAAAACAAAATGATTTTCAAAACATTTAAGTCAAAGTCTTACCCAGAGAGGGCATCTGGAGAACGTTAGTCTATTATTACTATCAACAGTTATAAGATATTTTAGAAAATGTCACACCAACTCTATTGGAATAGAATCATATCAATAAATTCAAAAGCTCTTGGCACACAGACTGGAGATCTGCTTTTTGATAAAGAGTAATAGAGTGGAATTCATTACTGTAGCTCTCCCACTTAGTACAAACACCATAAAACACGACACAGAAAAAATAAACAAGTGTGTGGCTGTCAGTAGAGCCAAGACAAATCTGGAAACTAAAGAACATCAGCTGTCTTGGCAGTGGGGAGTAGTTTCAAATTCTAGTTGAAAATCTGAGTGAACAAGAGTCTCTGTCATATTTCGAAGAGAGATCAATATATAGTTGTGACATTGCTAAGCAAATTCTAAACCAAGAGCAGATGCAGACAGTATTTTTACTTGGGATATTAAAGATCCTGGGTCTGGAGACACAGGTTTCTACAAAGCCCCTTCAGAGGCAGCACGCACTGTATACCCTGAGAACTTCCGTTTTTACCCCAGCATTTCACATCAACATTCAGCTTAGAAATGAGTAAGCCACAATGATGCTCTCAAAATAAGTTATATTCATGCCTCAATGATATTAACAAATTTAAACTTTATCAGAAATGATTTCAGAATCACGTAAGTAAATTTAACTGTTTAGTTTGTAGTGGAAAATTCACCATAAAAATCAAATGTATTTATCACAGCCAGAATATTTTTAACTAAGACTCACCTATTACGCCCAGAGTCTCGGAAGCCTTTGGCAAAGGGATTCCTATCTATCTTCAGGCGAGTAATCTGCAGAGTTGGGGAAAAAAAAAAAAAATCACATCAAATCTTAAGATAAAAGCCAAGGAAGGTTATAAAAAATGGTAGTGATGGAAAAACTATAAGAAACTCCAGAATCAACTGTTAAGAGGATTCTACTGTGTTCTTCTCCCCTGTTTCTCGGGTATTTTATTATTTTAGTAGCAAAGCTACAAGAATATTTCAGAAGTCATCTAGACATTCATTTGCTATGAAAAGAACATTCCCCTACTTCTATCCAAGCACTGTAATAAAGTTTGCTTTGCTATTAATATTCCTAGAGAAGGAGATTCTGATTGTCTATTGATAATTGCCCTTCATTTGACAATCTCTTTAAAATTCTTCCCTAAAAATTCCTTGAAATGTGTCTGCTTCTTTTGCAGTAGTGGTGATAGAGAACAGCTCATACCCAACTTCTATTTAACAGCAACTTATACACTGAAATGTTGTTAATGTTCTTCAGAAATAGGCAATATATACTCCTTGAACGTTCCTGCCTTCCATTTTTCTTTGTCTCTCCTCAAATCATCTTTACAGCTCTCATCTCCTCTTTCATCTGTGGCGTCGTGACCTGGTCAGAGCACTACAGTGAATGTCTAACCAAAGGTAACCATGACTTGAAGGTTTTAATAGGATTCAATCTTATACACATAGGAGAAACAAGTAATAGCTTCATTTGAACTACACCTGTAATTTGTTGACTTATGACTAGATTTTTATTCAGGAAGATCCCAAGATACGAGGGAAAATTTTTTTATAAGTGGTCCAATCATCTCCATTAAAAACAGTTTTTTTTAGTTATACCATCTTGAAATTGACATTAATAAACAACATCCCATCTGTTTCTGACCATGTCTCCATCTTGCCCAGAGAAGTTTATAGCCTGTTTTCTAAGAAGCACATAATGCTTTGTTTTCCTGTGTTCCTTGGTTTAGTAGAATCTACTAAGTTCTAATTGTGCCATTTTGGTCAAGGACAAATGAACACTGCTGAATGACACTAAGGCAAAGAAAGGCATCTTTGGAGAATCACCTGAAAACCCCCTATATCATGTTGTGTGCACTTTCAGCCATCTGCCAATCAGCTTTGCAACACCGAAGGCAGGTGTATCCCATATGCTACTGTCTTAGTTTGTGGATGCTAAGTCTCTTCAGTCGTGTCCAACTCTGTGCAACCCCATGGACAGCAGCTCACCAGGCTCCTCTGTCCACAGGATTCTCTAGGCAAGAATACTGGAGTGGGTTGCCACTTCCTTCTCCAAGTTTGTGGATGAAACTACATTATAACAAGAGAATGTAAGGATCTGCTAAGTAATTCACTATGTCTACCACTCTGCCATTGAAAAAATTCTTTACAATTCATTGTAGCTCAATTATTTGTTCATTTAAATAATGCTTAAAGAACACCTAATAACTTAAACCTTCATTTAAAACAGTATNACTTCCTTCTCCAAGTTTGTGGATGAAACTACATTATAACAAGAGAATGTAAGGATCTGCTAAGTAATTCACTATGTCTACCACTCTGCCATTGAAAAAATTCTTTACAATTCATTGTAGCTCAATTATTTGTTCATTTAAATAATGCTTAAAGAACACCTAATAACTTAAACCTTCATTTAAAACAGTATTTTAACACAGTGGGAAAGGGGCGGGTGGAATAAATTGGGAGAGGAATATTGACATATATAAACTACCATGAGTGAAATAGATAGCTAAGGGGAAGCTGCTGTATAGCACAGGAAGCTCACCTTGGGGTTCTGTGATGACCTAGGGGGTGAGATGTTTGGGTGGGGTGGGAAGGAGGTTCAAGACAGAGGGGATATACACATAAACATATGAATGATTCATAGTGTTGTACAGCAGAAACTGACACGACACTGTAAAGCAATTACACTCCAATAGAAAAATTAAAAATAAAAAAAAATAAAGTGTAGGGGAAGAAGTTTAAAAAATATTTCTGAGCTATAAATAAATGGAAAAACAAAGCGACAAATAGTATTTTATAGAAGAGTTTACAGCTATTACAAAGAATGCATTTGAATCAGTTCTAATCAGTTCTAATGGATGAAACTGGAGCCTATCATACAGAGCAAAGTAAGTCAGAAAGAAAAACACCAATACAGTATATTAACGTATATTATGGAATTTAGAAAGATGTTAACAATGACCTTATATGCGAGACAGCAAAAGAGACATGGATGTAAAGAACAAATTTTTGGACTCTGTGGGAGAAGGCAAGGGTGGAATGATTTGAGAGAATAGCATTGAAACTTGTATATTATCATATGTTAAATAGATCGCCAGTCTAGGTTTGATGCATGAGACAGGGTGCTCGGGGCTGGTGGACTGGGATGACCCTGAGGGCTGGGATGGGGAGGGAGGTGGGAAGGGGGTTCAGGATGGGGAACACAAGTATACCCATGGCTGATTCAGGTATGCCAAAAACCACCACAATATTGTAAAGTAATTAGCCTCCAATTAAAATAAATAAATAAACAAAATTTTAAATTTAAAAAATAAAAAAGAGTTCAGATTTATATCATAGCGCTTGTTTAAACGGAGGTACATTGCAGTCACCAGCATCATTATCCTGACATCACATCTATCACGTGCATACCACGTATGCTGTAATATGAGTTTTGCACATATTATTTCATTTAATTCTCATAGCAACTTAGATGTAGTTATTATCCCAATTTTATGTTTTCTTTTATACTGGCTTAAGTTTTTTATGATTATAAGGTTACTCGGCCATAGAATTGGACTGGGACCCCAAGTTTCAGAGCTTATGCTGGTAACCACCAGGCATGGAAGCCTACCAATTCCCACCAGTTCTTCAAAACATAGCTGGGAAGTTAAAAAAAAAAAAAAAAAGAACAACTGCATTTTTCATGATCAATTTCCTTTTTTCCATCCTCTTAACTGATTTATCAGCATTTGTGAATTGGTGTTAGTCACCAATATGTATCAAAAACCCACTGTATCTTGTTTATTGTATAAAAGAGGCTTGGAGAAAATACATGTCTAAAATAACATTTAATATACAGTTAATTGGATGCATAATTCAGAGAAAGACAGAGAAGGAAAACTAACAGGGTTGTGTAAAACGTACCAAAGGTACAAAATGCCTCTTTTCTCCTTATACATTGTATTTTGGGCTTCCAGTTCCATCCCTGGTTGAAGAGATAAGATCCCACATGCCTCACAGCCAAAATCAGAGAACATAAAACAGAAGAAATATTGTAACAAAGTCAATAAAGACTAAAAGGGCACATGAGCGTGTCACTTCAGTCGTGTCCGATTCTGTGTGACCCTGTGAACTATAGACTGCCATGGGCTCCTCACCCTCGGGATTCTCCAGGTAAGAACACTGGAGTGGACTGGCATGCCCTCCTCCAGGTAATCTTCATGACCCAGGGATGGAACCCACATCTCTTACATTTCCTGTATTGGTAGGTGGGTTCTTTATCACTAGGGCCACCTGAGAAGCCCTGAAAAGGGGCTATATCTTTAAAAAAAAAAAAAAAAAATCTTAATTATCTCCAGTCCTTTTAAAGGTTAATTTCATGTTCCTTCCTAAAAGCCTACATAAAAAGTGTGACAATGTGAGTGTGAGAGAACAGGACAGCTTGGGTGGTGTCACTCATGGATGAGAGCAGATGAGCCTCTCAGCCCTAAGGGAGAACTCATAGGCCAGGGTTCAAATCTCCTAAGAAGATTTAAAACAAAAGAAAACAAAACAGAGAGCTTAAAGCCTTAGATTGTTGACTGAGATGTATATAAATGTCAAGAGAAGTGAAAATCTAAAATAATGCTGCTGACCTTTGCAAATGAAAAAAAATCTACTACAGACCACATTGCTCTGCTACATTGCTATTTCTTATGAAAACCAGCCAGAAAATTGCATGGGTCAAATAATTGCCTCCATTCAATTTTCCATCTGCTTGATACAGCCTTAAATAATGACATATATTAATGCTCACTTATAGAGAAAAGAAATATTTCACTTCTCAAATTATTTCTAATTTAGTGAAAGGATTACTCCACAATTGCTCATCTCTCAGACAGTAAGGGTATGTATAACCCTCTATCACAATTAAAGAAATAGCACTTTTGTACATATAAGAAGGATAAATGATTCTGAAATACTTCCCATAACACATGGATGTCAGTTCTAAAATAAAGTGAGCTGACAAATCTCATGTCCTGTGATATAACTCACTTTCATATCCTACAGGTCTATTTCCTAGTCAGTACACATGCTTTCTAATTTTAATTATGACATCAGGACTCAATGTCTCAAAATGGAAAGTAAACCTACAGTGCCAGTCATGAGAGACATTCTGGTCTGAAGAAATCTTCACTAGGGTAGCTTTACATGGGCATCTTGGGTAAATAATTATTACTACATATGCATGCATGCTAAGTCACTTCAGTCATGTCCGACTCTTTGCAATGCTATGGACCATAGCCCACCAGGCTTCTCTGTCCATGGGATTCTCCAGGCAAGAACACTGGAGTGGGTTGCAATACCCTCCTCCAGGGGCTCTTCCTGACTTAGCAATCAAATCCCTTTTGTTATGTCTCCTGCATTGACAGGTGGGGGTACATATATATACATTCTGGATGTCATACATGGCAAGCACTTATGACCGTTCTTAACTTTTAGACAGAGTGAAAAAGAGAGCTAGCTTTTAATTTGCACATGAAATTAAAAATCTAGAAAGATTCCAATGCTGAAAACAATACCTGCTGGTTCTGATAGGCGGTGACAGTGGTGAAAACAGTTTCTGGAAAGGAAAATGCCTTCACTCCCTCTCCAGATGGAACAGGCTTGATAGGAGAAAGATCATCCCCACAGTCTTTGCGGATAATGTGGACTCGCGGTTGGTATTTGTGCATAGAATGAAGTATAATCTATATCAAAGAAAGAGAAGACAAATTTGTCAGCTACTTCTACCCAACCTCAATCCCTTGACTAAATATTGAGTGTGTAAAACAAATCCCAGTTAGAAATAAAGATACCCAAGGCTGTGAAAGTCCCAATTTAATAAAGTGTATCAAAACTGGAGTTAAACAGTTAGGAAGCTGTTTGGAAAGTGTGCATACAAAAAGAAAAAAAGGCAAGTAATTATTTTGGTTGAAGCTCTGTGTGCAACCATATGAATATAGCATCACATTTTCTGTTTCTGAAAACACAAGAATAAATTCATCAGCATTTTTATTTATAATGAACCTAATGGAACACAGAGTCCAAAACAACAAAACTGAAAATGAGATTGAAATGATTATTTTAATTCCACCACTGCTGCTGCTGCTGCTAAGTCGCTTCAGTCACGTCCGACTCTGTGTGACACCATAGATGGCAGCCCACCAGGCTCCGCTGTCCCTGGGATTCTCCAGGCAAGAACATCGGAGTGGGTTGCCATTTCCTTCTCCAGTGCATGAAAGTGAAAAGTGAAAGTGAAGTCACTCAGTCGCGACCCCATGGACTGCAGCCCACCAGGCTCGTCCATCCATGGATTTTCCAGGCAAGAGTACTGGAGCGGGGTGCCGTTGCCTTCTCCAAATTCGACCACACCCATCCCCTAAAAATAAGTATTTGCACACCAAGATTTTCTTCAGAGAACATTTTTCCTCTGTTGGTAACTACAACATGTCTACTCAAGGGCAAAGGGATTTTAAGGATACCCCAGGGTTTGCCTGATGTGTGGTTCACAAAGTTTCTGGTTTGCCTGGAGAGCCCAGCATTCGTGCTTCCATCACAACAAGGCTTCCAAAACCCAGATGCCCGGGGATGAAAAAGCTCCTAGACTCAGCTTGGGGAATCTGATGATATGGTTCAACTGCCTTCTGCCCAATGATTCCACTTCTGAGAATTTATCCTAAGGAAATATTCCAAATCCCAAAAAGTGTTTCATGTACAAAGATGTGCAATGCACCATTTATAACAGTGGAAAAACTATAAACCACTGACATGAATAGATTGGTTAGGTAAATGAAAATCCACACAATGGTTACATCATTATTCAGCCATTACTAATGTTTTAGAACATTTTTAGCCACATAATGAAACACTTCTTTTTAAACCCTAAATTAGAATAAAGGATCCGAGTTGTTTTTAAACTTACCATAACTACATAAAAATAGACAGTAAAAGGACCCATACAAAGATATGAACAGTGGTCATCTCTAGGTGATGGAATTGTGGATGAACGTTCTCTTCTTCATTTGTTTTACACTTTCAAGGTAGAGGAGGTAGGTAAAGAAATAGCTTCACCCAATGAGATTTTCTATGTGCTGCTGGAAATCCAAATTCAATTATTCACTAATGAGTTTAATTAACAAAGCTATATCTTTCCTGAGCTATACAACTTGAATTCAAGCTTTAAAGTGTTAGAAGTTTGGAGAAATGCTTAAACAAAAGTCTGAGAAAAAAAAAAAAAACCACAGTGGTTGGTTGACCTGCCTCATGCTTTTCAGGAAGTGCACAGTTTAATAAACCAAATTCAGAATCACTGGTCAACCTAAACATCTCTCTACTTATACAGTGTGTTTGCTGCCCCGAAAGAACGTGTTTACCTTCCATTATTAACCAACAGTTGTGAGGTTTTTCTAACCCTAAAATTTTCTTTCCATCAGTGGAGGAAATGCCTGGAAGGCAAATCTAATGATGATACTCACCACACATGGCTGATGGAGGGATAGCATGAGTCTGAATAGAGGACAAGAGGGGACATTGTCATCTGGGGGGACACAACACAAGTCGGCAAACTCTGGAAAAGTTTTTTCCAGATATATAAATGGACAGAATTTCAACTTATTCACGACTCACAAAGTCAATTTAAAGGGTTACAACTGGAAATCTTCTTTAGATAAGTAAAATTAGCAAATAAAGTAGAAAAATAGNGTCATCTGGGGGGACACAACACAAGTCGGCAAACTCTGGAAAAGTTTTTTCCAGATATATAAATGGACAGAATTTCAACTTATTCACGACTCACAAAGTCAATTTAAAGGGTTACAACTGGAAATCTTCTTTAGATAAGTAAAATTAGCAAATAAAGTAGAAAAATAGAACGTGCTATATTTAGTAAGGATAAGTTCTGTTTTGCAAAATACTGCCTGTTGGGGTGTGTGTGTGTGTGTATACATTAAGTTAAACATAAAATGTATGCCTGGCTGTAATCAGATTAAAAGTCTGAAAAGGCAAGATTTAATTCTAACGATTCATAAATTCCAGAGCTGGAGAAAAATTGGAAAAAGTCACTTTACATTAAACAAAAATAAAAGGCATGGTCAGTTTCAAAGGACGAGAGTTAACTGACTTGAAGTGAAGGAAATAAAAAGTCATTTAGGTTTCTGTTTACTAGTCAATGAAAAATAAATTCTTGTTTTATGAAATCTTTTTTTCTCTCATGCAGATTTCTCCATACAGCTGTATATACTTTAGTAGTATTTATTTGTTTATGTCCTTATACAATCTCCAAAATGATTAAGGTGGGATATACTGAGAGTAGGGTATAGAAATAGCTGAGGCACACCTATGTTCGCACATTAAAGGGTAACTGCCAACAGAAGCCTGAAAATTATTCAAAAAATAATGTATTCTCAATATTACCTATAGGAATTTAGTATATCCCTACAAATTTTTAGGGAATGCTAAACAAGCCTTAGTTCCTGTATATAAAATAGCATTATTTGTTTTTTAATGAACTATCAAAGTTATAATGACAAATGGTCACGAATAATTTGCTTTTTATTAGAACAAGCAGAACTAGGAGAACCACTGCCCTTATGAACAAAAAGACCACAATGATAATATCCATTACTGAAACTCAAATAATTATAATTGATCTGCATGTTCTATATTCTCTGTTCTGTTTAGATGGAGGATATTTTTTCTTTTGGATACTATCTATTAGCACAGATAGTTACATAAATCTCTGTCCATAAACACAGGCTTCTTTCCCATGTGTAGGTTAATAAACATTTTTCCCATGTTAAAGACATTAGGTTTGACATTGGTGGGATAAGTAATATTTTAAAATGTAGCCATTACTAGTCTTCCAATTTCCTTTTCATATATATTCTTCACAATTCTGACTCTCCTTCAATTTCTTTACTTCTTATGAAGCAGAATAAATTACTTTTAAAAAAAAGACACTAGGTTTGAGTCAAAAGAAGCATATTACTTAGTTCTGATGCTGCCTATCATATGAGGGCAGAGGGGTGTGAGTCCCGGCAAGGTCCCTGCATCAAGAAAGCGACTAAGTTAGTCCCATCACAATAGTACTCTTGTCTTCTCAGACCCTGAATCACATCAACGGTAGAATATGACTTCCTAATTTTTAATCTAACCTTATTCGGGGTGATAAAACTGAGCAAAAAAACACCAGACACTTTCGGCCTTCCCCATATCTCTTGGCTGGAACAAAATGGCTGCCTTACTGTGCTGCTCTGACAGCGCGATAATCTGTGTGCTGCTGCTGCTGCTGCTAACTCGCTTCAGTCGTGTCTGACTCTGTGCGACCCCATAGATGGCAGCCCGCCAGGCTCCCCCATCCCTGGGATTCTCCAGGCAAGAACACTGGAGTAGGGTGCCATTGACTTCTCCAAATCTGTGAGCTAGTCTTCTCTTTTAAATTAAAGATCACTGAAGCCAGAGACTATGGCTTTTCATCTCTTACTACATTTTACAAAGTCTTCAAAACTTTTGTTTTTAAATAAATAACAGACAAGAGTACTCTCCCTCCTACCTCCTCCTCTAGTATCAAGCAATACCTGGGATTTCTACTAATAGCAAAGGCAATTTTCTTGCTTCCAAAATGTATAGGTACATATTTTTTTCTCTCTCCATTCCCCCCACACACTACTTTTTTTAAATTAAAGTATTACATCCTGCCACAAATTTAAAAGAAAAAAAATTTTTGGAAGATGACACACTTCTATAGATATTGCTTGTTTTATGAGTTTTTATTTTTCTTAATAGTGAAATATTATAATTATTCAGGTATAAACAACTGGGGTTCAATTAAAAATCTATTATTTTGTGTTTTAAACAAATACTGTGTGATTTAAAACAGAAGATGTCTGAATAAAGCATGTTGTCCTCTGTAATATGGGTGGGCCTCATCCAATTAGTTAAAAAACTTAAGAAACAAAAAAATTGAGGTCCATTGAGGAAAAGGAAATTCTGCTTCCAGACTGCCTCCAGACTCAAGTTGTAATATCAGGTCTTCCCTGGGTCTTTGCCAATCCACTCTGCAAATTTTGGACCTACCAGCCCTACATCTGTGTTAGTCAGTTCCCTAAAATAAATCTCTCTCATGTGTGTGTATGTATATAATCTGTTGGTTCTGTTTTTCAGGAGAATGCTGTTTTAAATAGAATCTAGTGAAATTATGACGCTAAAATCACATAGATAGATAAATTACTACCTCTAATGCTATATATTAGGTATTAGATATAAAGCCAGTAATTTGATCAGAATTAGAATTATAAAATCACCATATTTATTTAAATTATTTAAAGTCACTTGTATCTTATCTAGGACAGTATATAGTTTTTAGATCCATTATCTCTTTAAAAGATATGTACTCAAAAATATATATATATACACTCAAACTATAGAACTCCAAAAAATAGAGTATATTTAAGCTTTTGAAAATCATCAACATTAAGTGCCATTTATTTTTCAATTTTTTATTCTAAAGAAAAGTAAAGACTCTTCAATGGACACACTGGCAAAATTTCACACTTAGCTCCCTCATTGAGACAGAAGAAACTAATGTTCTTTCACTGAAGTCAAGTGAAAAAGAACTGTTACAACCTGACTATGTACATAAAGGAAAAAAAGAAGAGAAAATAATGTACTAAAATTCAGGACATGAAGTTGTATCATTCAGAAGTGAAATGTACTAGGCTTCAAATTACAAAAGGCAACAAATAAAAAGCACTGGCAGTTTGAGAGAGATGAGTCTTACAAATCCAGATACTGCATCTGTACCACAATGAAATGTGTATTTGAATGTCTTCATTAAAGTCAATTGCTTAAGATACTGTCTAGTAACTTACAAATCACATCCTGTCATCACTGTATTACCATCTTACGACAGTTTGCATTTTTTGTTTTAAAAGATTGGGCCATAAATAAGCTATCCTCACGTCACCCCTTTGAGAAATGAATGAATTGGTATTCCTTTTATGTACAATACACTCTTCAAAAGGCACATCAATCCTGCTTCAGTCAAAACTCTCTCAAATAACAGAAATCTAACAGAAATGCTAGCACTGAGTGGAAATCAGCACATATCCAGTGTTTCTTATTTATTAAAACATCAATAATAAGGTAGATATCATACCTACAAACAACAGTGTGAAAGTCATTAAAGTGTTAAAAATGACTATTATTGAAACTACTGACTTTAGCATATATTTCAGTTTTCAGATGAAAAGGAATTATTATTACAACATATTTTGACACATCAGATGTCATTACAAAACAATTGGGAGCTTGAAGATAGAACACACAGATAACATAAGCCTGGGCCATCATTGACAAGTGATGAGCCTCAGCTGAGAAAGAAAGAGGATACACAGGACACCATAAATCATTATCCCTGTTCACCCAACTTCAAGAATTATATTCAAAATATAATAATCACTTTATGAAATTTCAAACAAAAGTGTTGGCTAAAACTATCTTCCAACACAAATGCAGTATCCAGTTTTACCTATTAAAAGCTTCATAGAATACTCTGGCCCCAGGCATAGCCTCTGATGAAAATGTAACCTTGACGTTGCACAGCTGTGCACACTCTAGTCAACCAGGAGAGGAATGTCATGATCTTAGAAAAGTTCATTTCTTTCAGGCAGACACAGTATAGATAATGGTCATGCCATCCAACGGAGGCAAGTAAGGGAGGCCCTCTACTCACGTGGCCTTGGTCGTCCAGCTCGTTGTTGGTGAGCTTCAGCTTGTCAAAACTGATCACTTGTCTCATCCAAGTCTCCCCCGAGGCAGGTGAGTCCGGATGAATGTACACGCGGGGTGGCACAGGGGAGTCAGCATTGCCCGCCACCATCCATTTAGAGCTGTGATAAACATACCTAGAAGGCAAGGACAAGGCTCACGTTTGTGGATTGTTGCTTTCTTGGAATTTCCAACTCTGTAGACTCCAACTTTGTAGACAAAACGGGCACCCTTTTAAGTCTAAAATTCAAGGATTTGCTCTTTAGATTCAATGTGTATAAAATAAGAATTCAAACACTTTAAAAAAACTCTCTGAAGCAGTGGTAGCCTGCTGACCACTCAAGGTGATATGTTAATGATTTGGTGAAAAATATGCACACTATTTCCATAAATGCAAGAATTTCAATTCAGATAAATCACATTTATTCACATTAGACATTCTGTCTGTATTCTGACGTTTTCCATTTTTCTTCTGGATATGTGATTGACATGAAGAAACTATTAAGTTGTCAAGCTCTGCTTTAAGGAAATCTCAAAAATACTTGAGATTTATATCTTCAACGGTCTAACTTTCTTTATCACTCCCCATTTTAGGCTTATGTTCAAACTGATGAGAGACATGGTAGAAAGTCAAGGGGAAATTGTCAGAATGTACAGTAAATTTATTTTCATAGGGAAAAAAGTCCCATCTTTTATTTAGAATCATTTTTTTTTAACTCCATTACACCAGAAACTCAAAATTCAGTTTAATTCAGTTAAAATTCAGTTTAATTTAAAAGTTTGTATAATCATAAAACATAGGCTTTTATCTCCTCTAATTCTCTTTTTTTTTACTATAGTCAGAAGATATTTAAATGTTTCTACCACTAATTAAAATATACATCAAACTTTTAAAATTACGATTTATCTAAATAATACTACTTTTCTAATTAAGAGGCAAAACATCCTATTCTACTTGTTTATGTCTGTCAACTACACTGATTCTATAAAAATAACACACTTAAATAACAATGTTTCAAGAAGTATATAAAATAATAATGTTTAATCTTATATTCAGACCATCACTTATTGTTAGTTTAAAATGGACTAACTCAAAAACTAGAAACTAGTATATCAATGATTAATTTAGAAAAAGATAGAAAATGAAATTATATATTTGGATGCTTGTCTTCTTTTTGTTTTAAAATATGGCATACAATTTAAAGCAACAATTTATGAATAGTCTCAAAGAAATTTTCTTTTTAAAATAGCATAAGTATTTTCACAATATTCCTGGTGAGGCCCACTGTTTCAACTATATTTACACATTTCATTCTCTTTTGAATTCAATATGCCTTCTATTCTCTAATTCCTTTTCTTGGGAAAAAACACATTATCACAAAATTAAGAATAACAATAAGAACAATTTCCCTTAATTGATACAGTGTAATTTCAATAAATAAGCTCTGTGTATGGGCTTTTGTGAATATGAATTTTACATTCACAGTCACTTTTCATTTGACCAAATACCATTCTTTGATAGCAGAGAATGAGCCAAAATATCTATTTCCGGTATTGCTGAAAAAGTTGGAAAATAAATCTTAGAAATGCAAGAAAAAGCAGCACAATGGATACAGAGCTATTGCCAAAATAAATAGAACAATATGCTCTGTCAAAATTTTGAAAAGTATGCATATTGAACAGCTCAAAAATTCATACCCACTAAGAGAATAAATGCTACATGTTACATATTCTTTGTGAAACATTCTAAATACAAATGCTAAAAACAAATTTTTCTTGAGAAGCAGTTTAACTGAAAGCAAATTTATGTTTTAAGAATTTGATCTTTTAAAATCTGGCATCTTAGTACTAATACTTGAAATTTTTCTTGTTTTATATGTGACTAATAAGGATCAATTAAATAAAATAAGCCATCCAAAATATATGGAAGAGATTTGAAGGAAGAAATAGAAGCCAAACTTAGAAGAGAAAGGAAAGATTTCTAAACTCACTAGAATTACACTGTTTTCCTCTGTACAAACCCAGGTTAGAATATGGATTTTAAACCAAGTATACTTAAAGATAAACTTCAAGGCACTTCTAGCTTCTATCATGTAGTAGACAATTTTAACAAAACTCCCTAATGAATTATTTAATTAAAATAAGTGATACAACTTATACACAAAATGCAAATCATAAAACTGTCCTTTTTACTACCCATATTTTTAGCATTCCATATGTGCCCCTACTAATTAAATCTGTATACTTTTGACACCATAAACCTGTTTCCAAAAAGTGACTCCCTAAATCTTAAATAGTAATAAAAACCAAATCTGATTTCATTTAAAAACTTACTAAATGTTCTAGGTATTTATTTAAAAGACAGAAACAAAAAAGACCAAAATTGAAAGCAGAGTCTTCCAGCTTGACACTCAGAATTTCCTTTAAATGTTAGCATTTTCAACTCCCCAGGAAAATAAAAATTATTGTCATTGAAGACTGTTGATTTGTTTACTCACAGAAGGAAAAGCAAAGTTTGATTTGGTACTGAAGAAAGTATCTTTTCCAGCTTTACTTGATTTCTAGATAAATATATTCTCTCAAAACCCAAATATTACAATAATTTTAAAAAATTCTGTTAACTACTATCCACAAAAAAACAATCATATAACAAATTCATTACCAGCTTAAAGATGGTCTTGATATCTTGATATCAAGATGTCTTGATATCATAATGAATTATTTTGTTTTCCTAAATTATAAAAAATCTTCAATAATTTTCTCATATTAAAGAGAAAAAAGCCTGTAAACAGTTATGATTTTGTATATAACAAAATAAAGGGAATTTATTTAAAGGTCACAAAATAATCAGGAAGAAATTGAAACAATTTAACTATTAAGTACACTTACAAATTTTACTTCATACTTCCTCTCAAAATCCTAATTAAAACGTGATCAACATAAAAGACATACTTAGCTTACCAACACTAAACTGGCCGCTTATTAAAATCCCTCAACACTTAAAGACATTTTTGTATCTATTAAAAACAAAACAAAAAATAAATGTTCACATTTACTTCAAGAGAAGGCACCATTTAGACTACTGCAAGTACTGGGCTTGGACTGTGTATCTGATCATTCTACAAGCTCCTGGAAACAAAAATCATAGTCAGTACAGATGAAATCCGCATCTGTGGGGCTTTCTTATCCTCTGTACCCATCTGATCACTGTACCTGTATCTTTTGTTGTCCACTGGCACAATATCCATGGCAATATAATACTGCTGGTGAGGATCTAACCCTGAGATCTTCACTCTCATTGCTGGAAACATGCGCCTATGTATAAGAAAGGGGAGGAAAGACGGTTTGGGTTTTGTTTGGGGTTATGATTATGCTTGAAGAATGAATAAGCAAAGAAAGCTCTTGAATCTGTACTTTTCATGTGGACAAATTTATAGCATTCACTTTGGCAAATATAATCCAAAGAATCTGAACACAGGATGTATCAAAATTGAATCATTTAAATGTAATCTGTACCTCTTCTTGCATTCGGTGTTTACTGAAATGTCAGTATAACTAAAAGCCAAATACACACACCCACACAACCCACACACACATATATATTCTGAAGAAATAATGGTACAGAAAGCACTTCATTTTTTAAACAAAAATCAGTAAGGAGGCTGACTTTAATAAAACAAATAATAAATGGTTCCAAATAGTAGAAATAGAAAATTTGAATTTCTAAAAGTGATAAAATATATTATAATGTGAAATTTTAAAAGGGTTATAAAAAAGCACAAGGAACCAATGTGCCATGCCATAACCAAACAATATGTTCTTTATTGAGACAGGACTTCCTGTCTGCCGCATGGTAAAGGTGAAGTGCAAAAGTTGCTCTAAATTTGAAAGGTATAGTAAAACTTCTTTATTGAAAGCAGAAACTAAACACAATGTATATTTACCAAATCATTCCTTCCCCCACCATGCCCTGAAAATACTTTATTTAACCACACTTACTCACAATTTTGCTAATTAAAACAAGTGAAACCCACATTTCTTTTAGCTTCCCAGAGATGCTTATCAAAGGAGATACTAAAGTAAATGCATCTTTTAAAAAAGCACAGTAGCAAGGAATACAACAGCAAATTATTGTGTATATGTGTGTGTGTGTGTGTGTGTGTATGTATGTATGTATATAACTCCCTCTTTAAGAAAAAAAACAAAAAACTTTCATCTACTGATTTACGTCTAGGACCTTTCAGGTAATCTAATTTTTGCTAATTTAACCTTATATCACAAATTTTAGTACTGTTATTTACCAAAAATGTTTCCATAACAATAATGCCATTAAAGATCACTTCCAGAGAAAAGAAAGTCCATTATTCCTAACTAGGCATGAGAACAGTTTAATACACTGACTGTTTAAGTGTTTTTCTCAGTGCACCTGTAAGATAAAGAGTAAAGGTGTTTAACTACATCCTTTACAAGACAACTGTTGCTTTGTGTTGTTGAAGACTGAATTTGGATCATTAATAAAAGCTCTGTGAAAATGTAGAAGGTAGCATATGGATTCAATAAAATATGTTTTTGTAATTTCTAATAAGTTTGGATACTTTTATACTATACAGGTTTTTGCCATGTGTACTCCCTGAAAGAGTTGTGTGTGTGTTAAAAATTTCTTTTGGGGAATAGTAGTCAAAGATTTCACTGCAGTAAATGAACTGAAAACTTTAAAACGGAAATATTTCTGTGCGCCTTCGCATTAACATGATCTGTGCAACAAATCCATTTATTTTACTAGCTGATGGATGTGGCAATTTCACACTTTTAAAAAATAGATAAAACTTACAATTTTGTTTTGGTATTCCTCAGCAAATTTAGGTTAATTTGTTTGGGTTTCACTTAGGGGAAAAAAAACGATAGTAACTGTAAATCTATAGAAAGAATGGTTTTTAAAAA
>SJYA01001361.1:8582-23168 GCA_006410615.1 Neotragus moschatus | reverse complement strand
CCCCCAGGAAGGCTGCCCGGGCCCCGGGGGCGGCGGCTACAGGGCCAGGCCCGATGCCATCATCCGCACCAAGGACTCGATCGCGGCCGGCGCCAGTTTCTTGAGCGCGCCGGCGGCCGTGAGGGACTGGCGGCAGTGCCTGCAGGCTTGCTGCCTCGAGCCACACTGCTCCGTGGCCGTGGTGGAGCTGCCCCGGCGGCCCGCGCCCCCAGCCGCCGCGCTCGGCTGCTACCTCTTCAACTGCACCTGGCGCGGCCGCAGCGTCTGCAAGTTTGCGCTGCACCGAGGTTACAGCAGCTACAGCCTCAGCCGCGCCCCAGAGGGCGAGCAGGAAGGCCTGGAAGCCAGTGCCCCGGCCCTCGTCCGGGCCTCGCCGCGCCTGGGTAAGCACGCCACCCGAGGCCCGGGCCTGGTCGCTTGGGCCCTCCTGTCGCTGTCCTTGGACCTGCTGGTGGCTGCGTCTGGGAGACCTGCCTAGGCAGGACCGCTGGGCCCTCCTTAGTCAAGTCAGAAATAAAACATCTGGCTTTGATGTCTCAGTGCTAGGGATGGTTTTTGAGAAACCCCCAGTAGATTGAGTGGAAGCGGACACGGTGGACTGCTTCTGGAATTTTTCTAAGCTTAGGGAGGAATACTGATCGGAAAGGATTCACAGAAATTCGATTTAATGTAAGAGAAAAGTTCAGGGGGGAAAGTCTATTTTAGTCTCAGATTCTTATAAGGTATGGTCTGTGTCAAGTAATTACAAGAGCAAAATCTAATTAAATGTCAGATTGCTCATAGCACACCCTTATTTCTTAGGTTGGCTCTCAGGATTCATGATTCCACCTAAAGTTGCTTTCATCAGACAAACTTCGGAAGGGAATAGGTAAGGTTATTTTGAAGTGGGTCTAACTGTTTCCTATGAACTATGGTTCTCTTTTTTAAGGAGTGGGGAGAAAAGGAACTCGATTAATTGAAAATAAAGTTTAAAGCACCTCTCTTTTGAAGAGGGGCTAAAAAGGATACTTTTCATTCGATGGTTTTTATTCTGGGGATGATCAGAATGAGAATTAAGACCCAAACCGGAGGCAAAAAAAAAAAAAAAAGTGGCAGTTGGAGATAAGATCTCAGGAAATAAAACCTTGATTGGGCCTGCTTGTGTTCATCTGAGTGTGTTTGATTGCACTCTGTTGCTGTTTGCTTTATGATGACGCAAGAGTGAAACCATAACAAGACTAGAGAGGCGTAGCCTCAGCCACTTTGGAAATCTGGAGTCTCCATGACCTTTAGGTCCAAAGAGAATGGTCTGGAAATCTGTGTCCACAATGGCCCATCTCCCTTCCCACCTCCAGTGGAATAAACATCCAAGGTCACCCGAGATTTCTGGGCCTTGAGGCACACACTGCAAAGGACCCCAAAGTTTTCTCCCTGAAGTGGAGGCAGGAGGCACTTTGACATGCATCCCTGAGCCTACTCATGGCTGTTAGACACACATCTTTCCTCTGCCCAAGCAGGGACTCAAAAATAAATCCCAGCACCAATGAAACAAAATCCCTTTCCCTTCTCACTGCACAACTGGAGGAAACCAGCATTGCCAAATGGAGCTTTCTTATAAGCCAGTGGAAACAAGGAAAGAAAATATCCGCCATGGGGGGTGGGGACGGGGACTTCTACAATAGTAGAAGTTTCTGAATCATTTTTTCTTCTACTCTCTTTTTTGACCTTCCTTTCTCTGGGCGGGAGGTGGGGGGAGTTTGTCTAGTAATTCACTTTGGAGATGCTCAAGGGTACACCCAGATGACCACTGGGCTTGGTCCTTATTCAGGAAAAGAGCTGCTTGGCCCAGATGCCCTCATTCTGTCTGCAGAGAGGGCAAAGGTCACTCTACCCGAGTGTCTTGTGTTTTTCCTACCTAGATCCTTAACCTCCTGAAGTTCCCTGTGCTTCTGAGACTAAGTGGTTCCTTCATGAATGTTTTTTGTTTTTCTGAAACTGTGAGTACAGGTAGTTTAAGGCTAAAGGAGCATAAAAATGGTTTAGAAATTTACAGAAAATGTTTTAGGGTCCGTTTGAAGTGAATACAAGGATCATGAAAAAAGAGCAGGGGGCCAGGTGGAATTGCACAGTACACATTTTTAGCAGACCCCGTCAGCTCTGTTTGTTGGTATAGCAGACCCCATCAGCCCTGTTCTTTGTGGACATTTATTGAGTTTGATAAGTGGCACTGCTGTAAGCTCCTTAGACACGTGAACTCACTCTGTCCTCACAAATCTGTCCTTTCCAAATCTAGGTTCTCTCATAATCCCCAGGGTACTCGAAGGCTTGGTGAGAGAAAGTAACCTGCCCAAAGGTCTCATAGCACCTGCTTTGTGGAGCTATGCATTGTAAGTTGTGAGCTGTGCTGTGTGAGTTGTTAGCTGTGTTATATGAGTTGTGACCTGTGTTGTATGTGTTGTGTGAGTTGTGACCTGTGTTTTGTGGAGTTGTGACCTGTGTTATGTGAGCTGTGAGCTGTGNAAGGTCTCATAGCACCTGCTTTGTGGAGCTATGCATTGTAAGTTGTGAGCTGTGCTGTGTGAGTTGTTAGCTGTGTTATATGAGTTGTGACCTGTGTTGTATGTGTTGTGTGAGTTGTGACCTGTGTTTTGTGGAGTTGTGACCTGTGTTATGTGAGCTGTGAGCTGTGTTATATGAGTCATGAGCTGTGATCTGTGACTTGTGGAGCTGTATTCCGGGGCAACTTGAATGCTTTCTCCAACAGCATCAGGACACCTGGAAGCAGAGATGCCCTCAGTAGAGTTTCCAGGGTGAGACTGACTAAGCAGCTACCTAGGATGATGGGAGAAGGTGGAAAGGAGTGGAGTATGCTGGAGAGAGAGGTGTGCTGAACTGACGCAATCTGCCTGCAGTCGTGTGCGAAGGGCAGGGCAGGGGCTTGCGGTTCTGGGTCCTGAATTTGAGAGCTGGCTCTTCTCCATGAGGTTCCCTGCTCATCCTCTTAGGACTTGAGTGCTGGCCTTGCCTTCCAGCTGGGCTGTCAGGAGGATCAAGGGTGGACATGCTTTGTGAATTACAAAGACGGTTCCCACGTACCTAATGTCACTATGGGACCTTGGCAGTATTGTGTGGCTGACTGGAGGACCTGGGGGTCTGTGTTTTCTGATGAAAGTGAGGAGCAGCAGGAAGGAGGGAGTGGAGCGGTTAGGACCTCAGAGGACTCGGAGAATACAGTCTCCAAGAGCTCAAGGGCCAGCACCCTTATGCTCTTTCCACTGGATATTCAGCCTGAAAACCAGGATCTCTGGGGAAACGCTGGGTAATCTGAGAACGCAGGCTTGCATCTGTATTAGGGAAAGTCAGTGTTGGACAGCGCTCTGCCATCCCCTCTGTAAACCCTCTGTAAACCCATGCGTAGCCACCCCTGGCCTCTCTCTCATCTACTCCAAGAGCAAAGGAAAGAACTGACCTGGGAAGGTTCAAAGCTCATCCCTCCGTGAGTGCCTGACCTAGTGCATGTTTCTCACATTTTCAACCTCTCCCTTTTGTGTTATAAATAAATATCACAAAAGAGTTGCAAATAATTATGTAATACTATTGAGATAACCAGTGGGATTACATTGAGACCTGCAACTCTGATCACACAGAAATTCCAAATGAGTTAAAGAATTAAATAATTTTTTAAAAAATTAGGCCATAGGTTACTCCATACATAGAAGATTTGAAGAAAATAAATTCACTGTTACACATCTGGGTGGAAGATAACTTTCTAATCAATTAAAGAAATCACAAAGAGAAAGGATGTAGTATACACATGTTTTTAAAAACTTCATTATGTCAAGAAATGAAATTGCAAATAGAAGTCTGTAAAGATATGAGACCAGTGTATTTATTGTATTAATAGTAAGCTTACATGAATCAGAGGCTTCTCTGGTAGCTCAGCTGATAAAGAATCTGTCTGCAATGCAGGAGACCTGGTTATGTGAATTGGTAAGAAAAACAAAAAGAAGTAGGCAAAGGATATGAACAGTTTCCAGAAGAGGATATTTAATTGATAAACATGGAAAAATGTTCAACCTTAGAAGTAATCAGAGAAATGCAAATAATACCAGTTTATTGTTCCCAGGTGGCACTAGTGGTAAAGAACCTGCCTGCCAATGCAGGAGACCTTAGAGACTCTTTCAGTCCCTGGGTCANCACGTACCTAATGTCACTATGGGACCTTGGCTGTATTGTGTGGCTGACTGGAGGACCTGGGGGTCTGTGTTTTCTGATGAAAGTGAGGAGCAGCAGGAAGGAGGGAGTGGAGCGGTTAGGACCTCAGAGGACTCGGAGAATACAGTCTCCAAGAGCTCAAGGGCCAGCACCCTTATGCTCTTTCCACTGGATATTCAGCCTGAAAACCAGGATCTCTGGGGAAACGCTGGGTAATCTGAGAACGCAGGCTTGCATCTGTATTAGGGAAAGTCAGTGTTGGACAGCGCTCTGCCATCCCCTCTGTAAACCCTCTGTAAACCCATGCGTAGCCACCCCTGGCCTCTCTCTCATCTACTCCAAGAGCAAAGGAAAGAACTGACCTGGGAAGGTTCAAAGCTCATCCCTCCGTGAGTGCCTGACCTAGTGCATGTTTCTCACATTTTCAACCTCTCCCTTTTGTGTTATAAATAAATATCACAAAAGAGTTGCAAATAATTATGTAATACTATTGAGATAACCAGTGGGATTACATTGAGACCTGCAACTCTGATCACACAGAAATTCCAAATGAGTTAAAGAATTAAATAATTTTTTAAAAAATTAGGCCATAGGTTACTCCATACATAGAAGATTTGAAGAAAATAAATTCACTGTTACACATCTGGGTGGAAGATAACTTTCTAATCAATTAAAGAAATCACAAAGAGAAAGGATGTAGTATACACATGTTTTTAAAAACTTCATTATGTCAAGAAATGAAATTGCAAATAGAAGTCTGTAAAGATATGAGACCAGTGTATTTATTGTATTAATAGTAAGCTTACATGAATCAGAGGCTTCTCTGGTAGCTCAGCTGATAAAGAATCTGTCTGCAATGCAGGAGACCTGGTTATGTGAATTGGTAAGAAAAACAAAAAGAAGTAGGCAAAGGATATGAACAGTTTCCAGAAGAGGATATTTAATTGATAAACATGGAAAAATGTTCAACCTTAGAAGTAATCAGAGAAATGCAAATAATACCAGTTTATTGTTCCCAGGTGGCACTAGTGGTAAAGAACCTGCCTGCCAATGCAGGAGACCTTAGAGACTCTTTCAGTCCCTGGGTCAGGAAGATCCCCTGGAGGAGGGCATGGCAACCCACTCCATTATTCTTGCCTGGAGAATCTCATGGACAGAGGAGCCTGGCAGAGTACAAGTCCAGAGGGTCACAAAGAGTCAGACACAACTAAAGCGACTTAGCACACACCCATGCACTGTTATTACACTGACAATAATACGTTTACTGAAGAGTTACATTGGTATGCATGTGGAGACCTTCTGATCATACATGGTCATTGAAAGTGTACATTGAAACGTGTCTTTTGGAAATCAATCAAGAAAGATATCAGAAACATTAAAATATTCATTCTCCTGAGATATGTTTTAAGGAAAATGATCCATGCTAAAGAAAAGTATGAGCAAAAAAATTATTGTGGCATTATGTTTGATGATGAAGAAAATTGGTAACAAAGTAATGTCCAGTAGTAGAGGCTAGGGACTTAAAATGACAACTGTGAAGTTTATACAGTGATGCAAGCAATGGTAGGATATATGAATAAAAATCAATAAGTAAGAATACATCAATAAGTTAGGCTAAATTCAGGATGTAACTTTATATTTACTGTAACTAGAATACATGTGAGTGCTCCCAAAATATTTTGTGGTTAAGTGGTTAAGGTTAAGTGGAGCCTTTCAGTTAGACAGATCTGACATCTCAACTGACAAATGTATCACTTGTGTGGTCTTAGGCAACTAAGTTAGCCAATCTGACCTAGTTTCCTCAGAGACTTGTGAAAATTGGGTGAATTTATGGCTCAAAATGCTTCATGTGATGCCTGGTACAAAGAAATCACCCAATAAACAGTAGTTGTTACTTATTATTTACTTATTATTGGGTTTCCCTGGTGGCTCAGTGGTAAAGAATCTGCCTGCAATGCAGAAGACCTGGGTTCGATCCCTAGGTGGGGAAGATACTCTGGAGAATGGAATGGCTGCCCACTCCAGTATTCTTGCCTGGGAAATCCCGTGGACAGAGGAGCCTGGCGGGCTATGGTCCACGGGACATGACCAACCAGCTAAACACCAGCATCACCAACATTAACTGCTATTATCAGCAGCTCAGAGGGGGAAAGACAAACAATAGACATCAAAAATATGTCTTCAGACAATCATATTGGGGTTGTAAATAACTTAAATGCACAGTGAAGAAAAAAGGTCATAAAAGCAAACAAACAGAAGAATCAAGATGGACTTTGACCTTTAATGTCTAAGCCTCTTCTCTTAGTCTGGCCCCACTTCCACATCCTCAGCCTTGGCTATTGGTGCCCACGCAATAAGACCCCGATTCCTCTTTCTTGTCATTAAGGCATTGTTCAGAGCAACATATTGAAAATCAGAGTAGTTAATATACTTCTCTGCATAGTGCCACCTTGATATGCTCCATCAAGATGGATATGAGTTTTATTTCATCTCTGTGGATCATACCAAATATGCTTAATCTTCAAAAGAAATCAGTGTTTCCAGAGTACTTCACGTTGGCTTATAACATTTTTATAACAAAAACTCAAAGTGACATTTAAGCTTGTTCTTCATCAAGTCAAATTTCTTTTTGAATGACAGCACACTTCTTTCCTCTTTTCATTGTCATTTGTTTATTTTTAAGACCTGTTTCTGGCTTAAGTCGCCTAAGCCAAATCGCTCTGGGTTGTTTTAAGATTTTATTTATTTATGTGTTTGTTTGTGGCTGTATTAGTTCTTTACTGCTGCATGCGGGCTTTCTCTGGTTTCAGTGCACGGGCCTCTCATTGCAGTGGCTTCTCTTGTTGCAGAGCTCGGGCTCTCGGGCTCTAGGGCTCAGTAGTTGTGGTGTATGAGCTTAGTTGCCCCACTGCTTGTGGGATCCTGGTTTCCAGACTAGGGATCGAACCTGTGTCCCCTTCCATGGCAAGCAGGTTTTTTTAACCACTGGACCACCAGGGAAGTCCCAGCTCTGACTTATTTTTAAATACATTATACAGTGTAATTTGGCTGGACTTAAACTGAGGAGGAAATACAGTTCTACTATTTCTGATGCAACAACCAATTTAGAGGATGGGAAGATTTTATTGTGTTCATAAACCATATCTTTAAGCTTCCCTAGAGAAAAGTAAATGACTACAGTGATTTTTTTTTTCTTCCAGGAGGGCCAGGATTATCTTTATAATATGTGCAGTGTTTTATCTGATTTTTCCCTCTTAAATATTTTTGGTTAAATCTTTGAGGGCCTAGGACTTCCCTGGCAGTCCAGGGGTTAGGATTCCGCACTTTTTCCACTTCCACAATGGGCGAGTGTTCAATCCCGGTTGGGGAACTAAGATCCCACAAGCTTTGCAGCAAGGCACAAAAGATTCCAGAGTTGTAATGTAGTAAACCATTG
This sequence comes from Neotragus moschatus, assembly GCA_006410615.1. Classification (NCBI taxonomy): domain Eukaryota; kingdom Metazoa; phylum Chordata; class Mammalia; order Artiodactyla; family Bovidae; genus Neotragus; species Neotragus moschatus. The sequence continues at coordinate 15,538 of SJYA01001361.1, read as the reverse complement.
TGTGGAAAGTGATGAACTTTCCAGAAGCAAAGGAAAGTTCTCTATAAAACTAAAAGAGGGCCTATTAGTAAAGCAGCTGTCTCTCTACTTCCCTGGGAGAAGCAGAATAAAGTCATCAGGCACTGGCTCTTTGCTCAAGGGGTAAAAAACAAACCAATTGTCTTCTAAGGCAGGGGTTGCTTATGTGGCATAATTTGATTACTAGTCCTCATTGTTTTAAATGTCTGTAAAAATGGGGCTCATTTTCTCAATAGGAATACATACCCTTCGGCAACAGCAAGTGTGCTGATTCCTCGTGTTAGTGGCTGAGTCGTGTTCAGCTCTTTGTGATCCCATGGATTGCCACATGCCATCCGTGCAAGCGATCGTGGGATGTCCTCCACCATCTCCTGGAGTTTGCTCAAACTAATGTCCACTGAGTCAGTGTTACTATCTAACCATCTCATCCTCTGCTGTCCCCTTCTCCTCTTGCCCTCAGCCTTTCCTAGCATCAGGGTCTTTTTCAATGAGTCAGCTCTTGGCATCAGGTGGCCAAAGTATTGGAGCTTCAGCTTCTGCATCAGTCCTTCCAATGAACATTCAAGGTTGATTTCCTTTTGGGTTTACTGGTTTGATCTCCTTGCAGTCAGAAAATAATAGGATTACTGCTAGCTTCAAATCTCAGGCTGTTGCAGAAATCAGTACTCGAGAAACCAGACACCACACTTGGAGAGTTGGAGAACTCAGGTTTATTAGGCCAGCAGGCCCAGAGGAGTTAACACTCTAAGCTCTGAGCCCCAAACAAAGGGATTACAGAATTTTTATAGACAACTGTAGTGGGCAACACTAGCTATTAATAGGCTGGTTTAAACTAAGGGATTTCTCATGTGGGGGAACAGTGGTCAAGATGGGGAGGGGGATGCCTGACCTGGACAGGCATGATTAAGCAGGTTTACAGGGGCTGAGTGATTGCAAAGAGCAGAACAAGGGTGAGTGAGATAAGCTCCATTTCCTAGTATTGCAAGTCCCCATTTTCAGAGAGTATGTGACCTACGTGATCTAGACTTTGCAAGGAGCAAGCTGAATTACAGAGGCAGGAGAAGGAGGTTATGTAAAACTTTAACTTTTCCTCTTCAAGGCAGTGGGTATCTGGATTGGCCCTTAGAAGTTTGCTTGGGTGGCAACTTCAGCTGTGCAGAAAGAGAGCACTGTCTTAGCAACATCATTCAAAATGAGTTAAGGAAGTCCAACCCAAAATTCCAGTCAAGTTTTGGTGCTAGAGGAGGAAGGAGATAGTGGAATAGTGGATGCCAAGAAGGATGTACTACAAAAGCCTGCTGAGTTATTTCTTCCCAGCTAAATTACTGTTTTGGGGACTTCCCTGGTGGCCTAGTGGTTAGGACTTCACCTTCCAGTGCTAGGGGTGGGAGGGCATGTGTGCAGGTTTGATCCTTGGTGGGGGATCTAAGTCCCACATGCCTTATGGCTAAAAAAACAAAACATGAAATGGAAGAAATACTGTAATAAATTCAATGAAGACTTTAACAATGGTCCACATCAAAAAAGAAATTACTAAGCTTCATCAAAATATATGTGGATTTGCATAAGTTTACTAATAAGATGCTTAAATCAAGTAAAATATCCACAATTCTGCTCTTAAGAATGTTTTATGTATCTGATGGCTTCTATCAACCATCCCTGGAGAAGCTGTCCATCATGTTTAATATTTAGTGGAGACAGTGAGAATTACCATGAAGGAAAAAAGCTAAATATCAATATACACTTGTTCGCTATTAATATTTTTGGATATCTCAAATTCTGTGTCAGCTTCCCGTATAAAAACTAGTAAGAAGCTGTGAACCTCTTCTGTTCTCCTAGATGAAAATTGGATTCCAAGAATTTCTATGTGAATTTTATGTGAATCCAAGAACTTGTCTTAACTTTCCAGATTTAATTTATTGCAACGAAAATAAGAAAATAACTTTCAGTTGCTATACATCCTCTCGGCAAAAATACCTCTCATAATAAATGAGATAAAAATAGGGAATCATTTCTCCTATGAATTATTTATTTTCTTTCACAGAAAAGGACGAGCCTCCACTCAGCAAGGCTGGGCAGGATGTGGTTTTGCATCTGCCCACAGATGGCGTGATTCTGGATGGCCGAGAAAGCACAGATGACCACGCCATCGTCCAGTATGAGTGGACACTGCTGCAAGGTGACCCGACAGTGGACATGAAGGTAATTCATGTTGTAATTGTAAAGAAAACTAATGTTTCAGCAAAGTGATCTTTCTACTTACATTCCCCAAATGTCTGTAAATTGGCAGAAGTGTAAAATGGAGAAAGCATAAAAATGGTTCTTGAAAAGGTGTCTTATTATATGAATTTACCTTTCTTCTGAGTAAACAGTGATCCTGACCATGTGTTTTGTTCTTATTTTATTTTTTTGGCCACATCATTCAGCTTGTGGGAGCTTAGCTTCCCAACCAGGGATAGAACCCAGGCCCTTGGCAGTGAGTGCATGGAGTCCTCAACCCTGGACCACCAGGGAAGACCCTGGCCACCTGTTTTTTTTTTTTTTTTTTGCCACCTGTTTTAAAGCTTACCTTCATTCTTGCTTTTTTGTCGACTTCAGAGCACATAAAAGCTTCAAAGGGGAAGACTCATGCTTTGTTTTGTTGACTCGGATTAAAAAATGTCTTTAAAACATTTAAGAAATGTTAAAAGCATTATATATTTTCCTTTCTTCTTTGTTTCAGTTCAGAGCCCAAGTAGCAAATATGAAAAATACAAAAGAGCATAGAGAGGAAAATAACAACAAAATGAACTTACTGTTCGCATGATCCAGAAAGCAAGATTCTCACTTAGCATTAGGCCCGCCTGAGTTAGTTGAGTTAATTAAGTGAGGAGAGTTTGACATCTAGGCCTCCTATGAAGTGCACCTTACTGATTTTCATAAGGCTTACCTGGGCTGGAATTGCAGCCGATGGGAATGAGCCTCTTGTCGGGTGCCTACCTACACTCAATTAAGATATAACTGACATGCAACATTATATCAGTTTCAGATGTAGGACATCATGACTTGATATACCTGTATACTGTGAAATGATCATCACGGTAAGTCTAGTTAACCTCTGTCACCACACAAAGTTACAATTTTTTTTTTCTTGTGGTAACAACTGTTAACGATTTACTCTCTGCAGTTCAGTTCAGTTCAGTCACTCAGTCATGTCCAACTCTTTGCGGCCCCATGAATTGCAGCACGCCAGGCCTCCCTGTCCATCACCAACTCCTAGAGTTCATTCAAACTCATGTCCATCGAGTCAGTGATGCCATCCAGCCATCTCATCCTCGGTCGTCCCCTTCTCCTTCTGCCCCCAATCCCTCACACCATCAGAGTCTTTTCCAATGAGTCAGCTCTTCGCATGAGGTGGCCAAAGTACTGGAGCTTTAGCTTTAGCATCATTCCTTCCAAAGAACACCCAGGGCTGATCTTCTTTAGCATAGACTGGTGGGATCTCCTTGCAGTCCAAGGGACTCTCAAGAGTCTTCTCCAACACCCCAGTTCAAAAGCATCAATTCTTCAGCGTTCAGCCTTCTTCACAGTCCAACTCTCACATCCATACATGACTACTGGAAAAACCATAGCCTTGACTAGACAGACTTTTGTTAGCAACTTTCAAATAAGAGACAATGTTATTGACTAAAATCACCATGCTGTACATTACATCCCATGGCTTATTTATTTTATAACTGGAAATTTGTACCTTTTGACTCCTTTCACCTAGCCCTGCCCCCTGCCTCTGGCAACCACCAGTCTGTTCGCTATATCTCTGAGCTTGGTTTGGGGTTTTTTGTTCGTTTGTTTGTTTGAGAGTCCATGTAAGTGTGAGATCATACCGTATTTAATTTTTCTGTCTGGTTTATTTCACTTACCATAATGACCTCAAGGACCATCCATGTTGTGGCAAATGGCAAGATTTCCTTCTTTTTGTACACCGTATTTTCATTATGCTCTTATCAGCTGATGGACGTTTAGGCTGTTTGCATATCTTGGCTGTCGTAATAACACGATAGCCAAGTGAACACCCCAGTGAACATGGGGTGCATCTATCTTTTTTTAATTTTATTTATTTTATTTTTGGCTGCTCTGGGTCTTCCTTGCTGTGCGCGGGCTCTCTTTAGTTATGGCGAGCAGGGGCTGCTCTCTAGCTTCAGTGCAAGGGTGCTCATTGCAGGGGCTTCTCTTGTGGAGCACAGGCTCTAGAGTACCCGGCTCAGCCTCAGTAGTTGTGGCGTGGGCTCAGTTTGTGGCTGCATGGCACATGGAATCTTCCTGGACCGAGGACTGAACCTGTATCCCCTGCATGGCAGGCAGATTCTTAACCACGGGGCCACCAGGGAAGTTCTATATGTCTTTTCAACTTGGTGTTTTTGTTTCCTTCAGATAAATACCCAGACGTTCAATTGCTGTATCAACAGTCTTCAGTTCTTAGGAAAGCGGCTTTTTCTTAACCCTGCTGGGCCTNGCAGGCAGATTCTTAACCACGGGGCCACCAGGGAAGTTCTATATGTCTTTTCAACTTGGTGTTTTTGTTTCCTTCAGATAAATACCCAGACGTTCAATTGCTGTATCAACAGTCTTCGGTTCTTAGGAAAGCGGCTTTTTCTTAACCCTGCTGGGCCTCTTTGTAGATAAGAGTATTTCCTGGCTTTGGCAGATAAACTTCATCCAAGTCACTCCAGTCAGAGAAGGTGGAGAAAAATCTGGGTTGGTTTGCCAGGGCTACCATAGCAGAGTATCACAGACTGGATGGCTTAAACAATGCATTTCTCACAGTCCCGAAGGCTGAAGTCCAAGGTCAAGGTGTCAGCAGGTCTGCTATCTTCTAAGGCCTCTCTCCTTGGCTTGCAGGTGGCTGTCTTCTCCTTTCTACATCTTCACAGGCTCTTCCCACGGTGAGGAAATACTAATTTCTCTGCTCTTGGGATGAAAACAAGAACAGTAATCAGCTAGTTCCTTAAGACTGATTTAACCAAAGACTATAGAGTTTTAGAATTGGACTAGACCTTCGACCAGCATCTTACCCCGTCTCCTATCCATACAAGAGACTCTGCTTTCACCTCCCTTCTAGTGGTCATGCAGTCTGCCTGGTATTTCCAGAGATGAAAGCTCACTAGTTCGCATCATGTCCTGTGACATCTTTAATCAGCTCTCATTACTGGGCCAATAGGATGTGCCTCCCTGTTACTTCTGTGCGTCTATGTTGGGTCTTCCTTTTGAGAAAGCACTGAACACATCTTTTTATTCTATGCAGCAGCAATTAAAGTTCTTTTTTTTTTTTTTTAATGAATGTCACCACTGAAAATAGTCTTCTCAGAACTCAACACTCCCAGTTCTTACTGTGTTCCTCATATGAATTGGCTCTTAGACTGTCCACCATCCAGCCTTTTTTAGATTTTCTCAGGTTCATCCATGCCCTTCTTAAAATCGGAACCCCCTGGTTGAAACCCATACTTAAACTGTGGTTCTTCCTGACAGACTATTGCCTCCTGTGATCCAGACATTGTCTCACTTCTATGAATGAAGAGTCATTTACATTAACTATTTTAGTATCTGCTTCTCACTATAGGTTCATGTTGAGCTTTCCATCAGAAAGTACAAATATGCATGCTGAGTCATGTCCAACTCTTTGTGACACCACGGACTATAACCCACCAGGCTCCTCTGTCCATGGGATTTTCCAAGCAAATGCTGGAGTGGGTTGCCATTTCCTCTTCCAGGGTAGATTCATGTTGAGCTTTCCGTTAGAAGGAACACCTAAAGCCTACTTCATCTTTCCACACAAATTGTCATCTTGAGGTCTCCCCTATTCTGTGTTTGTGTAACTGATTTATTGAACCTGACTGCAAAGCCGCCATATGTTTATCCTTTTTATACTTAAGTGTAGTTTTCAGCTACAGCAGAAATAATTTTTGAACTTTGAGTATCATCCATTATATTGGGCAGGCAAAAAAGTTTGTTCATGTATGGCTGAGTCCCTTCACTGTTCACCTGAAACCAGCACATTGTTAACTGGCTATATATCCAAATAAAAAACTTAAAGTTAAAAAAACATTTTTTTGTTTGGGTTTTTCTGTAAGATGTTAAACCTGATGAAAAACTCAAATGAACATTTTGCCAACCCAATGTTTATTATTCCTCTGTGCATTGTGTCAGCTGCAAAATTAATACATTTTTACTGAAATTTCTGAGAATTAAGAGTGATAAATCTTAAGCCTTAAAGAGGGCTTCCCTGGTAGCTCAGACAATAAAGAATCTGCCTGCAGCGCAGGAGACCCACGTTCAGTCCCTGGGTCAGGAAGATCCCCTGGAGAAGGGAAGGACAACCCACTCCCACATTCTTGCCTGGAGAATTCCATGGACAGACCATGGGGTCGCAGAATCGTACACAACTGAGCGACTAACACTTTCACTTTTACTTTCAAGATTAATCAGAAAAGGTGCATGAACACTGATCAGACCTCTATGAGAGTTCCCTTGAGGTAGACGCTGACTATTAACTGGCACTCATGGATATATTTGTTCAAGCAATTGCAGATCTGTCATGATCACCTGGATTTTCATAGTTGATATGAAAAGCTTTATTCTGTAGATTATGAATTGTGTGTATGAATGCCAAGTAAAAATAATGCTTATGATTCAGTATTAAATTTACTGAAGGTGTTTATAAAGAAGTAACAAAATTAGGCATTTAAGGCTGACTAAAGAGGAAAATGTGTGGGGCTTCCCTGGCAGTCCAGTGGTTAAGACTCTGCACTTCCACTGCAGGAGGTGGGGATTCCATGTCTGGTCAGAAGAACTAAGGAAACAAAAAAGAGGAAATTGTGGACAATTCCCCAGCCAAGTTATAAGAGTGACAGCACACAGACCTAAAACTATAAAGCCACCATCTAGCAACAAAGCCTGCAAGA
>SJYA01001360.1:74154-136703 GCA_006410615.1 Neotragus moschatus | reverse complement strand
TAAGCACTAAATTCAGCACTCCCAAATGAGATGAGTAAGACACTTGCAAGCTACCTCAATAAAAATCAAATGCAGAGGACACCGATCATGTACAATATATGTAGAAGATACATATAGTAAAACTGATAACCTGAAAACACTTCAATAACACCTGAAACAATGAGTCAAATGCAATGCATAATCTTTTAAGGATACAAAAAATGAGAGGGAGCAGAAAATAAAGTGAATAATCAGATACTATATCTGCCTGTCTTGATAACAGAACAGTTAGAGTATTAAGAGATAAATAAATAAATAAATAAAATAAAGAGATTCATAGAAACAGACCAGGCAGGCTGGAGCACTATAATTGAGTCTCCCATGTAAAATAGCAATATGTGATTCCCTTAATTCAATAATGGAGTAGAAGGGGAAAAAACCCAGAGTAAGACCACAAGGAATTATCAGTTTTGGCCTAAATTCCGAATGGGCTAAAAATAGTTACACTGCATGTCTTTAAACAAAAGAAGCTTATCTTTCTGGAAACCTGGGGTTCAAATTTATATATATTCACAGAACATTTTAAGCCAACAAGTAAATTTTGTAAAATCCACATTTAGATTAATTTTTAGTAAATCTATAGAACTCACAAAGACAAAAGCAATATTTGAATATGGTCACCCCCTCCACACACATTTTTTACACTGACAGTATATTTTTAAGACAACAGTAAATAATAGCCAGAGTGAAAAATAATATACTGAAAGCAATGATACCAATATCTGTCAACATAGTATTTCACAATCATGTACAAAATAATTTAACAATGTAGCCTAAACGAAAACATTTTTAGGCAAACAAAAACAGATTTCTTACTAAAAGAAATGTAGGAATTTCCAAAGTCTATACTTGGATGGAGGAAATGAAAGCCAGAGGAAGGAATAAAATATACCATAATCAGTTAACAACAACAACAACAGTAAAATTGTAAACATATGAGTAAAACTAAACAAAGTTTGACTAAATAAAACAAAAATCAAAATGGTCACTTTTGTAGGTAAAATAACATAGAACCAAATGTTGCAAGTCAAATGAGAGTTTCCTGAAGTTAAGAATTTCAAATGTTTTACAATTACTCAAGAGAAAGTATAGAAATATATTAGCTATAAACTTTGCTTAATAATATAAACATTTAATCATTTCTAATAATTGAAGTAATTGAAATATAAAATATGATATCCAAAACACTAAAGGAGCAAGAATGATAAACACCAAATGAGGAAGAAATGTAATGAAATATAGGAAAGGATATGGGAAATGCAGAGTAAATAGCAAGAACCAAAAAAGAAATTAACAAAACTCCAAATATATCAATAGTTACAGGAAGTGCAATGTCTTTAAAGAAATATTTTATAAATAATTTTTAAAAATCTATTATTTACATGAAACATGTAAAACATATAAATGCAGAAAGTATGAGAAAATCATACATATATGATATATATTTTATATCACAACATAATAACAATATTAATAAACAGCATATAACATTAAATGAAAGATCAGATAGACTAGGTGTCAAAACTATTACTAAATATAAAGGTCACTGCAAACACTAAAAAAATATAATTTATTCAAAAGAAATAGCAAATTTAAATTTGTCATTACAAAATAACATATCCTTGAGAATATACATAACCAAAATGAATACAATTACTGAGATTTCTGAAATTCATCAATACTGTGGGAGACTTTAACACCCCTTTTTAAGTAACAGGTTGACATGCCTCTTAAGCATATAGATGCCTTAAATAACATTAATAATGAACTTAAGGGCTATGTCTAGGGTCCTGAATATAGTAATTCAGTAATCCACATACTTCTCAAGAGCACATGAAATTTTAAAATAATTTAACATATGCTAGCCCATAAGACAGGTCTTAAACTTTAAAGAATAACTGTTGTGAGGAGTGTTTTATATGACAATGAGGTAATAAATAAAAAGATATATAAAGATATAAATAAAAGATATAAATAAAAATAACTGCTAATTAATAAAAAGATAGTAAATATATCCTCTTGAATAAATCATGAATCAAAGAAGAAATCACAAAGGAAATTAGAAAACACTTAGTTGTAAGTATTAAGGAAAATGGTGCAGAACTCAACTCTCAGTATCTAGGGGAAATAAATTAAGTGACATTTGTGGAACTGAATCTTGAAGAAGAAAATCATGAAGTGAATATTTCATTTAAAAATTTGAACAGAGATGATAGAATAATCCACAGAATTGTTGCAACAGGTAATAGTATAGAGCAGAAATTAATTAAATGAGATGAACAAAGATGCATCAAAGGAGCTTGAAAAACTCAGTGTTTGAACTGATAAGGCTCAAAAATTAAAAACAAAATCCTATGAGAAAATGAAAGAGTATGTAGAAATAACAAAATTATTATAAATTAAAATGGAGATAAAACTACAGTTAAAAACTAAGAAATTAAAACATAAATGATATTAACTTACTTTAGGAAACTTGTGAAAACATGACAAAATGGACTGTTTCCTAGTAAAGCTTAACTGTATAAATCTGGCTTGAGGAGAATTAATAAGCATCCACTTGGCCACAAGTATATTGGAGGAATTGACTCTGTACTTTTACCTACAAAAAGAGGGAGAGAGAAAAAAAAATGTTTTTTTGCCTCAGATAGTTTTGTAGGTGTTTTACCAAAAATAAAAAATAAAGTGAATTTCAAAGTATTCCACAGAGACAATTGTCTGGTCGGCTCACAGATAGATAAAGAGACCAGTGAAATTAAATAAGCCTACACACAGACTTATTATCTACGAAAAAAACAAATGACATAAGAGAGAGGTGCTGTGCTGTGCTTAGTCATGTTCAACTCTTTGTAATCCTGTGGACTGTAGCTAGCCCACCAGGCTCCTATCTCCATGAGAATTCTCTAGGCAAGAATACTGCAGTGGGTTGCCATACCCTCCTCCAGGGGATCTTCCCAACCAAGAGATCATCCCAACCAAGAGTTCGAATCCGGGTGTCCCACATTGCAGGTGGATTCTTTACTGTCTGAGCCACCAGGGAAGCCCAAGAAGACTGGAGTGTGTAGCCTACCCATTCTCCAGGGGAACTTCCTGACCCAGGAATCAAACCAGGGTCTCCTGCTTTGTAGGAGGGTTCTTTCTCAGCTGAGCTATCAGGGAAGCCCAAGAGAGAGAGGAGGAAATGATAAATAAAATTTTTAAAAAGTCTAAACAAATGATACTATATGAAAAATAAATTTGAACTCCCCAATCCCCCAATATATAAAGATCAATATGCAGGTATAAGAAAACCTTGTTATGGCCATTGGTAGAGAAAGCTTTTTGTGAACAATATAAAATGATGCTTGACTGTATTAAAATTTAAAGTGCTTGTGGAACAAAAGAAAAAAACATCTGAGTTATAGGGAAATGGGATATTTTCAATGTACATAATTCTTATGAGACTAGTAGAGATTACATCAGAGATACTTTAAAATCATTAAGCAAACTCTGCAGCCTATAAATAGCCAGGTGAGCAAGTAATATTACGGGAAAACTCATAGCAAGTAAAATCTGAAAGAAGAAGTAAAAATATGAAATGAAATTTCAATAATCAGGAAAACACAAACTATAATAATGAGATGCTTTTTATTAATATAGTCATGAAATTAATAGTCCAGTTTAACTGAAGGCTTTTTTGTTAATGAGAATGTTAAATGCTGTAATCACTTGGAAAGACAAATTTAAGGAATAGCTAGCACGTTTGAAAATACTAATACCTTTTCTATCTCTCTCATATATACTCAAGATTTTATGCATATTGAGATGTGTAAAATGTTCAAAGCAACACTGTAAAGCAAGAAATTGGAAAATATCTATTAATAAATGCTCAATGAAGGAGAAATAGATTTTGTATCCATATAGTGTCAACAGTGAATGAACTAGAACTGTGTGTATCAACATGGATAAATCACAAAAACATAAATTTGAGTGAAAAAGATAAAAGGACATGAAGAGAATAATATTATCTGTATACAATCTAGCAGAAAAAGATTATGTCTTATTAAAAAAAAATAGGTTTCTATAGTAAGGTTAAAAATAATGTGTGTGAAATAATAAATACAAAATTCAATGCAATGGTATCCTCATAATGGGGAAATAGGTTGATGGAGTGGCAGACAGTGAGGCTTTCATAGCCATTTGTGATGTCTTGATTCATAAGCTGAGGAGTGGTTATGCAGGTGTTGATTATTTGATTCTATATGCCTATGGGCACAATTGAGGTAATTTATAATTTATTTTGCAAATCAGCTTCAGATTTCCCACTTTTGTTTATGTGGGGAATTATTTGCCACTTTCATGAATCTAAATGAGAATAATGTCATAAAAGTGTTTTTCTATGTAGCTCAGCTGAATTTGGTTTCTGGTATTTAAACGACAGAACTTAGATGACAGAAAGAAACATGATAAGACTAGACAGTACTTCTACCAGATAACAGAAATAGCATACAACAAGATAGTCTGACTAAAAATATTTATTTTGCCTTAGAACTGTTGGATGTCCCATACAAAGTCCCTTCCTGTGTAGCCGCTCCCATCTCCCTTCTGCTAAATATAAGTATCCTCACTGTCAACACTCAGAAACAGAAAGTTCTGGGGGAGATAATCTTAAACGTAGGGTTTTTTGTTTGTTTTTGGTCTTTCTGATCTTTGACATTGGAAAGGCCTGTCTCTCCAGGGACAGTGGCCTCCATATCTCTAGGGGCAATTCAGAAGATAATATCCAGCTGCCATATGTTAAGCCAACATCTTTACTGGAATATACACACATTTCAGTGAGTTTCTGGTTATTTAATAGCAACACAGAAAAGAAGGATTTAGTAAATAGCCTTCATGCCTCCTCAGGAGGGCCTAAAGAACCCCATAGAGAAAAGTCAGTCTCTGCATGTTGATTGAAACTGTTCTTTCTACCATAAAATAATATTGTTTGGTCAGTTGGTCACATCTGGGTTCTAATTCTGAATCCTTCACCTACAACCTCTGAAAACCTGAAAAAGATCCTTTAACTATTGAGAATTAGTGTTCTGTTCATTTGTTAAACTGGAGCAGTAATACTTAATTGATAAAACTGCTGAGAGAATTAATACGTAAAGTTATATATGTAATATATAAAATTTTAAACTATTGGTTACTTTTGATAATTCATTAAAATGCATGTATAATCTCCAAATTTGACCTTTCTTCTATAGATATTTCTGATGCTCAAATATAACTTATTCCCTGAAATCTAAGATTTCAAAAAAAAAAAAATGAAGAATGCTAGTTTAAAAAAAAAAGAAAAACAAAGTGGCAGTTCCAAATTGATACATTTTCAGTGCCTAATCTAGCAATTCCCATTGCTTCAACAGGGAAGGAGAATTCAGACCTAAAGCAGAAGTAGGCATTGTGTCAGTGTCTGCTGGAGATCTGAATTTTTGTTGTTGTTTGTTTTTTTAATTTGATGAAGTTCCTTATTAAAGGCATATTAATTTTTTATTGTACTTATGAGGAATAGAGGTGGAACAAATATTTCTGAGATCTTCAGATACAGAATAAAATTTTGCAAAAATCACAATATGTAACTTTATAGCAGAGTAAACCATAGGCTTACTGTGCAACAGTACATCATAGTTTGAGGGCTCAGTAGCTCAGTCATGTCTGACTATTTGAGACCCCGTGGACTCTAGCCTGCCAGGCTCCTCTGTCCTTGGGATTATCCCCGCAAGAATACTGGAGTTGGTTGCCATTTCTTCCTCCAGGGGATCTTCCCAACCTAGGGATGGAACCCTTAGCTCCTGCATTGACTGGCAAATTCTTTACCACTGAGCCATGGAGGAAGCCCCATACGTGAAGGAGATCTAATTAAACACATAACAAGCATGTAAATATATGCCATACAGATTATTTTTTTTTTAAGATATGGCAGATAAGGCACACCTGAACTCTAAGCTGTGAAGTAGGTGTCATTACTAGCCATGTTTAAGAAACAACCAAACTCAGGTAGTTGTTATAATTTATACATGTAGCCAAGTCAATGACTGAGCTAGGATTTTAAGCTAGCTCCTTGCCTATTGAGCCCATGTTCTTATATTATGACCAGTGCCCAGAAACCTCGGCTATTTTCCATTGGCCCTGAAAGGGCTATAACTTTCCATTCGAAGAATATTCTATAATGACAAACGATGGAAAGGCAGTGCCGCCCTGAGGTCTCCGAACCGCAGCAGTAGCCATCAATCACACAGCAGATAAATAGATTTCAGAAGTTTTGTGTACAATATGTTCTTGAATTTGGACTTAAGCTCAGCCTGACATATAGTATTTCACTGCTAATGTGATCTCTTTATAGCAGAGGGAACATTCCTTTATAAAATTGTGTTGCATAACTTGTTTGCTTCCTAGCAAAACAGTTTTTGAATTTCCGTATAATTTCTGTTAAATCTATTTTTAAAGTTGAAGCTTAGGTCAAGTGCAAATATGAATATAGATTTATCCAGCATGCATAATTTTCAGTCTGTGTGGAACTGACTAATATGTCTTCAGTATCCGGCAGTCACGTGAATAGCTCTCCTGCTAAGAGTGACCTATTCATCCTTCAAATAAACATCCACAAGAGGAAGAAAAACAGTATGTACAGTTCCAAAGAACAGACAACATATCATGCATGAGCCAATGTGCTTGAGCCAATTTTGTCAACAATCTTTGGGATTAAAAGTTTCTTATTCAGAAAGCTTGTGGAAATGCTGAGAAATTCTAAATGTAAGCAATCCAAAAATATTAGGATTATATTCCTTTAAAAAAAAATGAATGCCCAAATGAGTAAACAGTTTTCTTGAATATCTGCAGGATTATTTTGGAACTTGAATTATTCAAAAAAAATGGACTATGTGACATAGAGATTTTTTTTTTTGTATTTCCCCTAGTTCAATTTAGAAAAATGTATTAATTTTCCCTTATAATTTATATACTTCTCAATGTCATCTGTATCTGCAGAGATATATAGAAGACAAAATGCTTCAGGTACTCTATATGTGTTTTCTATGAGGGAAAAAATAAGCCATATTCACATTAATAATTTTTTTAAATGCACATGTTATTTTCAGTAAAAATGAAGACTAATATGAACTGTAGAATAAAACTGATTTTCTGGGAAGATTTTACATTTTTTCAATACAAAGTGACTAAAATAAGGAGGATGAACTAATGTTCTGAAAAATTCATCCACCTTTAAAGTGATAAATGATCGTTGCCCTGTTACATACTATATTTACAATAATTTTAGGATAAAATTGAAAGAATGTTTGAAGAACTTCTGGGTATATAAATGATCTATTCTAGATGTGAACATCCCTTCCATATCACGGATTCCCATTTATATGGGCTTTTGTAAAAGAAATGGAGAATTACACTGATTCTTTTTTGGGCTTCCCTGATGATGCAGCAGGTAAAGAATCCACCTGCAATGCAGGAGACACAGGAGATGTGTGTTCGAGCCTCGCAGTTGAAAACAGCAACCCACTTCAGCGTTCTTATTTGGAAAAAATCTCACGGACAGAGGAGCCTGGAGAGCTACAGTCCAAAGGGTTGCTAAGGGTCGGACATGACTGAGTGAATAAGGGCACACACACACACTACTTTTTTGTGTAAAGATATTAAAAAAATGCATTAAATAGAAGACTCTGTAGTAACATATAGTATTTAAAACAATGGGAAACAATCAAAGAGTTTAACAGTCTATATACATCTGAAAGGTCGTTTCTACGGATTTATCATTGCAATTGGATGCATATTTATATTAAGATATCTCATCTTAGTAATGTAGAAAATATTAAGAATTAAAAATTGGAATTCCAGGTTATCATAGCAAGATTTTCTCCAATTCGGATCTCCTTCTGATCTAGAATTTCAGGGGAAATATATCACAATTTTCTCATTAATATTAACTTTTTGAGGTGACCAAGACATTGTTTGATAAAAGTTCTCTGTAGAGGGGAGGGGCAGAGAAATAGAGAAATCTTTTCTAGATTAAAAGAGACTAAACAGGCAAAATAATAAAATTTTATGCATGTAGTAAATTGTTTTCTTAGCATAAGCATTTTTAAAGTTAAATCACATTTCTTATATACTTCAAATTAAAGATTCTTTTCTAAATTTTATTATAAATCTAAAATGGAAAAGTAAAACATGCTAGTAATGAAAATTTAGTATACTACGTATTTTTTAAAATATTAGAAATGCTTAAAATATAAAATCTTGCATTGGTTAGTAACGATGCAACTTGTTCCTAAATATAACAGATATAATTAATGCTATGGAATACACACGCACACATGTATATATTACTGCCTATCTATCTTACTACATATTATCTATTCACATATACCTTTTTGGGATGTTGAGTCATTTGCATAATACTAAAATAAGTAAATCAAAAGACTGCAAGATTGAGATGAAATTTCTGTCCACAGATTTCAAGCCAGATGCAGAATACTTGCAGAAACATTCCACTCAGGACCCTACTGAACAAGATGAACTGCTTCTTAGATTTCAGCTTTGTCTGCTATGTTCACGTTGCACCAGAATACCAAACCTTTCGCTGACTTTTAAAATTCAATGTCCTGCATTCCATGGGCATATTTCAAGTTTTAACTTTAACAAACCAAAATTTTAGCAAATTATTTTATAGTTGCTTTTATCTTTTAATGTTTGATCAAGGTGGATGATATTTTCTATTCCAACACGGCTTGCAAATAGTTTTCTTCATCCCTTGCTTTTATTCAATTTATGACTGCTTATTTCGTTTCTGAAGTCTTTTACATCTGACCCTACATGACAATTTTATAACCATTTGACTGACTCAAGACAAACTTTTGTAAAAAGCAGAAAACTGTAAAGGAAATCAGTTCAGTTCAGTTCAGTTCAGTCGCTCAGTCATGTCCGACTCTTTGCGACCCCATGAATTGCAGCACGCCAGGCCTCCCTGTCCATCACCAACTCCCGGAGTTCACTCAGACTTATGTCCACCGAGTCACTGATGCCATCCAGCCATCTCATCCTCTGTAATCCCCTTCTCCTCCTGCCCCCAATCCCTCCCAGCATCAGAGTCTTTTCCAATGAGTCAATTTCTCTCCATGAGGTGGCCAAAGTACTGAAGCTTCAGCTTCAGCATCATTCCTTCCAAAGAAATCCCAGAGCCGATCTCTTTCAGAATGGACTGGTTGGATCTCCTTGCAGTCCAAGGGACTCTCAAGAGTCTTCTCCAACATCACAGTTCAAAAGTATCAATTCTTCAACACTCAGCCTTCTTCACAGTCCAACTCTCACATCCATACATGACCACTGGAAAAACCATAGCCTTGACTAGATGGACCTTAGTCGGCAAAGTAATGTCTCTGCTTTTGAGTATACTATCTAGATTGGTCATCACTTTTCTCCCAAGGAGTAAGTGTCTTTTAATTTCATGGCTGCAATCACCATCTGTAGTGATTTTGGAGCACCCCAAAATAAAGTCTGATACTATNTATCTAGATTGGTCATCACTTTTCTCCCAAGGAGTAAGTGTCTTTTAATTTCATGGCTGCAATCACCATCTGTAGTGATTTTGGAGCACCCCAAAATAAAGTCTGATACTATTTCCACTGTTTCCCCATCTATTTCCCATGAAGTGATGGGACCAGATGCCATGATCTTCGTTTTCTGAATGTTGAGCTTTAAGCCAACTTTTTCACTCTCCACTTTCACTTTCATCAAAAGGTTATTTTAGTTCCTCTTCACTTTCTGCCATAAGGGTGGTGTCATCGGCATATCTGAGGTTACTGATATTTCTCCCAGCAATCTTGATTCCAACTTGTGTTTCTTCCAGTCTAGCATTTCTCATGATGTACTCTGAATATAAGTTAAATAAGCAGGGTGACAGTATACAGCCTTGATGTACTCCTTTTCCTATTTGGAAATAAAGTAAGTTGTAAATGAGAGACAAAGTAAGAATACTATGTAGAAAGACAAGATAAACAATTAAAGAATGATGTGGAAGAGTTTAAAATATAGGCAGACAGGAAAATGAAGTCATATTTATAAATTAGAAGGAAATTCCTTGAAAAAGAAATTATGTTCCTATTTCACACCTCTACGTATTGACCCTTGGATCTTTAACTGTTGTTTTTTTTTTCTTCAAAAATGATATGGCAATAGTCTTTTCTTACTCTCAAAGCAACTGACGTTTATCTGCTCTTCTCTGAGCAGAGACAAAGAACTGTTTCCCCCTTATATATTTTTCCTAACCTTTAATTTGGCAAAAATGTGTTGTTTTTGTAGTGACTCTTTTGACTTGTGGTAAGAGTTGACTCATTGGAAAAGACTCTGATGCTGGGAGGGATTGGGGGCAGGAGGAGAAGGGGACGACAGAGGATGAGATGGCTGGATGGCATCACTGACTCGATGGACGTGAGTCTGAGCGAACTCTGGGAGTTGGTGATGGACAGGGAGGCCTGGCGTGCTGTGATTCATGGGGTCACAAAGAGTCAGACATGACTGAGCGACTGAAGTGAACTGAAGCTTCTTTTTGTGGTAGACTCAGAAATTCAGTGTCATGACCCAGTTTAGAAGTGTGTATGTGTGTATGTGTCAGTATTGTCTTTCTTTTTGAAACCCTGTTATAGGATATACCTCCTGGAGGAGGGTATGGTGACCCACTCCAAAATCTTGCCTAGTGAATCCCATGGACAGAGGCACCTGGCAGTCCATGAGGTCACGAAGAGTTAGCTATGATTGAAGCAACTGAGCATGAGTCCATAGTAGATACATACCTCCAGAGCAATACAGACGCCTAAAAGAAAAGATGTCTAAAAGAAAAAATTATGAATTTTTGGACAGAATAAAATAATACTCATCAGATATAACCTAAATACTTTAATAAAGATGAGAATTAGGTACTTAGAAATAGGATAGGTCATTTATATTAGATTCTTTTGGGGAAAAATCAAGCAACTACACTTTTGTTTTTAACTATAATCATTATAAAAATGTCTTTATTTTATTTTTTAAGATAACTGTTAAGTACAATTGAATTCATATGAAAAGTAAAACAGGAAACAGCAAAAAGTAAAAGAGCAAACGACAAATAGTAAAAACAATACCACAGAGAAGATAGACATGAATAAATGTTTTGAAATATATAAAATAACATCAAATGCATATTAGTTAGGACTCCTGGTGATGTCCAAGGCTTTACAATTGAGTTTAAAAATCAAAGTCCAACAATGTATTTCTTACAAGAAATGTGTAAAAAAATGAGAAAAAGTTGAGCATGAAAACATGAACTAAGATAAATTAGGATAAGGATAAATGAAAAGCCAAGAGGCAATTTATATTTCTTAAATTTTGAGATAGCAGTCCGTTTGTGAAAAGAGTAATTTGTGGAACAATTCATAGTCATGGATTTTTAGCTTTTGTCAACAGAACATCAAACATGCAAAATAAAATCTGTTCAGTTATAGAGACTGTGTCAGGGTACAATTTTCATATGTTCTAACATTCATAACTGACGAGGCTAATAAGTATTATTTAAAATATTATTAATAAGACTGTATTAAAAATATGTGTTTATTCATTTAAATACTTAGTGTTTACCATGTATCAGACTCTCTCCATATGTGGGGGACAGAACAAAAAAATGCATGCCTTCATGTCACTTCTTGTGTGTATTCTATTTAGGAAGGTGGATACTGGTGGCAGAGGCAAGATGCAAGCTCAAGCTTCCTCTGCTAATTGACTCGGTCAATCTTATTCAAGTTCATCATCTCTTTTCTTTAGTTTTCTCATCTGAAGTGTAGGTTATTATGAGGATTAAGTATGTTTTTAAATTAAATATGTCAATAAGTGTCTAGCAACATTGCAAGTCCTGCGTAAAGGTTGGCTATTACCTTCTTCCTATAAAATTTTCATAAACTGTTCATACTTTAGGATGGAAATTGAATCTTGAAAGTAAAATAACATAGAAATCCATAAATCATGTTTTGTCACAATATACTTAAACTATAGATTAAAAGAAAACAATTTCAAACAAATAATTATAATTGACTACTTCTTCTTGACTACTACTACTTCTTTAAGATGCTTCTTTTTTCAAATATTTTTACAATTTCTCCCTAGAGACATTCGTGTTGCTTAGTATATGTTTCTATGCTCTGTTGTCCATAATTTGTTTATATTTCCATTATTTTAAAATCTTATTCTGTTTCCATTACTAATAAGATTTTTATCAGTGTCTGCTATGTTATTTATTACTTCCCATATTCCTTTTAAATGAAACATTGCATTTCAGATTCCTTTCAATTTTTCCATGCTTCTACATTTTTAATTTATCTTTAGCTAGTTGACTTTTCACCTAAATTTTCTTTTCTATGAATCTCTCTTTCTGCTTCATATTTACAATTTATTTTTGATGTCAGTTCATCATATTTTTAAAGATTCTTATAAAAATCAATTTAGGCAGCTATTTAAACTCTTCTGAATCTTCCATAATATAGTTTTCTTATTTTGCAGTATGTTTGATTATTTTGCAGCACTTGGCAGTACTTTTCATGCCAAGATCTTTATACACATATTCTTGAGTGAGTTTGTTTCAAAAGCACCACTTGAAGTTGGAGGCTGGAGGCAAGGTATTAACTTCTGTCAGAATGGCAGAATTTTTCTACGATGGGTTAAGACTGGACACAAAAACCTGCCATAGACAAAATTATATTTGTCCAGTTGGCTCTGGTGATAACAAACGCTTTATTATTCTTCACAAAATTATAAAATTATCTATATTCTATTACAATTGATAGATGCAGAATACCCCAATAGTTACATAGGCCAAAGGTTTTGCAGGTACTCCAGTATAGCTATCGTGACTTGCAATTCCAGATTCCTAGTGACACTAGCAGCTGACTTCCTTCCTGAATAGGCTGTGGTACAATAAATGATTTCTTTAATAGTGTTATCAAAAATCCAAAGGGAAAGTCACAGGTACAATTAAAGCATAAATATATCACATGAGTGGTTTTTCCATCTGATTTCCTAGAAATTATCTACACCGTTATTTTGGGAATTGAGATTGGTATCTACCTGAAGTTGAATATTTGAAAATCAGGAAAAAAGGAACTATTAGTCAATTTGTGACAACATAAAATAAAGCTTTAATTAGCAATTGAATGTTATTCTGTATCCAGTACTCTCCTAATGATTAAATAGTAAAATTTGTTATGCACAATTTGTAGGTGAAGAAATTGAGATACAAGCATGCAAATTAAATTGCCAAATACATCAGATAGTTCATGTCAGAGACTGTCAGAGACGGTAGCTAAATGCATGTTGTCTCCTATAGGTTCTGTGTTGTTACTCTAAAAGAGGCTTGTATGAAATAGTTCAGCCTGGTCTAATGGGAAAACAAATTCACCAAAATCAGCTAATCAAAACCATTGAACCATTTTCCAAAATGGCTGAACCATTTTACAGTCCCACCAGTAGAACACAGTAATTCCATACCTTTGTCAAAACTTGTTATTTTCTGTTTTCCTGTTAGTTTATCTTTTAATACCTGCTATCCTAATGGCTGTGAGGTGATATCTCACTGTGGATTTGATTTGATTTGCGTTTCCCTAATGATTAGCAATGTTGAACATCTCCTTTTGGGTTTATTGACCATTTATATAACTTGCTTGGAGAAGGCAATGGCACCCCACTCCAGTACTCTTGCCTGGAAAATCCCATGGACAGAGGAGCTTGGTAGGCTGCAGTCCATGGGGTTGCTAAGAGTTGGACATGACAGAGCGACTTCACTTTCACTTTTCACTTTTATGCATTGGAAAAGGAAACGCAACCCACTCCAGTGTCCTTGCCTGGAGAATCCCAGGGACAGGGGAGCCTGGCGGGCTGCTATCCATGGGGTTGCACATAGTTGGACACAATTGAAGCAACTTAACAGCAGCAGCATATCACTTGCTTAGAGAAATATCTCTTACGATCAGTTGCCATTTTTAACCAGTTTTTTTTTTAATAATCAGTAAAAAAATTGCTTAAAAATAAATTTTAAACATCAATTTCTTTAAAAAAAAAAGTAGACATTTGTCTTTATGTTCTAAGAGTTTAATTTTGAAATATTTTGTTAGTTGTGACAGTTCTATAGCTCAAAGGACAAAATACCTGTAAAGCAATTTTCTTTGTTAGTGTTAGATTTGTAGTCATATTAACAAGTCCTTTTATTGATAAACTAAAACTTTTCTTTGGCTTTATAGGCAGAATCTTCAGTTCACTTCAGTCGCTCAGTCGTGTCTGACTCTGCAACCCCATGGACTGTAGCATGCCAGGCCTCCCTGTCCGTCACCAACTCCTGGAGTTTACCCAAACTCATGTCCAATGAGTTGGTGATGCCATCCAACCATCTCATCCTCTCTCGTCTCCTTCTCCTACTGCCTGCAATCTTTCCCAGGATCAGAGTCTTTTCAAATGAGTCAGCTCTTCACATTAGGTGACCAAGGTACTGGAGTTTCAGCTTCAACATCATTCCTTCCAATGAATATTCAGGACAGATTTCCTTTAGTATAGACTGGTTGGATCTCCTTGCAGTCCAAGGGACTCTCAAGAGTCTTTTACAACACCACAGTTCAAAAGCATCAATTCTTCTGCATTCAGTTTTCTTTATAGTCCAGCTCTCACATCCATACATGACTACTGGAAAAACCATAGCCTTGACTAGATGGACCTTTGTTGGCAAAGTAATGTCTCTGCTTTTTAATATACTGTCTAGGTTGGTCATAACTTTTCTTCCAAGAGCAACCGTCTTTTAGTTTCATGGCTGCAGTCACCATCTGCAGTGATTTTGGAGCCCCCCAAAATAAAGTCTCTCACTGTTTCCACTGTTTCAGCACCTATTTGCCATGAAGTGATGAGACCAGATGCCATGATCTTCGTTTTCTGAATGTTGAGCTTTAAGTCAGCTTTTTCACACTCCTCTTTCACTTTCATCAAGAGGCTCCTCAGTTCTTCACTTTCTGCCATAAGAGTGGTGTCATCTGCATATCTGAGGTTATTGATATTTTTCCAGCAATCTTGATTTTTACTTGTGCTTCATCTAGCCCAGCGTTTCTCATGATGTACTCTGTATATAAGTTAAATAAGCAGGGTGACAATATACAGCCTTGATGTACTCTTTTTCCTATTTGGAACCAGTCTGTTGTTCTATGTCAAGTTCTAATTATTGCTTCCTGACCTGCATATAGATTTCTCAAGAGGCAGGTCAGGTGGTCTGGTATTCCAGAATCCTACTAGAAAATTACCAGTTTTACCTAATTATCTAGGTGGCAGTGAGTTGTACAATAAGAAGTCTCACATGTAGCATTTTCTTGCTCTCTTAAAAATTTCAGTATAGATATTATCTTTGAGTACGGGTTCTTGATAGGAATATTTTTAAATAGCCTACTATTTTTTCCAAGCTAAAATTAGACAATATAATTAATAATTTATTTGATTTTAAGAACTATTACATCAATTTCATCGCACTCTTCCCCCTAAAAAGTAAAGATAAAAACATGGTTTTATGATTTAGGACTGGAAATGTCAATATGTTTGAGAATAATATCTCTTGAGTCCATGGGCATATTAATTTATTCAAATTTGAATCCCCTCTTTGTTATTTCTTTTCCTTTTAGAAATTTTTCTCAGCATCACCATGAATCTGGTATAGTAAAACACGACCACCTTCTAACCTAAACTCCCATATACTGAGAAATCCTAGGAATAGTTGATTCTGCCCCAAAACTTAGATAAAATTATTCTTTGTTTGGCAGACCTTTCCTTTATTTTTACTTAGCTTTTCTGTATTTGACATGAAAGTAATACAACCTCATGAGATGTGTGAAGCTAGGGAAGAGGAGCCAAGGAGGCTGATGCGGTCTCTTTTGAGCTCTGCCTGCAGATGTTTTCCCAGGTTAGAAAGAGTCTTCCTGACTCATACTCCATTTAGTCCATGGTGCTTGGAATGTGAATTCAGGATGACACCATAACTGGCAACTACCAATTATCAGACTTCTCCCCAACCTGGGAGTGAGGTGCCACAGTCTGTGCTTCCACGAGCCCCTTGCGTTGAATAGATACACATCAACATCTGAGAATCTATGGAAAGTCCAAGTCACTAGGGCTAAGCCTCTCATAGAGATCTGAGGTTATATAATTAGAATAATGGGCTTCTTTGGTGGCTCAGATGGTAAAGAATCTCCCTGTAATAAGGGAATGGCAACCCTCTCCAGTATTCTTGCCTGGAGAATTCCGTGGACAGAGGAGCCTGGTGGGCTACAGTCCATGGAGTCACAAAGAGTCAGGCATGACTGAGCAAATTTCACACACACAGTTAGAGTAATAGCCAGAGTGATTTGTTTTCCAGAGTTGTTGCTGTAGGATAAATAGTTTCTGTGTCAATTCTTGGCAGTAGCAGTTAGTTTGAAATCCAGATTGCTTTTAGAAGTTCAAATTATAAACATTTTTTGGTCTTTCTTTCAGGTTCAATATATCCTCATTATTTGTTAATTCCATATTCATGAATTTGTCTCCTTGCTACTATTTATTTGTAACTCCAAAATCATTTTTTTAAATAATAACAGATACATGTGTAGTGGCAAAAATTTGAGTTGCCCAACATTCCCAGCTGAGGTCACAGATTCTTTGCTTTCTCTTCTCATTGCAGCTCTCATACTATAAACAAGTGTCCTTTCATGGTCTTTTTGGTGATGTGTGTTTTTGCATTTTGGGACTTTTTGTTGATGATTTTGCTGCTTAAATGATCCTTAAGCATAAGGCTAAAGTGCTGTATTTTGTTCCTAGGAAAAATAAGGCCAGAAAGAATAGATTTATAGAGAAAAATATGTGTGTTCAATAAGCTTTATTCAGGCATGACTTTTAGTAAATTTGACCGTGAGTTCAATGTTACTGAATCAGCAATATACACTAAGATTGGATAATAAACATATGTGTTTGGAGGCTCCAGGAACCTAACCCTGTATTTTCATTAAAGCAATGGTTCAGTATTCACTAATTCATTGTTTACAACTTTATAGTATGAAACTGCTTTGAATAATGAGAATCAATAATATATGATTTCTCATTATCAGTTACCTACTTAGCTTTTGTCCACCTGATGCAAAGAACTGACTCATTTGAAAAGATCCTGATGCTGGGAAAGACTGAGGGCAGGAGGAGAAGGGGACAACAGAGGATGAGATGGTTGGATGGCATCATCCACTCAATGGACATGGGTTTGGGTGGACTCCAGGAGTTGGTGATGGACAGGGAGGCCTGGCGTGCTGCAGTTCATGGGGTCGCAAAGAGCTGGACACAACTGAGCAACTGAACAGAACTGAACCAACTTACAAAAATAACTCCATTTAGTGTTGGCTTAATAGTGTATTGTTTGCCATTGACTTAATCTTGTACTGCCCAAATCTTTTCAAGATTGAGTTAATGTCTGACTTTCAAATGTTTCCTGGACGATCCTTAATGGCTTGTTCAAATCCTGTTTTATTTTTCCTCTGGTGATTGTATAATTCAGGACAAGTTTCACGTTCAAAAAAATTTAATTCAGAAGCATCCAAACATGTATCTATTATTTGATAAAGAGGAACATATTCTAATTCTGATCCTTGAGGCACATGGAACAGATGCAATCTACTCTATTAAAACATACTTTAGTTATACTGGAAATTTTATAGCTAAAAATGTTAAGGAAACAGATTGGAAGAAAAGTGGATTCTGAAAAATCATCTAAGCATAAGACACATTTTAACCTTCATGAGTTTTAGAGATAAGCCAGTGACCATCCCCTGGCTATTTTTATACCTGTGGATTGTTTAACTCTTTTAGGTAATATAAAATATCAAGATGTGGACTGTATTACAAGATTCTTTATAAGCTATATGCTTTTGAATTTTTTTCTTATTTACTGTTAAATGTAATTGCATTTTACAGTTTAATCCTTAGGGCACTTCTTGAGGTTTCTTGCTTTTTGCTTTTGCATTTGGATATATCTCTCATCAGCTTGAGATGGATTTAGAAGTGGAGTGAAGAAATAAGGAACCAATATCTTTATTCACTTAAAATTAGGAATTTTGAACTAGCAAAAGCAAATTGCCACAATAATAGACATTGTTTCCACTATTTACTTACATGGTTGTAATTTAGTAAAAACTCATGTCTGTTAATCATTCAACTTATAATGATAACTAAATTTTCATACAAAACATTCAAGGGTGAATCAATAAATGCCAATTTTTTTGTTCTCAGAAATATCCTATGGGCAGCAAATCAATTTAAATAGCCCACCCATGAAACCTGTGGCATTTTCATTTTATTTTATTTAGGTATAAATTTCTTTGTGAATCATAGTTGAATTATTTTTAATGATAAAGTGGAAATATTTTATAATTTTGGTTATTTGTAAATGGGTCATAGATTAAATATTCAATTAGAATTTAAGATGATTTATATTTTAACTTTAGAATTTCCTTTGGCTTTTATGATTTTATATATTTTATGACTTAACTTTATGTAGATGCCTAAGTCATTTATGACAGTTTGCTGGAATATTTATTGTGTCTATTACAAGATCTTTAAGAATGACTAAATCCCATAATGCAACATCAAGGTTTTAAAACAGGGAAATGGCAATTTATTGATGTTACATCAGTATTATAGGCAACTCTTATTTCATAACAGAAGTAAAATCTCATAATGAACTCAATGAGAATAATGATGAGGTTTTTTAAAAATGTTATTCTAATATGTCTTTAATCAATTAATTATTAGTCTTTTTTTTTTTAACAAGAACTCAGAAAATAAGATTCAAAGCATGAAGCCCAAAGATCTAATACATTTTGTCTATCAAAGCTCTTTAACTTCAGGCAATAAGGGATTTGAGCAACATGGTAATCATATCCCCTTTGCTACTTCATGATCAGAAATAACGCATAGAAACAAATTCTGGCCAAAAACATTTAAGAGATTTTTCTTAAAATTTATTTCTCATATCTATATGAGAACCATAGTAAAAAAAAAAAATTCCTTTAGATCACTCCTGCATTTTATGGAATAACTTGATGACTGCATCCAACTTGCCACCACCTTGAGAAAAAGCCCATCTCAAGGCTAGGGGAAGCAAAGTAGGAAAATCTGCCTTTAATGAAATATTAAGCCACTCGGTCCACTGATGCTGGAAGCTGCACAAGCTGTAAACAAATACAGAGAGCCTACTTTTTAGGCATGTAAAGTGAAAGTCACTCAGTCGTGTCTGACTCTTTGCTATCCCATGGACACAGTCTATGGAATTCTTCAGGCCAGAATACTGGAGTGGGTAACCATCTTCTCCAGGGGAATCTTCCCGACCCAGGAATCGCACTGGGGTCTCCTGCATTGCAGGGAAATTCTTTACTAACTGAGCTATCAGAGAAGCCCTTTTTTTTTAAGGCATGCCTAGGGGTTTCTGAGGGTTTCAATCAAAATCATCTTAGTAGTTTTTAAAATAAAAATATTCCTTTCCAATGACTAAGATCTGTAATTTATTTCAATATAATCATGGTTTATAAAGATTTAGTCCTTTGAGAGTCATTGCATATTATAATTTTTTCAGTAAATTTCATCCAAAGCAAATAAAAACAACAAACTTCTACCCTAAAATGTGGTAGTTTTTCCAAGAGAAAGGTTTTTCTTTTTACTTCTACCACCATATGGTGGTTAGATATTGACTTGTTTTGTATTGACTTCTTTACCAAAAACTCCTAACTCACTCATACAGTTCTCTTGTGCCCTGACACTTCTCTCTAAATATGTGGTTGAAATGGAAGTTATATTTCAAAAATATATTTCCCTCCTCACAGCTTATTGCTCCACGGGTTTACATTTAGTACAATACAAATGCAACTAGGCTATAAGTTTTGGACTTAAGACCAAGCAGAGCATGTCTGAGTCTCTGTTTGATGGTAAATATTTTTGTTTCGAGATATGGGGCTGAGGAGGGGAACGTCTTTTCTGACAGTGAAGCCAATAGTTAGAGAAAACCAAAGACAAGTGAAGGAGAGAGAAGTAGGGATTTTTAATGAAAACCCCTTCCTGTCAAAATTAGGCAAAATATATGAACAGATGTAAATACAATTTTCCATGAGGAAAATCTCTTTCCCATCTCTCTACACTGTTCTTATGTCCTACACCACCACATTTCCTTATGGACATAGAAATTTAACATTCTCGATGTTCACATCACACTTACTAAATTATCTCTGACTTGTCTTGTCCCTCTCCGGTTATTTCTCTTGTCTCTGTGAAGACTCTGGGCAGCACTGGTGGTTGCGGTGGCCACTGGAAGCTGAGGAAAAAGGAGAGCAGCAGTAGCAAAGCAACATTAGCATACGATTAGGAAAAGGAGAGGAAACTGAAGGGAGATATGCAACTAGTGAAAGGCAATTTGATCATCAGAATGAGAATCTTCCTAGGCTGAAGATGTCTGTAAGACTTGTTTCAGAATACCTGAAAAATGTTAGAAAGACTGCCTAAAATTTCTCCAAAGAAAAGAGAAATGACAGTAATTTCTAGGCAATCATGAGTAAAACAACTTCATGACTGTATCCAAATGAGTTATGTTTGTTCAATGTGACAGTTATGGTCGTATAATGTGAACATGGATTATATGCTCTAAGGATTAAAAGCAACAGGCATGCAACACAAAATAATATACATACAAACATATATATGCTGGCTAAATTAATGAAAATAATAGGACTATTATAAAAGCTGATAAAGAGCAAGTAGATTACAAGTAATGGCAATTTTAAGTTTAAATCAACAAACAGAATAAACTGTTTAAATGATGCCAGGAAAAAATAATTTAAAGAATTTCAATATTAATCATGACAACAGGGAAATGTATTTTACATTATTTTACATGAGAAACAATTATAGCTTCAACATCACATACACATACATGCAAACACACACATACATACACACACGGCTGGCTATTCTTTGGAGCACAACGAGTAATAAACCATTAACAGTTTAATTTATTTATGCCACACACTCTCAGTTCTTCCTATATTTATGACCTTGTATTGGAGAAAGTAATGGCAGCCCACTCCAGTATCTTTCCTGGAAAATCCCATGAACAGAGGAGCCTGGTAGGCTGAAGTCCATGGGGCCGCTAAGAGTTGGACACGACTGAGCGACTTGGTTTTCACTTTTCACTTTCATACATTGGAGAAGGAAATGGCAACCCACTCCAGTGTTCTTGCCTAGAGAATCCCAGGGACAGGGGAGCCTGGTGGGCTGCCGCCTATGGGGTCGCACAGAGTTGGATATGACTGAAGTGACTTAGCAGCATTGGGATCTAAGGGAAAATGCTGATTAAAAATGTAATGGTTTCATCCTCAAGCAGTGTGTTTTCTTCTTGGGGAGAAAGTTAAATAACAAGGTAGATATGATGCAGTTTGTCTGTTTTTACTTTCTAACAAAACAAAAGGTGGGAAAGGATGAAGGGTAGCTCCTAGACAAGGACTCTTGATCAAAATTATGCCCAGCAAACAGTTGGAGTTTATGTAAGGGTGAGTCAATTAAGAACTAAAGAAAAGAAATAAGGAAGTGACAGCCACTCTTTAAAAAAAAGTCTGGAACAGAATGACTGGTGGTGAAAAGAGGCAGGGGAGAAAATAATAAGACACAAGAGTTGTGCAGGAAAATCAGATCACAGCAGATTTTCCAATGCATGTAATACAGAGATTGTAATCTAAGAGCAAGGTAATCAGAACAGTTTCAAGCATGCAAGTGATACTAAAATGTTTGTTCAATAGAAAATCCATTTTGAATTAACATTCCTAGAAGCCAGATAGAGATTATATACCAAAATAACAGGATATTGAA
The DNA here is from genome assembly GCA_006410615.1 of Neotragus moschatus. Lineage (NCBI taxonomy): Eukaryota > Metazoa > Chordata > Mammalia > Artiodactyla > Bovidae > Neotragus > Neotragus moschatus. Next base: position 114,719 of record SJYA01001360.1, on the reverse strand, counting down.
AAAAATGTAAAAACCAAGCTTTTAATGCATCAATGAGGTATTGAGAAAGCTAGAAATCCATAAATATTGAAAATATTTTAACACTTCAAAAATGAAAATACTTTTGTATGAGACATCTCCATAAAGAAAAGTGATAGGAAAGAAAATAGAAATCTACAACAGCAAGGAAATTTACCTCATTGTTCACACTATATAAAGGGAACAAATGACATAATCATAATAATCAACTAGTTACTACAAGAAAATGCATTAAGAAGTTGTGGCCATTTTTAGAAAGTATAATATGCCATAAACAGCAGAACTAACTAGAACACCACCTATGTGTCAACAAATCTTTAAGAGGAGAATTTAAATTCAAATGCTGTCAAGTTAATATGAAATTCAATTGGTTGAAACAAATGCAAATCCTTTCCTGAAGAACATTACAAAGCTTTAATAGTATGCTAGAAGTAAATAGTACTGTGCTTTATTGTTTTCCCAAAATTCTCATGTATTTAGTAGTGTTTTTTATCTTACATTTTATTAGCTCTTTTGTTCTACAAATGTGTCTGATGATCAAATGTGATGATCTACGTAGATGAGATAAGAAATGAAGAGGAGGATTTAAGGCTGGACCAATGGACAAATCTACAAAGGTTACTGATAAAGAATTACAGTCTTTGGAATGATACACCAGTTTGAAAAGTGATACATGGTATCTGTCTTACTGTGAAAGCTTTGTGTCAGTGGGTTTTACATGGGCTGACAGTCCAACTTGCCATAGTTTTTTAGGTTGTCCGTTGGAACTCAAAGTGCAAAAATTTGCTAGAAAAATTAAATAAACGTATTTTATGACTCACAGTCATTTGACAGATAATGCTACTGATAACTTTACAGTTGATCCTTAAACAATGTGAGGGTTAAGGGCACCAACCCCTGCACAGTCAAAAACCCATGAACTGCTATTTCTGCCTCAGAGGCTAAAAATTTAATAAAGGCTCACATAAGGGCAGGAAGCTGAAACAGTTTCCATAGAATCAGGACAAATGTTGCAGTTCTTTTAATGTTGCATAGTATGATCTCTAATCAAACACAAATTTTTCCCCACACTTAGAGATCTGTAAAATGAAAATATAGATATGATATTTATTGAAAAACATCAGTGTATAATTGGAGACACACAATTCAAATCCCTCTTCTTCAAGGGTCAACCTGATGGCTTTTAGAGTCTGAAAATAAAGTTTTCATTAAAAAGTCCATCCTGTAAAAGGGAATCAAGCTATTTAGTAGCAGAGAATATTGTCCAGACTATGATAAATATGATAAATAAACACAGTTGTAAAAAACCTGATAATTCCAGCATGTAAAATTACTGGTGTTGTTCAGTTGCTAAGTCATGTCCAACTCTTTGCTCATGTATTGCAGCATACAAGGCTTCCCTATCCTTCTGTCTCCCAGACTTTGCTCAAATTCATGCCCATTGGGTCAAAGATGCCATTCAACCATCTCACTCTCTGTCACCCCCTTCTTCTTTTTCCCTCATTTTTTCCTAGCATCAGGGTCTTTTCCAATGAGTCAGCTCTTCACATCAAGTGGCAAAGCATTGGAGCTTCAGCATCAGTCCTTCCAATGAGTATTCAGGGTTGATTTCCTTTAGGACCTCCTTGCTGTCCATGGGACTCTCAAGAGTCTTCTCTAGCACCACAATTTAAAAGCATTAATTCTTCAGCTTTCAGCTTTCTTTATGGTCCAACTCTTAAATACGTACGTGGCTAGTGGGCGTGACAACTATGACTAGCTATGACAAACCTAAACAGCAGATTAAAAAGCAGAAACATCACTTTGCCAACCAAGGTGCATAAAGTCAAAGTTATGGCTTTTCCAGTAATCATGTAAATTATGGTGATGAAATTGCTAAGACAAGATGCTGAATGAAAATCTGAAAGGCTCTTTTCTCAAGGACTGTGATCACCGATATATTGATGATATAGCACAGAACATTGGAGAAGGCAATAGCACCCCACTCCAGTACTTTTGTCTGGAAAATCCCATGGACGGAGAAGCCTGGTGGGCTGCAGTCCACGGGGTCACTGAGTTGGAAACAACTGAGTGGCTTCACTTTCACTTTTCACTTTCATGCATTGGAGAAGGAAATGGCAACCCACTCCAGTGTTCTTGCCTGGAGAATCCCAGGGACGGGAGAGCCTGGTGGGCTGCTGTCCATGGGGTCACACAGAGTCGGACATGACTGAAGCGACTTAGCAGCAGCAGCAGCACAGAACATTGAAAAGGTTTTATATTATTGTTGTTCAGTTGCTCAGTCATGTCCAACTTTGTGTGGCCCCATGGACTGCAGCACACCAGGCTTCCCTGTCCTTCACTATCTTCCAGAATTTGCTCAAACTCATGTCCATTGAATCAGTGATGCCATTCAACCATCTCATCTTCAGTTGTCCCCTTCTCCTCCTGCCTCGGTCTTTCCCAGCATCAGGTCTTTTCCAATGAGTCAGTTCTTTGCATCAGATGGCCAAGGTATTGGAGCTTCAGTTTCAGCATCAGTCCTTCCAGTGAATATTCAGAGTTGATTTCCTTTAGGATTTACTGGTTTGAACTCCTTGCTGTCCAAAGGACTCTCAAAATTATTCTCCAGCACCACAACTCAAAGACATCAATTCTTTGGTGCTTAGTCTTTTTTTATTATCCAGCTCTCCATTCCATAAATAACTATTAGAAAAACCAAAACTTTGACTACATGGACCTTTGCTGACAAAGTAATGTCTCTGTTTTTTTAATACACTGTCGAGGTTTGTCATAGCTTTTCTTCCAAGAATAAGTGTTTTTTAATTTCATGGCTGCAATCACCATGTGCAGTGATTTTGGAGCCCAAGAAAATAAAGCCTCTCACTGTTTCCATTATTTCCCCCCATCTATTTGCCATGAAATGATGGGACCAGATGCCATCAGCTTCAATTTTTGGAATATTGATATGTCACAGGATGTTGAAAAAATTTTATATAATAACCTAAAAAACAAGAGCTTCACTATTCAGGTTGATGAGTCAACAGATGCTATCAATAATATCATTCTGTAACATTTGTAATAGGTTCCCTGTGCAGAGTGTTCTCTGAAACAAGCAAAGGGCTACATGTACTTGGTGTTTAATCTTTATAACTTGGGCAGAAATTCTGTCTTGGAGGAAGTGCATTGGCATATCTGCAGAGTTTTCCCATCAGTGATTGGCTCCCATCTGTAATAAATCCAGAGTCCCAGCATTGTCAGAAAACAATGCTTTGTTCACAGATATGTTCTGAGGTTTAAAAAATGCATGAAAATGAAATATTAATAAGTAGAATGGTCAAGTTTATTAAACCAAGAACTCACTCAAAACTCTTTAAAAGATTGTATAAATCAAAAACAAAAAAATTCAAGCAAAGAATATATATACACAAAATATATGCATCTCATGTTACACAAAGGAATCTATGGTTTAATAGAGAAACAGTTACTGATAGGATGCTATAACTGAAAAGGAAATGATAGGAGCACTTTCAAGAAAATTGTAGGTCAGCCTTGGCTGAGAACTTTAGATGAAAAATGACTGCAAAAATGAGCCTAATTGGCAGACATTTTTCATCACGTGATCCAGTTTAACAATTCTTATAACAAGTCATTTTACTTCAAATGGTAAGATTTTTGTATTTAAAATTGAAAGTCATATATTTGCAAAATTATGTTATAAAAGAAAATCTTGAAATTCCACTGTTGCTTGGATTTGGAGTGAGAAAGAATGAGTGGTGGTGGTGGCTTAGTGGCTAAGTCATATTGGACTCTTGAGACCCCGTGGACTGTAGCCCACCAGGCCCCTTTGTCCATGGGAATTTCCAGGCAAGAATACTGGAGTGGGTTGCCATTTGAGAAAGAATAGGAACAAGGCAAAAAGCTTATTGAGAAACATCTGGAGAACTACAGAGAAGCACTGAACAGAATTGTTTCTTCCTCTCAACGCCAGTATATGACAGTGTGAGAGACCTTTTCACTGACACGTCTGTTCAGTCTGCCTACTTGACTTTGAAAGAGGAGGAAATATTTTGTGAACTGCAGTCTGGTCAGACACTCAAGATTAGAGTTATTAATCTGTCTCTAGACAAGTTCTATAGATCTGTGAAAGAAGATCCCTTATGTCAGAAGAAAGCACTGAGCATTTTCATGTAATTTTTCCTTTCAGTTTTATTAATTTATAATTGACATGCAACACTGTATACATACAAGGTGTATAGCATAATGATTCGCCTTATATCGTGGAATGACGACTACAGTAAGTTTAGTATCTCATATAGACACAAAATTAAGGGGAAAAAGATGGATTTTTTTTCTTAGTGATGAGAACTCTTAAGATTACTCCCTTAAGAATGTTCATATACAGTATATAGCAGTGTTAATTATATTTATCATGTTATGCAATGTATTTCTAGTATTTATCTTATAGCTGTAAATTTATATCTTTTGACTGCCTTCATTCATTGAGGAAGTTTTAAACTTCTTTCACGTATATTCAAACTTCTTGTTTAACAGTCATTGACTGTAAGGACAGAAATTGTCTCATTTCTGTTAAAAATTAAAATCATATGTTAGCTGTAAATTTGATCATCATTAAATAACTGTGCAGCAAAAAAAATGCACACATTTTATACTTATTATGTAAGAGCCATTCTTTACAGCTGATTTCAGAATAACTTTTATGTGTTTAGAGAATAATTAAAAAGATTATGTAACCAACAAATAAGTGTAACAGTTTATAACTGACATATTGAGTACAATCATACCACTTAGAAAATGTTTTTTTCAAACACTTTAAATGATATCTTACACTGTAATTTTAATTTCATGCCTTTGGTTTATGGTTTTAGTTTTATCATTCAGATCAATCCCTTTCATAGTGTAACATCAAATAATATCTAATTAAAATACTTGCTTAAATATTTATTTTATGAGTTATAAAATATTTGAAAAGGAAATAAATTAATGTCAAAAAAGGTATACTAAGCTTAATACTTCCTTTTTTGTTTTTCAAGAAGGCTTGGTTGAAAAGTCATTTTTCAACTTTAAGAAGGGGAAGGAAAGAAGGACAACTCTTGCATTTTCGAAGAGGACTTCCCTGGTGGCTCAGACGGCAATGCGCTTGCCCACGATGTGGGAGACCCCGGTTCACACATAACCTCCTTAGAATTCCAAGTAGTAGAAATGTGTGGCAAACCTTTTAGGCCAACTAGGATTGGATTAATAAATAAGTTAATTAAAGAGGAAGAAAAACAAAAGAAGAGTATCTACTATTGACATTATTTTCTTTAATAGTAGGAAGGAAAAAATCTTACAAAAATAGTGTGATAATCAACAAATGGAACTACAGGAAAATATTACTCAATTCAAAAAGGATTTATGACTATTATTGGATTATTATATCTATAATTTATTAACTATGCTACATAACATGTGCATTATATAGTGAAATTTTTGCAGGAATCCCTTGAGATATGTCAAGGTTCTCTCTTAGGTAAAAAAGATCGGGAATGGCTGCTAAAATAGATGTAACTGCAAGCATATCCATAATCATATAAATGAAAATGAAATAAACCTTTCAAAATGCTGTTCAAAGTGATAGAAATATGTAATCTCTGAATGTACTCTAAATGTAACTTTTATTTCAAAATACAACCCTAAAATGTAAGAGTATAAAAAATAAAACTTCAAAGGTTAGAAAGATGTATATAAAGCAGAAACTAAATGAAAGATGCTGCTGTGGACAAATCAATATCAGATTAAAAAATCACATAAGTGAAACTGTGATGACTAAAGATAAAAAGATCACTCTTTTTTATCTTGGTTAAACTTTTATAATGGTTAAACTTGTAATTTACAAGTGAGTTTGACAGTTCTAAATGTAGATGTAGCTAATGATATAACTTGATAATATTTAAAGTGCAATTTGCCAGAAATTCAAGGAAATTGCATAAAATCTACTAATTTAGTGGATACTTTTAAATACATATCTTAGGAATTGATAGTTAAAATTGATAAAAATAATCACAAATGACACAGGAGACTTTAACAGCATAATTACCAAAGACTGAACTAAAAGTACTCACCAGTTTGAGAATACGCAAAATCAAAGAGCACTCAAGGAACACTGGATACTGAACAATGTAACAGCCCAGAAAGCAAGTATCAACAAATCAACAATGACAAATAATTTTTCCAAAATATAGACTGTATATATATATACATATATATATTTCCATTATATATTCTAGAAGTTTGAAATTTCCTTCTTGTTTAGAGTTACATTCCCAAGAAAAAAAGACTGCATAATGTACAAGGGTGTTCATAAAAGCTTCATACCTAAAAACAAAAAAGCTAGAAATAATTCAAATATTTATCAGCAATAATAATAATAAATAAATTGTGGCACTTCCTTTGGATGAGCTACAGGACTAAACTTCTGCTACACAAAACTTGTGTGAATCACACAGATGAAATTATAAGCAAATAATGTCAGGTGAAAAAATTACATATTAGAGTGGGGAGAGGTATCCAGAAAGCTTCTGGAGGACTGAACATTGCTTACATATTGATCTAACTGGTGGTAGTCAAATGGACGCTTAAATTTGTATATATCCATTTATTTAAGACGGCCACTTCTGAAATGTTATTCTGTAACAAAAATAAACTCCTTGGCCAAATAAGAAATTGTAATAAAAATTGGAAAATACTGAAAGTTGGGAGAAATAAAATTACTTGGTAAAAGTTTATAGAATGCAAGGATTTGGAGTAATTCAAAGCCAAATAGGACCCTAAAGATAAGAGCAAGTGAAAGTGAAAGTCACTCAGTCGTGTACCACTCTTTGTGATCCCATGGAATATAGCTTACCAGGCTCCTCTGTCCATGGAATTCCCCGAGCAAGCACCCTGGAGCGGGGCCATTTCCTTCTCCAGGGGATCTTCCCAACCCAGGTATCGAACCCAGGTCTGCATTGTGGATAGATTCTTTACATCTGAAACACCAGTGCAAAGAGTAACACAATAGGATGAAAAAATATGTTAGTGATTAATAAAGGCAACATTATATTTATTCTTTATTAAAAAACATAGTTCAATCTCTAGCAAAATTAATAAATAAAAAAGCAAGAGCAAAAGATATTTCTCAGGGTACAAAAGGGTGTATAGATTTTTAAATCACCTAAGAGTAAATGTATAGTAGTACAGTGTTGTAATACACTGAATCAATTAATTTTAATAGTAAACAGAACTAATTAAATTCTCAGGAAAAGTACAATTTACCAAAACGTATTCAAGAGTAAATAAAATAACAAGAGTAAGTAAAATAATCCTTTAAATAATTCAATCAGTTATTAAAAATTTCTCTAGAAAAGAATCATCACTCCTGGAAAACTTTTTAGGGGACGTTTTGAAACACTGAAGGAATCATGAATTATAATTTCACACAAATTCTTTTAAGGAATAAACAAGAAGAAACACTTTAAAACTCATTTTATAGGACAAGAAGACTACTGAAATTAATATTAGTTAAAGACAGTAAAAGAAAATTATTGGCCAAATATATTTATGTGTACAGATACAATATCATAAAAATTAATGAAGTAATTCATCAATGCATTTAAAATTAGTGCATTATAATAGTCAAGTTAGAATTTCAGATTGAGTTAACATTAATAAATAATCAGTAGGTGAAATTACTCTATTAAAAAATAAAGGAAAAAATAATATTACCTCAAAATATGCATGAAATGAATTTGACAAAATGTATTATGATTTAAAAAGGAAAACTTCTCTTAGATAATTAATTAAATTCTACTATGAGAGTGCATTTACCTAGTTCTTTCACATTTCCATGTATTTTACCTTATAAATTTTAGTGGAATGTAAATAGGTTTGTAACATTTTAAATCTGAAGACTTGAGTGGTTTATAACTTTTAAATGTCTCATTTACTGACTGAACATTTCAGCTTTATTTTGGGTAACATTTTTGCCCATTTCTTTTTATTTTTTTACCTTTCTGTGTCAAGTTGGGTTTTGACTTTCCTTTATTCCAGTATGGTGATATTTGTGTTTTAATTAAAGTTTCAGAATCCACTGAACTTTATTTTTTTTATATTGGAAAGAAAATGTTATTCTAATTTTTTTACTTGAATTTTACTTTCACTTTAATATTTGTATCTGAGTTTATAATTCACATTGTCAATTTTTTTCTGTCTGATCTGTTTTTCTACTTGATCAGCTTTTTCTGTAGTAACCAAGTATTATTTATTTTGTTTTTATTATTACTATCATCATCATCATTGTCATCATTTAGTGTTTTTTTCTGCAATATTGTCTTATTTATACCTTTAGTTATACTGTTGTTTCAGGGTTTATCTTCTGTAACATAATATGCCTCTACTTACTAAATTATTATATAAAGTAGCACTCTCTTTCTGGAAAATGCCAGCATTGGAGAATCACTTAAATGCATTAATCCTCCTTCCACCTTTTGTGCTATCATTGCCATGTATTTTATTGCATCACCTGTTGGAACCTTCACAAGACAATGCAATGCAGTCAGTATGCAATATATTTAACCTTCTCATTGTTTCTCCTTCCGTTCTTGGCTCGTGTGCTTCCTTATGGGACCATTTATATCTGCCTGAGGAAATCCTTTAGTATTTGTCAGGCTGCAGTTAGGAAACAGTAACTGAAGCAGGGAGAATTTAATATAAATATTTGTTAATTACTAAAAGAGGTTAAAAAAAAGAGTATTAAGTAATTCTGAAGTAGAAAACACAGAAAACAGCTATTACCTCTAGGGCTGAGGGGGATATTGAACAAAAAAATAATAAAAATCCTAAATGAAGCCTTTGTTGCTAATAGAGAGAGTCAAGCATTTTTGGCAAGGAAATGGCTACGATAAAAACATGCAGATTTACAGTGGTAAAGAAAGTTGCTGGAGGTCATAAGCAAATCCACATGGTAGTGAAAAATCTTTCAAGAGGGCATGGCCACAGTTGTTCTGCAGGAGTGACCTGCTTTGTGACAAAAAAGAAGTATCTTAGACCACTGCTTTTCTTGCGGACAGCTTAACCAGGCTTCCCAGATGCCACTGTCTTGGCGCTCAGGTTGAAAAACAGCACAGTACATACAGGAAGGACGTGCCTTTCCACCTCTCTGGTTTACAGGGTCTTTCAAGAACCATTTCTTAAAGGACCCTGACAAAGGTGAAATATCTATGAGGTCTAGTTCTAGTATCATATAGAAGAATGATGAATTATGAGACGAAAGGCATTTTTGTTAATGAGCATGATCGGCCCTATTGGCTCTCCAGTTTCCAAATGCAGCCATCATACAGTGGGAATTTCCATACAGCACACAAGCAGCTCTACGATTGCATCTAATAAAAATGTGATATCCATTATACAGTGTGAAATCCTGTCCGTCTCACTAAAATAATGACACACACAGTCCCAATCATCATTAATGGATATATTAATTACTAGTCAAATTCAGTTACAATTCCACAAATTTTCTGTTATCTGAAGACTAAATTTTAAAATAACCACTATTATCTAATGAAATATAAGAAATAAAAGGAAAGGGAAAGTATAAGCAATATACATTAACAACTATACACATAATCTGCAAAAGGAAACTGTACAAAATAACCATAGTCCATATTTCAGTAAGTGATGCTAGAGGTAAAGATACCACCTGCCAATGCAGGAGACATAAAATACTCGGGTTTGATCCCTGGTTCAAGAAGATCCCCTGGAGGAAGACGTGGCAACCCACTCCAGTATTCTTGCCTGGAAAATCTCATGTACAGAGGAGCCTGGCAGGCTACAATCCATAGGCTCACAAAGAGTTGAACATGACTGAAAGTGACTTAACATGTGTATTTCAGTAAATGGCCATATCCATTATTAATATTTTTGACTCTTTTTTCTATAAATTTCCTCTATGCTACAAAGCTCTGGGGGAAAAAATCAACTTGTAAAGATTTTAGTAGATAGTGTGACTAACCTGTCATTGTGGAGGAAGTGGGTCCTCAAAAGGCCTATCTTTTTTTTATTTTTGCTTATCCTATCATTAATCTTTACTACTTAATAGAAAATACTAAAAGGTACTGGAGATTCCTCCATGTGTCCCATATTTATTTCTCTTTGCCCCCATAAGAAAACTGGAAATCTATTTCATAATCACTATCAATCAGCCAAACCAGAAGAGTAAACCCCTTTTTTCTGTGCTGGGTTGATTTCTTAAGTAAAACAAAATGATAAGGTGGAAATCTCATCTTCCAATTCAATAAAACCACTCTTCTCTAGCAAGAGGGTAGCCTTCCTCCACTAGGAAAAGAGAATTCCACACTGCTGCTGCTGAGTCACTTCAGTCGTGTCCGACTCTGTGCGACCCCATAGACGGCAGCCCATCAGGCTCTCCCATCCCTGGGATTCTCCAGGCAAGAACACTGGAGTGGGTTGCCATTTCCTTCTCCAATGCATGAAAGTGAAGAGTGAAAGTGAAGTTGCTCAGTCGTGTCCGACTCTCAGCGACCCCATGCAGCCCACCAGGCTCCTCTGCCCATGGGATTTTCCAGGCAATGTCTTCTAGCATAACTCAAATAATACAGTCTCCTCACCCCATTTTACACGACTGCATGACAAGACGAAAGGTCTTGTGGGGGCAGCAATTTTTTTCTNACTCTCAGCGACCCCATGCAGCCCACCAGGCTCCTCTGCCCATGGGATTTTCCAGGCAATGTCTTCTAGCATAACTCAAATAATACAGTCTCCTCACCCCATTTTACACGACTGCATGACAAGACGAAAGGTCTTGTGGGGGCAGCAATTTTTTTCTTCAAGTTTGTGTGGAAGTCCTATGCATGTGCTTAGTGCAGATGTGAATGTTTCCAGATCACTGGATCACTATTGTCCTACTGATCCTTTCTGCATGCAGGTTACCCACAAAACACTTGAAAATTGTACTGTATGGAGCAAACTGCTTTGGTTTTTGGTCTTTAAATTTCCCTCTCAGAGGCTATTATTCAGTATCTCCACCTCCAGAAAGATGTATTGTAGTGATAACAGATAAGATGCAGGCAGCAGGTTAAATACATGAAAGATAGGTTAGTGGAGATAAATAACATTGTTACATGCTTGGCTGTAAATTCTGAGAAAAGAAGTGGCAATGGATTAAAGACATTTGTTTCTCTGTGGGTATTGTGGGGGCATGTTTATGTGGTTAATTTTAGGCAAATTTGAGAGCACTTATTTTCTAAAGAGAAATGATTAGTGTAGGAAAGATTAAAAATGGGGAAGGGGATAGTAATCCGTAACAAACAAGTTCTTATAAACTTAGAAAGATGGAAAATCTAAATTACAGGGGAAGGAATATGTTTACACATGTGAAAAGAAGACTTTTTTCTGAGGTTACATACGCAGAAGCCAAAATATTGGTTGTTGTTCAGTAACTGTCATGTCCTGTTCTTTGCAAACCCACGAACTGCAGCATGCCAGGCTTCCCTGTCCTTCACTATCTCCTAGAGTTTACTCAAACTCATGTCCATTGAGTTGATGATGCCATCCAAGCATCTTCTCCTCTGTCGTGCCTTTTCTCGGTTTGTTTTTCTACAAATGAATTATTAGTAGCAAATTAGTATTACTGAACACTCATGCCAATTATTCTATTATTGGTCAATATATATTTTATTTCTTCTTTACATATTTAGTCAATCATTTATCATTCACCAGTCCACTTATTTAACAAACATTTCTTACTTACTGTGTGTACAACACATTAGCAAATAGAGACTTAAAAACCTTGGTGGCTACTATCTCCAAATTTACGGAGAAATCAAACTTGCCGTAAAGAAAAGAGTAAAATCTGAAATATAATGAGAGAGGATGGATCAAATGAATTGGGAAGCTGGTGAGGGGCAAAAGTGGAAAACAATGCTTCTTTTCTTGGTGAATAAACTAGGAATCCAATTACCAAGTTTGAGAACAGAGTCTGATTTTCCAACAGTGTTTTGTGCAACCATGGGTTAATTTTGGGCTTTTACAAGCTGCTACAGAGAAAAGTAGAAAATTATATAGCAGGATACAACATTTGCATTCATCCAAAGAAAGTAGACTTTGATCTTTTTTATAAGTGGAGTCTTGCATAAGATTTGATATAATAGGTATTTCTGTCATTTAAATAAAAAAAAATTAATATATCTTCCTTAAGAATTTTTTAAGAAGGAAAATGGGATGCCAAGGCATTAGTATACTTTTCAGATAATTTTAAAACAGATTAGATTATTTCTGGTTTTAAATAATCCATATGGTTACTTCATATGGCAGAGTTAATCAAAAATTGTATTTCTTAGCATACAAGGCTTCCCAAGTGGCGCTAGTAGTAAAGAACTCACCTGCCAATTTAGGAGACACTGGAGACTCAGATTCCATCCCTGGGTTGGGAATATCCCATGGAGAAGGAAATGGCAACCTACTCCAGTATTCTTGCCTGGAGAATTCCATGGACAGAGGAGGCTGGCAGGCTACAGGTCATGGAGTCACATAGTTTCAGACATGACTGATCAACTAACACTAACATACAAGGTACAAGCTTGAGAAAAATAGACTGGAAAGATAAAATAAGTCCTTTAATATGTTTACTTGCTTTGATTTTGTTGCCCATTTAAAGTAAATTGTAAACGCATATGAATAAAGGTAAAGAAATATAATTCTCTAATTTACACAATTTAAAATATGAAATGTCAGAGTTTTAACATTATTTCTGAAAGCAATTTTTTGAGTGAAGAACGCAAAATGCAGCTGGAAAATTATTACACTGAAATGTTTGAATATCTTTGAGAGACAAAAATAAAGTAAATGTGCTAACGAGGAAATAGTGCTCGCTACAATTCCAAGAATAAGGAATGTGATATGCAGAAACATGTGATAATTAGGAATGTGAATCATTTTAATGTTAAAATTGAAAATTGAATCATATTACAGCTATTAAAGTCAAAAGTTACGGTTCCTTAGTAACACTTTCCAAATCACATTGCCCGTATGTACTATTTCCTCTTCCTGTTTGGCTTATTTTGGCTCCTGTACGGTTTAGTTTGGCTGTGGTCTTCAGCCCTTAAGGCAATATGAATTAACATTGTATTGTTCTGGTTTTCAAAGATTGCTTTTTGTTTATTCATTAAAAATGAAACTATAAAAATGTTTGTCACTTTATCTTTGTTTCATAAATATGTGTGTTCTAGAAATACTGTGTAGATTAACTTCATTTTGAAAGCAATTTTTTTCAATAGGTACTTCAATTTTTTATTTGTATTTAGAAAGTGCAAAATTCCAGGAATCATGGGCTAGAGATAAAAGTGGTTGAACTAAAATGGGCTTGATCATCTTTTCAACATTAGGAAAGATACCAAAATTGCTTCATTTGGGCATTTTAACTGACAAAAAAATAGTAAACAGAAAAAGAAAAAAAAATCAACATTTTTTCATTGTTCTCCCTGGGCAAATTCCAATCTTAGTACAATACTTTCCCCCCTTCTTTAATGTTTTCTGAGGAGGAGAATAATTTTAATCTAAATAGCGCAATGACTTCCCAGGTGGCATAGTGGTAAAGAATCTGCCTGCCAACACAGAAGACACAAGAGACAAGGGTTCGACCCTTGGGTTAGATAGAGCCTCTGGAGTAGGAAATGGCCACCCTCTCCAATATTCTTGCCTAGAGAATTCCATGGGCAGAAGAGCCTGGTGGGCTATAGTTCGTTGGGTCGCAAAGAGTCAGATAAGACTGACAACACATGGACACACACACACACACACACAAATATCTCACTAAATCTCAATATTTCAAAAGTTTACTTCCTCAGATACTGGAATCTTATGAAGATGAACAGGGATTTTTTTTTTCAATGTTCATAAATGAAATATATCTGGTTCAACTTAAGTACAGCTGAGTTACTTTATGAATAATAAAATAGTCACCCTTATACACATGTCTCCACTATAGTCTGTCAAATGTGAAACAGCATTAATTCTTAAAAAAAAGTACACATCTTAATTAAAATTATCTTACTTCTAAGAAATGCTAACCATCATCTAACAAGGCAGCATTGTCAAAAACCTTCAATTCGTAAAATATGGTATATCTGTGACGTTCAGTAAAGCAAAGCACAATAAATTCAGGTTTGCCTGTAAATGTATCAAGGTTTTTTAAAAAATGAAAATATGAATTGTTTCTTTTCTACTCTTCTAGTCAGGAATGTTTCCTGAAAGTGGTTTACGAAAACACCTACTATGTTTTAAGCATTTATAGTATTAGATAGAGCATTCCTGACTCAGGCTGTAAAGAATCTGCCTCTACTGTGGGAGACCTGGGTTCTATCCCTGGCTTGGGAAGATCCTCTGGAGAAGGGAACATTATCTAACATTAGATAATGATCATACTACTTATCTTTGTATGTAGTAGCAAAGCATGCAAGGTTTAGACTTAAAGCTATGGGAAGAAAGATTCAGATGAGGGGAATGAGAATTAGATACTATACTAGTTATGAAACTGGAATTGGCCAATGTAACTTTCAGTTTCGAGCTTTGCTATTAACCCATTAGGATCGTTGATCCCCCTGGATTCATAAATAAAAAGCTATACCTGGCTTAAATTAGCTTTCTCTCTTATTTGAGAATAACAAGAAGAAGAATGCAGTGCTCAAATAAAATTTACCCCATGCAACTCTCAAAAGGTTTCCTCAGGAAACATTTTTAGCCACTTTCAACAGGATTCAACTGCCCCTCTTAAGGGCCTTTTATATAGTGATCAATATATGCATAGAGAATTGATACCAATTCACTTATTTCAAGCCAGCCAGAAAAACAGATCAATAAATCATGAACTTTTCTTTGCTTCTTCTCTCAACTTTAACAAAACAATTATTCCAGCAAGTAAGTCAGCAGCAGTATTGACTGTGATAAAGCTGTTTCTGAGGTCAGAATGTTCTGAAGTTGAAAGAGACCCCAGAGTACATATATTTATGTTCAAGTACTAAGGGAGAAAAATATTAAAACTGATATTTTTTTACTCTCTTCTAACACTGAGCATCAGGAGATGATGCATTTTTTCCATCAAGAAATATTATGGTAAGTAGCAGAGGAAAATAAGATATTTGTATTACTCACGTCCTCTTTAGAAGAGACTGTGATAGCAGCACAATTCTTATTAAGCTCTGCTGCTTATAATCTAGGTGAGTTAACGTAATTTAATAAGTAATCATAATTTTATATAAATCTGATATAAAATTATGACAATTTCCCCCTGAAATAGGGTAATACAAATAAAGTGATACAGTGTGCTTTTAACAAATATTTAGTCATATATAGAGAGCCATTTCATTGCCTGAGATAAACTTAAAAGGTGATGATGTTTGATCAAACTTCTAGATTAAATGAGTTGATATTTGTTCTGGTTTTTGGAGGAAGACATGCAAAGAATAAGTATAAAATTGGCAAGAGAGAAAAAACTTTGACAGACAATTAACCTAAAGCACATTAGAAACAAGATTCTATGTGAACCGTATCAAAATCATAATTGAAAAGTACCATGAATTATCAATGGTGTATTTCCATATTGTCACCCTGCTTATTTAACTTCTATGCAGAATACATCATGAGAAATACTGGACTGGAAGAAACANACGACAGAGGATGAGATGGCTGGATGACATCACTGACTCGATGAGCGTCAGTCTGAGTGAACTCCGGGAGTTGGTGATGGACAGGGAGGCCTGGCGAACTGCGATTCATGGGGTCGCAAAGAGTCGGACACGACTGAGCGACTGAACTGAACTGAACTGAACTGAATTTCTAAGTATGGAATAAGGAAGATCAAGATCACAGAAACTAATCTGAAGACTGGCTAGAGATTTTAGTAGACAAGTTCAATACTCATTAATAGTGTGGTGAGTTTAAAAAGAGCAAATACTGGCTTAAGGTAAACTTGTGAATGTAATATCTAGGATAATGTAAACAACAGAGCCTTTATTCTCCTTACTTAATAGGCGATTTCTAAACAATGTTTATCTTAGAGTGTCAGATGTACAAGGGAAATTAAAAGAGCTGGAGCAGTGGGTGGTGAATGTTACACAAAATGTAGAAATTGTGATGGACTTTAGCTTAACACCATGCCAGACTTCCTTGTGAAATAGTTGATAACAAGAGTCAAGATGAAATGTTATAACAGTGTTAGCAAGCAGTGATGAAAAAAATGTTAAGTAAAAAAAATTATGGACTAGAAGACCGATGAATTTCTTCCAAATCTGATTCTATGCAAGTTGGGTCTGAAGATGAATGCTTATAAAATCTAAGATAATAGAAATAAAACTGCCCTTCCTCTGACTATTGTGTGGTGCAAAACATTCTTTTTTTTATTTTGTATCTAGGACACTTGGGGATATGGATTGAAATAAAACATAACACATTCACTGAACCCCTACTAATAAGTGCCCTGGTTTTTCAAGTCCTCTCTAACATGTTTTCGTGGAACACATTAAAGTGGGAGTAGCTGTACTTGCCTGACTTGTTTTTCAAGAATATTATTCTTTTGCTGATCCAGTGTAGTTAAGTGATGTCATTAGAGAAGAAAAAAAAGGAAGGTTCTATTATTCTCCAGGTCTAGATATCATCCCAGGATTTTCCTTAACTCAGTAATTTAATGACAACAAGCACCTAGTGGGTAATATTGAGAAGATTTTACTTATATACTCATAGAAAACTTACTGGGTGGTTTTTCCATTTTAGGATTGGAATTCTGGAGGATATTTATTTCCTTCTGCTTCTACTTGAATATTTCCCTTGTGATAAAAATATGCCAACTTATTTGCTTATGTTCCCAATTGTGAGGAAAAGTTTATGTATATGAATATGTGACCTATTTATAGCTGGAAGTAGTCTCTTATGGTTTAGTCTCTCTTGCGATCACTTTCAAAAATAACCTGTCAAATAACAGCCCTGATTTTCTTTGTATGGCAATCATGTTGATAAACATGTATTTTAGTCAAAACATGCAAGACACTTTTTGTGTGCCTATGTGCATTTATTTTCTGTCGATGTCTTACATCTGAAAATGGACCTAGCATTTTTTCTTTCCCTTATTTTAGTTTTCTTGCTAACTTCACATTAGGCAAATAGATTAGTTAAGTGCAAAGTAATATTATTAGAGGAGCTGTTCCAAGAATGTCTGTGAAATTACATTTCAATACCCATTAGACATGGTTCTTTTCACTATAAACCTCTCACTGTCACTGAAAATGCAATTCTGTAGTGTTAAACAAAAGGCATATTCAAAATAAAGCTTGGCTTTTCAATCACTGAGTTACAGCTACCTCAAATGAACATCAGAACCAATTAAAAAGAATTGAATTCTTCAGCTTGACCCACTGCTGGGTTCAGTTCTTTTCTTCGTATTTCAAAAGTTTCATTAGGGAACACAGACTTAAATCTGATTTGGAAAATCTGGATGGAAGTGGCTGACAAGAAAATGTTAAGGAGATGAGGAGGAATGGTCTCTGGGAGTTAGAAAGGGTGGTCAGAATGTTCTAGGGAAATCCTTTCCTGATGTCCACACTTGAGGAACATAAGTAAAACGGGGAAGTCTATGAAAGGTAGTCTGGTACAGAGTCATAGCCCCAGCAGCCAAGTAGAGAGGTATCTTCCCTCTGGACCTTGGCAGGGGCCGAGACCCAGAGAGGATCTACTAGTAACAAAAAGAACTCTGAAGCTGATACGGAAGTATAATTTTTCAGGAAGCTGGTGGCTCCAAAGAAGCTCCAGAAAAGTAGTGCCTTTTAACAGTTTTGTTGGCTTGCATATACTCAGAAGCAGGTGGTGCAACCCCACTGGGGTCCAGACCCAAAAAGAGATGAGCTGCTATGTCCAGAAAGTAATAAGTTTTCCTTATCTACTATGGTTGTCTATGCAGGCTGTGCATATATACAGCCAGAGCAGCAAAGAAGATGCCCATATTCTATAATTGTAAACATTCATGTTTATTAGTATGGTCTTCCCATGGTTCAGTTCTCTCTGCTCCAAAGAAGGACCCTTCCTATGATGGTTAATTTGCCAGATGAATTGAGTGAAATAAAGTCAGATAAAATTTAACAAAAATATATTCCTAGTGGCATAGAGGTTTTGGAGGGGAGATGTATTCCATACAGCACCTAAGAGTTGAGACTTACCCAATTTTATATGATTTGTTAACAACTAGATAAGCTGTAATTTCTTCAGGAAATGTTCTTTGGCTTTAAAGATGGAGTTAGCATCTACTTACAGAAGCCAGTTTAAAAATTAAAAAATGACTAAAATTTACCAAAAAAAAAAAAAAAAAAAAAAAAANGGAACACTCACCAGAGTAGACCACATCTTTGGTCACAAATCAAACTTCAGTAAATTAAAAAAAAATTAAAATGGTAAAAAATTAAAGTAAAGAAAAAAAAAACATAAAATTAAAAATTAACAAAAAAAAAAAAAAAAAAAAAAAAAACACAGAAAAAACCTTGAGGCTGAAGAGGTCTTTCTCATACTTGTAGGGACACCTATGACAGATTTGGTTGGGTAGTTAAAATGTTTTATCCATTTGTCCAGATCTCTACATGAAATACCCAAAAGTAACAATAAATTCTTCCAGAGAGACGATTGTATAATTTCTAAATCTCATGCTAGACATGATGTAGTATCAAATCTTACAAATATTTTCAGAATTTTAGATACCTGTATAAGGACTTTAACATGGGATTGAACAAAATTATAAGATTCTTTTAAGAATGGTCTAACACCACAAGAAAGCTTAAGGAGAACATTATGAAAACACATTATGAAAACATGTGATGCTACTCTGAGTGAACTCCAGGAGTTGGAGATGGACTGGGAGGCCTGGCGTGCTGCGATTCATGGGGTCGCAAAGAGTTGGACACGACTGAGCGACTGAACTGAACTGAACTGAAGGTTATGAAAGGCTTGTATCAATGTCTCAGTGGACAGCAAATGGGCAAACATTTGGTAAGATAGATCTGTACATTAAGTTACTGAGTGTCCACCAGAAACCAGGAGAAATATTCAAGATGTGTCTGTTGGTGTCAGACATGTTACTTACTGAGTCCAAGCCCATGCTTGAAACAAGACAGGCCAATCAATTGAGAGACAAGTTGTTGGGACAGATGAAGAAGATGGTGGAATAGTGTCCCAAAGAACCGTATGCTCTGAGTTATAATTCAGACTTATTTTGCTCTAAGAGGGGAGAGGGGAAAGTCAAGGCTTTAGTCAGACTCTGAAGGGGTATGTTAATTTCTTCCTGCTGCTCTTCACAGGTGTGTTTGGTCATGATGTTTCCTGTGAGATGAAGAAAGGTATTTTACGTTAATGCTCATTACATGGGAGGCAGGGTTCCCAGAGGTGGGCCGTTATCCACAGTAAGCTTATGGGCACCATCCCTTTAGTTCTGCATACCTTTAGGTGTGTAAATGTATATAAATGTAGATTCATATGTTTTAGTCTGTTAGTCTTTTAACCAAAATCTCATCTAATAGCCATCAAACCAACTCAAATAGACATTGTTGTTGTTTTTCAGTCACTCAGTAGTGTCTGACTCTTTACAACTGAGTGGACTGCAGCATGAAAGATTTCCCTGTCCTTCACCATTTCCCAGAACTTGCTCAAAATCATGTCCACTGAGTCAGTGATGCCATTCAACTGTCTCATCCTCTGTTCATCCCCTACTCCTCCTGTCTTCAATCTTTCCCAGAATCAGGGTTTTTTATAATGAGTCAACTCTTTCCGTCAGGTGGCCAAAGTATGGGAGCTTCAGCTTCAGCTTCAGTTCTTCTAATGAGTATTCAGGATTAGTTTCCTTTAGGATTCACTGGTTTGGT
Organism: Neotragus moschatus; assembly: GCA_006410615.1. Taxonomy (NCBI): domain Eukaryota; kingdom Metazoa; phylum Chordata; class Mammalia; order Artiodactyla; family Bovidae; genus Neotragus; species Neotragus moschatus. Next base: position 94,773 of record SJYA01001360.1, on the reverse strand, counting down.
CTCCCTGCAGTCCAAGGGCCTCACAAGAGTCTTTGCCAATACCACATTTCAAAAGCATCCATTTTTTGGTGGTCAGCTTTCTTTAGGGTCCAAATTGGAAATCCTGATGGTCAGAGGAGCCTGGCGAGCTACAGTCTGTGAAGTCATATGGGTCGGACACAACAACTAAATCCTTCTTTATGGTACAAATCTCACATCCATCATGACTACCAGAAAAATCATTGACTACATGAACTTTTGTTGCCAAAATGGTATCTCTGCTTTTTAATATACTGTCTAGGTTGGTCATAGCTTTTCTTTGAAGGAACAAGTGCCTTTTAATTTCACAGCTGCATTCACCATCTGTAGTGATTTTGGAGCCCAAGAAAACAGTCTCACACTGTTTTCATTTCTCCCCATATATTTGCCAGGAAGTGATGGAACCAGATGCCATGATTGTGAATTCTTAGAATACTGAGGTTTAAGCCAGCTTTTTCACTCTCCTCTTTCAGTTTCATCAAGAGGCTCTTTAGTTCTTCTTCACTTTCTTCCATAAAGGTTCCATACATATCTGAATTTATTGATATTTCTCCTGGCAATCTTGATTCTAGCTTCTGCTTCTTCCAGCCTGGCATTTCGCATGATATACTCTGCATAGAAGTTAAATAAGCAGAGTGACAATATATAGCCTTGACGTGTTCCTTTCCCAATTTGAAACCAGTCTGTTGTTCCATGTCTGGTTCTAACTGTTGTTTCTTGACCTGCATACAGGTTACTTAGGAGGCAGGTAAGGTGGTATAGTATTCCTACCTCTTGAGAATCTTCCACAGTTTGTTGTGATCCACACAGTCAAATGCCTTAGCATATCCAATGAAGCAGAAGTAGATGTTCTGGAATCTCTTCTTTTTTCTGTGATATAGAGGATGTTGGCAATTTGATCTCTGGTTCCTCTGCCTTTTCTAAATCCAGCTTAAACATCTGGAAGTTCTCTGTTCATGTACTGTTAGAGCCTTAGAGAATTTTGAGCATCACTTTGCTAGTATGTGAAATGAATGCAACTGTGCAGTAATTTGAACATTTTTTGGCAGTGTCCTTCTTTGGGACTGGAATGAAAACTGACCTTTTCCAGTCCTGTGGCCACTGCTGAATTTCTCAAATTTGCTGGAATATTGAGTACAGCACTTTAACAGCATCATCTTTTAGGATTAGAAATAGCTTAGCTGAAGTTCCATCACCTCCACTAGCTTTTTTCATGGTGATAATTCCAAAGGCCCACTTGACTTCACACTCCCAAGACATTCAGATGATCACACCATCATGGTTATCTGGGTCATGAAGATCTTTTTGTATAGCTCTTCTGTGTATTCTTGCCACGTTTTCTTCTTCTGCTTCTGTTAGGTCCATATTGTTTTTGTGACCATCTTTGCAAGAAATATTCCCTTGATATCTCTAATTTTCTTGAAAAGATCCCTTAGTCTTTCCCATTCTTTTGTTTTCCACTATTTTTTTTTTTTGCATTGTTTACTTAGGAAGGCTTTCTTATCTCTCCTTGCTTTTTTTTGAAACTCTGCATTCAGATGGGTATATCTTTCTTTTTATACCTTACTTTTTAATTCTCTTCTTTTCTCAGCTATTTGTAAGGCCTCTTAAGACAACCATTTTTCCTTTTTGCATTTCTTTTCCTTGGGGGATGGTTTTGGTCACAGCCTCCTATACGATATCATGAACATCTGTCCATAGTTCTTCAGGTACTCTGACCATCAGATCTAACCCCCTGAATCTATTTCTTACTTCCACTGTAAAATCATAAGGGATTTGATTTAGGTCATACCTGAATGGCCTAGTGGTTTTCCCTACTTTCTTCAATTTAAGTCTGAATTTGGCAATAAGGAGTTCATGATCTGAGCCACAGTCAGGTCCCGGTCTTGCTTTTGCTGATTGTATAGAGCTTCTCCATCTTCAGCTGAAAAGAATTAAAACAGTCTGATTTTGGTATTGAACATCTGGTGATGTCCACGTCTAGAGTCTTTTCTTGTGTTGTTGGAAAAGGGTGTTTGCTTTGACAAGTGCATTCTCTTGGCAAAACTCTGTTAGCCTTTGCTTGCTTCATTTTGTACTCCAAGGCCAAACTTTCTCATTATTCCAGTTGTGTCATGACTTTCTACTTTTGCATTCCAGTGACCTATGATAAAAAGGGCATCTTTTTTGGTCTTAATTCTAGAAGGCTCTGCAGGTCTTCATAGAACCATTCAATTTTAGCTTCTTCAGCATTAGTGGTTGGACATAGACTTGGATTACTGTGATATTGAATGGTTTGCCTTGGAAATGAAGAGAGATCATTCTGTTGTTTTTAAGATTGCATGGAAGAACTGCATTTTGGACTCTTTTATTGACTCTGAGGGCTACTCTATTTCTTCTATGGGACTCTTGCCCACAGTAGTAATGTAATGGTCATCTGAATTAAATTCACCCATTCCAGTCCATTTTAGTTCACTGATTCCTAAAATGTCAATGTTTACTCTTGCCAGCTCCTGTTTGACCACTTCCAATATACCTTGATTCCAGGTTCCTATGCAATCAATATTGTTCTTTACAGAATCTAGGCTTTACTTTCACCACCAGACACATCCACACCTTGGCATTGTTTCTGCTTTTGCTCAGCTTCTTCATTTCTTATGGAGCTATTTCTCTGATTTTCTCTAGTAGCATATTTGGCACCTATCAACCTAGGGAGCTCATCTTTCAGTAATCAGGAGAAATTTATATCTCACCAAAAAAGCTACTCCCTTTCCAAGGGCAAAGGAAAAGCCCCAACAAGATTGTAGGAAGGGTACAATTACATTTAAAATCAAATCCTTGCCAGAGATTCTTTGAAGATGCAAACGAAACCCTGTGAGCACCAGGAGTGAGGGGAAGGAGCAGGGACCCCCACAAGAGACTAAGCCAGACCTGCCTTTGAGTGCTTGAGTGTCTCCTGCTAAGGCACAGGTCAGTAGTGACCTGCCATGGGGACAGGGGCTCTAGCTGCAGCAGAGCCAAACTACAGGGAGGGAACACAGCCCCACCCATCCGCCAAAAATTGGGTTAAAGATTTACTGAGCATAGCCTTGCCCATAAAAGCAGGACCCAGTTTTACTCCCAGCTAGTCCCTCCAATCAGTAAGCTTCCACAAGGCTCTTAGGGCTTCCCTGGTGGCTCGCATGGTAAAGAATCTGTCTGCAATGCAGGAGACCTGGATTTGATCCCTGGGTTGGAAAAATCCCCTGGAGGAGGGCATGGCATCCCACTCCACATCTTGCCCTGAGAATCCCCATGGACAGAGCAGTCTGGAGGGCTACAGTTCTTGGGACTGCAGAGTCGAACAGGACTGAGTGACTAAGCACAGCACAGCACAAGCCTCTTACCCTCATCCATCAGAGGGCAGACAGAATGAAAACCAAATAGACATAGCATGGCATTAATGCTAAAGAATTGGAGTCTAGAGAGATAAAGTGATTAGCAAAAATCAAAGTTTATCTAACAGAAACGGAAGTGCCTTGATTGTGTTTAAAAATGTATTTGACTGAAGTGTTACCTATGCTGCATTTGTTTACACCTGTCTCCTCACCTAAGGATGTTGGGGTAATCTTAGCCTATGACTATATTGCTCTAGTAGTTCAGATGGTAAAGAGTTGACCTGCAATGCAAGAGACCTGGGTTGCGTCCCTGGGTTGGGAAGATCCCCTGGAGAAGGAAATGGCAACCCACTCCAGTATTCTTGCTTAGAAAATCCCATGGATGGAGGAGCCTGGTGGGCTACAGTTCACAGGGTCACAAAGAGTCAGACATGACTGAGCAACTAACAATTCAGCCTGGGCCTAGAGTTCAACAGCTGTGCTAGAATAATGGCCATTCTGTCTTGTCTCAGGCTAAAATTCTCCAAGCTGGCCCTAGATTCTTCAAAACCTTTCTTCTAGCAGGACAAACTCTCAGTACCGGAGGTAGTGTGGGGAGAGATCAGTAGGGAAGAATAATACAAGTGGAGCCCTTCTTCCATGTCATAACATTAAAAAGATTTGAAAATGATTATCCTGTCCTAGTCTGTATTTTACACAAAGCCATTATAGCCTTTTACCTGTTCCTTATGACATCAGTCCTAAAACCTTTACTTTCCTCAATACCTTCTGGAAATGTGCTATTTAGTTGGTAATTTCCCAAGCTTGCTCTGAACAATAGATTCGCAATGCTCTGAATGTGCCCCATCCTAGGATATGCAAGTTCCTTTGTATCTTTTTCTTCCATTATGGTTGCCCATGAAAAACCATTGCTCTTTTTCTCCATGTGATTATTATTACTGTTTCAATATTAAACCTCCTTTCCCATTATTTTGCCACTAAAATTGCTTCTTTCTTAATATTATCTCTGCAGCATCATTCAGAGTAATGAGTTATTTTCTAACTCTTAGTTAAATCAGCTTCTGCTGTCTCTAGGTTTGTATTTGAATCACTGATTCTCTATCATAAGTATTTCAAGTAAGTAGTTCTAGTTGTCCCAGAGAAGGCAATGGCACCCCACTCCAATACTCTTGCCTGGAAAATCCAATGGGCAGAGAAGCCTGGTAGGCTTCAGTCCAAGGGGTCGCTAAGAGTCGGACACGACCGAGTGACTTCACTTTCATCTTTCACTTTCATGCATTGGAGAAGGAAATGTCAGCCCACTCCAGTGTTCTTGCCTGGAGAATCCCAGGGAAAGGGGAGCCTGGTGGGCTGCCGTCTACGGGGTCACACAGAGTCGGACACAACTGAAGTGACTTAGCAGCAGCAGTTCTAGTTGCCCACAGAAATGAAAATGCATTTAGTATTTTATTAGTTTTTATCACTCTTAGTTAGCTCTAAATTTAACTAACCAGCACCCCTTTACCTAGAAAGAGTAAAAAAAAATTTCTGTAGTAATATCAACATAAGCATATTTGATAATGAATAACAATATATGAAAAGATAGTGATGACTTCCTGATTTAATCCTTGATTCAATTTCCTCTCTAGACCCAGGAGGGAGTTATTTAAGAGATCCCAATTAGGAATGATTTGAATTAATTGAAGCGACATAATGTACACACTGCACTGCATTCCCAATTAAGTTGGAAAGAGATGGAAGATATTCTGCTGACAGAATGTCTTCATTGAGCTAATAGTCATTATTTATGTATCATCAATTCGTTATCTAACATCAAGTGTTTTGCTTTTTCTGAACACAATATGCATGAAGAAACAAAATACCAGTGAACACTAGATTGGTTTAGTAAATAAGAATAACCTTTCAACATATAGCATGAACTGATGAATTTCAAATACTCAGATTTCACCTCTTGTATATGTGTATGAATTGAATGACAATCAGTTCAGTTCAGTACAGTCGCTCAGTCATGTCCGACTCTTTGCGACCTCATGAATTGTAGCACGCCAGGTCTCCCTGTTCACCAACTCCCGGAGTTGACTCAGACTCACGCCCATCGAGTCAGTAATGCCATCAAGCCATCTCATCCTCTGTCGTCCCCTTCTCCTCCTGCCTCCAGTCCCTCCCAGCATCAGAGTCTTTTCCAATGAGTCAACTCTTCACATGAGGTGGCCAAAGTACTGGAGTTTCAGCTTTCGCATCATTCCTTCCAAAGAAATCTCAGAGTTGATCGCCTTCAGAATGGTTTAGTTGGATCTCTTTGCAGTCCAAGGGACTCTCAACAGTCTTCTCCAACACCACAGTTCAAAAGCATCAATACTTGGGAGCTCAGAGTTCTTCACAGTCCAACTCTCACATCCATACATAACTACTGAAAAAACCATAGCCTTGACTAGACGGACCTTAGTCAGCAAATTAATGTCTCTGCTTTTGAATATGCTATCTAGATTGGTCATAAATTTTCCTCCAAAGAATAAGCATCTTTTAATTTCTTGGCTGCATTCACCATCTGCAGTGATTTTGGAGTCCAAAAAATAAAGTCTGACACTGCTTCCACTGTTTCCCCATCTATTTCCCATGAACTGATGGGACCGGATGCCATGATCTTCATTTTCTGAATGTTGAGGTTTAAGCCAACTTTTTCACTCTCCTCTTTCACTTTCATCAAGAGACTTTNCACCATCTGCAGTGATTTTGGAGTCCAAAAAATAAAGTCTGACACTGCTTCCACTGTTTCCCCATCTATTTCCCATGAACTGATGGGACCGGATGCCATGATCTTCATTTTCTGAATGTTGAGGTTTAAGCCAACTTTTTCACTCTCCTCTTTCACTTTCATCAAGAGACTTTTTAGTTCCTCTTCACTTTGCCACAAGGGTGGTGTCATCTCCATATGTGAGGTTATTGATATTTCTCCCAGCAATCATGATTCCAGCTTGTGTTTGTTCCAGTCCAGCATTTCTCATGATGTACTCTGTATATAAGTTAAATAAGCACAGTGATAATATACAGCCTTGACATACTCCTTTTTGTATTTGGAACCAGTCTGTTGTTCCATGTCCAGTTCTAACTNAACTGTGATATTGAATGGTTTGCCTTGGAGACGAACAGAGATCATTCTGTCATTTTTGAGATTGCATCCAAGTACTGCATTTTGGACTCTTTTGTTGACCATGATGGCTCCTCCATTTCTTCTGAGGGATTCCTGCTCACAGTAGTAGATATAATGGTCATCTGAGTTAGAGTCACCCATTCTAGTCCATTTTAGTTCAATGATTCCTAGAATGTCAATGTTCACTCTTGCCATCTCTTGTGTGACCAGTTCCAATTTGCCTTGATTCATGGACCTGACATTCCAGGTTCCTATACAATATTGCTCTTCACCGCATGGGACCTTGCTTCTATCACCAGTCACATCCACAGCTGGGTATTGTTTTTGGATGCCCCTCTGAACCCACTCTAGGAGAAGGAAANCTAGAATGTCAATGTTCACTCTTGCCATCTCTTGTGTGACCAGTTCCAATTTGCCTTGATTCATGGACCTGACATTCCAGGTTCCTATACAATATTGCTCTTCACCGCATGGGACCTTGCTTCTATCACCAGTCACATCCACAGCTGGGTATTGTTTTTGGATGCCCCTCTGAACCCACTCTAGGAGAAGGAAATTGCAACCCACTCCAGTACTCTTGCCTGGAAAATCCCATGGACGGAGGAGCCTGGTAGGCTGCAGTCCATGGGGCCGCTAAGAGTCAGACGCAACTTCACTTTAAATTTTCACTTTCATGCATTGGAGAAGGAAATGTCAACCCACTCCAGTGTTCTTGCCTGGAGAATCCCAGGGACAGGGGAGCCTGGTGGGCTGCCATCTATGGGGTTGCACAAAGTTGGACACAACTGAAGCGACTTAGCAGCAGCAGCAGCAGCTGAACCCATTCTGACTTAAGACAAAGCCCAAATCTATTGGATCTTGATAGCTCTCTATTTGATACTGAAGCTAAAATGTGTCATGGAGAACACAGAGATTCTTATTGTGTTTAGAACATTCATCAAATAATATTATTCTCAGGTTTTAAAAGCTTTAATACTGACATTTTAGAATAAAGAGTATTCTTTTTGCAATATAAACATTTATTTTGATTTACTTCAAACTTGTAGTATTTTAACAAGATCTTTTATTGTTTTTAGGAATGTGTTTGCTATATAATAACTTTTTCCTCAGATATTTTATGTCTCACAAATAAATAAATGTATAATTTGAATTCACAACATCCAGACCTAATTGTTTTGAAACCCAAGTCTGCCAATTATACTTGTGTGGCATTACATAGGTCATTTAGCATAGATCAATGAGATTCTCATTTTATTCATGTGAGGTTAATAACTCTCTCTTCAAGTGATAGTTGAATGAGAGAGACAGAGGCAGAGAGAGATAAAGAGAGAAGGGTTACTGTTTTTAGATCAAAATAAATGCAACCATGGAATGTTGTTTGTGAAAGTCACTCAGCTGTGTCCAACTCTTGTGAACCCATGGCTACACAGTCCATGGAATTCCCCAGGCCAGAAGACTGGAGTGGGTAACCATTTTGCATAAAAGCAAATCCCCATATGTAAGTCGTAGAACAGTTTAATAAGATGCTGTGGTTTTATAGAGCAATTTTGATCAAATAATTTTTGTAATATATCTATAGAATTAGACTAATTCCTCTTCCACATAATCTCTGATTGAAGTCAATTACAACTTCTAGCTGATGCCTACAAAATGTTAACTCAATGAACTGAAAAACTTATTTTAAAAGAAATCAATTTTTTTTTCCAAAAAATATATCTCGACAGCCCAATTATTGGTTTCACTGAATATCCCACATCAGTTTACCAGTTGACTAGTTGTGGTTGTCAATTATGCAGACCTAGACTTAATTGAAGCTGAGTACAAAGTCTTATTTCTAAGAGCAGATGAAGCCTTCCTGTTTCCCAAAAGCTATTATAGTTTCATTATAAGTAGTTTTCTGAGGCAAGTACCCAGACTAATGAAGTCTAATTTCCTATGGATTAAAAAAAAGGCAATAAGATATCACTGATGTTAGGTAAAGAAATTCTGAATATAACACATTTATTCTGTTAAATTACTCGTGAACACAAGAGGACATGGCTGTGGGCTTTAAGAGCCAATGGTGTTTTCCTCCAGTGGGAGCTGAGAGGTACAGGGAATTCAAGAGCCCTTAAAGCATTTTTAGTAAAAACCCTGTGGGTGATCTCATTTCTAGATAAAGCTGAACTAATATCACAGGTCAAAACTTGCCAGCTAAGACATCTAAGAAAAATATATAAGTATCACTTCATATCTTATTATATAATAGGAATCTACACAATATTTTATAACCAAGAAAACCATGAAAGGAGAATGTTATTTATAGCTCAGCTAACCTTGCATCTATTTTGAATAAGTGAATGATATATGTATATAATATAATTGCATATATTCTAAACCCAAAATCACATCAGCAAATTTATAGTTTCAGGACATATCAGAAGAAAATCAATTGTCAATTTGCTAGAAATATCAGTTGTTTCAAAGAATATCCTATGTTATAATCAGTTTTAAAAGGCACATTACTGCTACCATAAACCATTAAAGGTGGCTTATAACCAAGGGAAAAAATCCTTTAAAATCCCTCACTGCTACAATTCACAAGCCATTGCTACAATTCACAACTCATTTGTTAGTCTTAACCGCCCTCAGCTTTGCCTTGGGCCATTAACTAACAAACCAATCATTAACTGTTAGTAATGACCATTTTTCCCAGGGATTATTGCTTAATTGAACTCTTGTACAGGACCCATTATTTTCTGAGATGTCAAAATAACTATGGTTTACTACATTTTTCTATAATATTAACACCTCCCAAAATAAGCAATGGCAGTGTCAGAGAATCAAATTGTTCAATGTACACACTATTTAAAAAACATTACTTTAATGAACAATTCTGATGTTTCAGAGGAACTTTCTTAGTTTCTCATTCTCCTGAGCATATCCATCATGTAACTTAGATGCAGAATTAATGTGTATTTCTCTTCAGTAATATACACAATGTCGAGACATTTGTATTAGTAAACTGTATTATATATTCATCTGGGTAAAGCACATTTGGTTATTAGCATTCTGCTCCCGAGAAACAAGACACGATTGCTTGTCTGTTGCCATGGAAATAAATTAGGAAGGATAACCTGCCTACTTATCAATTTTTATTAATGCAATCAGCCTACCTGCTTAACCCATAAGTAACAATAGCACATTTAAACTAAGCTAATAAAGCACTGTAACTCTAGGGGTGCCAGTTAAAGTAAATAGAATAGAAAATTGCTGAAATAAAAAGTCTGAGTTATGTGTCATAGTTCTGGATGTGCCCCATTAATATTACAGGATAAAGAATGTTGCCATTTGAGAGGTCTTTAATGGTGACATTACCATCAACTAATATTTACTGAGAGGAATGTAAGACAAGAAGCCAAGAATGATGTAATAAAACACAATTGCCCTCCTACTGTGTTGAAACACTTTATAGACATGTGTTAAAATTTGAACTAAGGAATCTCAATCCAATGCTAGCCAAACAAAGATGAACAATGCAGAATATATTTAACTGAGGATTAAAATGTAAAGTCTAGAACCTGTGCTGGAATGTTCACTTTTCTATAATCTAAGAAGAAAAATAAAATTACTAATCAATCAATAGCAATTTATAAGACCAAAAAGACAGTTAACCTAAAAAAAATACTGTTCTCATTTTTAAGGACTTTAGACCCATATCTACTCATTATAGCAGTTCCAATGAGGCTTAGAAATAATTGGTATTTTCTCTTTCTAATTCAGACTGACTTAATCCTCAACGCCTATACATTAATAATATCTACAAAAAGTGTTGTTGTCAAGGATATCAACAGCAGATATACTGTTTCTATATAAAAAAAAGTCAGGCGAGTATATGTATCTAGTGTCATTGGAGGCTAAGGATACATTTTTCTCATTATAGAAACAAAATCTGTTATATTCTGAAAAATAATGCTTAAGCTTTAGGTAATAAGTTTATAATTTAAAAAAACTAGCCTTAATTGTCTTTTAATTTTATTTTATTGTAGTAAGAACAAATAATATGAGATCAACCTTCATAAATTTTGAACTGTACCAAACATTATGATTGACTATAGATACCATGTGATGCAATGGATTTCTCCAGATTTCTCATCATGCTTAACTGGAACTTTATGCACATTGATTTGTACCTCCTCACTTTCCCCTCCCCCCAGCTCTTAATAATCACCACATTTAAAAGCATTTTTAATCTTCAAAAGTATTTACTTGATCAGAGTTTAGTATTCAGAAAAAGCTAAATTTAATGACTAATCATTACAAAGATCTTTCATGTTATCTACAGTTCAAAACTAACAAAGTTATTTGTTCTAACTTTCAAAAAAAAAAAATAGCCAAACAAACAAACAATAAAAACTCAAGTTTCTGTTATAATTCATAGTTACTTAATATATAATGGATGATTTATACAAAGTAAAAAGAAAAAAAAATGTGTCTTTACACTGGAAAGAAGGAAATTATCAAATAAAGGATCATCCCTTCTATCTGTCCAGGTAGAATCACATCTGTTCATAAAGATCACTGCAACATCCCTGATATTGAAAGGATAACATGGGTAAACAGTTACGAAGAGTTTGTAATGTGCCAGGGCCAAGATGAAGCCTAACACATATATTATTTCATTCATCAACAACATGAAACAGTGAAGACAGATATTAATATTAATTTTGTAGATCGGAAAATTAATGTTAGAAAAACATAAATTATGTGTCAAAATCAACAAATAGTAAATGCCAGAACAAGAAACAAAATCAAAACCTGTATTATTATATTGCATATTTGAAGATGTATGTCCCTTTTCTTAACTGCTTTCCTAAAAATATGCAATAACATTCCAGATAATTGTTGAAGAAGAAATTTATGCACAGATAGTGCTGGGGATAAAAAATATATCATAAACAGGGTTTATGCTGTAAGAAAAATAATAAAGGAGTAATGCAAATAAATACAAATGTAACTTTAGTTATAGGCCTGTAAATGAATTTACTAAGAAAGATAATATAGTTTTCTTTCATTTTTAAAAAGTAGTATACTGAGATGCAAGGCACATTCATGTTAATGCAATCATGTAATACAGAATGATATATGATATGATTCAAATTTATCCTTTGTGATGTGGAATCATACAAATGGAATCTTTTGATATTGGCTTCTTTCATTTAGTAAAATAACTTTATCATGTACCATGTATCATTATATTCATTTTTATGACTGAATATTAATTCTATCATTTGAGTATACCACTTTTTGTTTAAACTTCAAGGATATTTCATTTATTTCCTTCTTTGATTAGAGATCCCTTCAAGAAAATTAGAGATGCCAAGGGAACATTTCATGCAAGTCCAGTTCAGTTCAGTCGTCCAACTCTTGGCGACCCCATGAATCGCAGCACGCCAGGCCTCCCTGTCCATCACCATCTCCCAGAGTTCACTCAGACTCACGCCCATCGAGTCCGTGATGCCATCCAGCCATCTCATCCTCTGTCGTCCCCTTCTCCTCCTGCCCCCAATCCCTCCCAGCATCAGAGTCTTTTCCAAAGAGTCAACTCTTCACATGAGGTGGCCAAAGTACTGGAGTTTCAGCTTTAGCATTATTTCTTCCAAAGAAATCCCAGGGCTGATCTCCTTTATGTTTTATTTCTGTTGTTTCTGAAGCTATTGTGAATGAAACTATTTTCTTAAATTTCATTTTCAGATTGTCTGTTGCAAGTATATAGAAATATATTGAATTTTGTGTGTTAAATATCCTGCAACCTTAAATATCCTGAATTCATTTATTAGTGCTCATGGGTTTCTTGGTGAATTTCTCAGAATTTTTTACGTAAAATGTCATATTAGTAAAGAAAGAATAGTTTTTCACCAATCTGAATACATTTTTTTCTTTCCTAATATCCTGGCTAGAACTGCTATTACAAAATTAAACAGAAATGGTGAAAACAAACATTCTACTCTTTTTCATGGTTTTGTGGGGAAAGTTTCCAGTCTTTCACCGTTAATTGTAATGTTAGCTATGGGGTTTTCATAGATGCCTTTTATCAAGTTGTTTTCTTCAGTTTGCTCAGTACTTTTATTATGAAAATGTGTTGGGTTTTGTCAAATGCCTTTTATATATTGATATAATCTTGTTTAAAAAGTGATTGATACATTACATTAATTGTTATTTGATACTAAACTGATCTTGTGTACCTGGGGTAAATCTAATTTGGTCATAAAGTATAGTTCTTTTTTTTTTTTTTTGCATTGCTGGATTCACTTTGCTATAGTATGTCCTTGAGATTTTTTGTGCCCATGGTTTAAAAAAGATATTGATCTGTAGCTTTCTTATGAGGTGTATCTTGTTTGGGCTTGAGGGTAATACTAGATTCAGAGAATGAGTCAGGAAATGCTACCCATTCTTCTACTTTTTAGCAGAGTATATGAATATTTGGTATTATTTATATTTTAAAATGTTTGGTCAGATTCAGTTGTGCAACCATCTGGACCTGACTTGCTTGTGGATATGTCCGGAAGATCCCCTGGAGAAGGAGATAACCACCCATTCCAGGATTCTTGCCTGGAGAATTCCATGGACAAAGAAACCTGAAAGGGCAGTCCATGGGGTCACAAAGAGTCAGATACGACTGAGCAACTAACGTTTTCACTTTCAGTGTTTTGATAATTAATTGAATGCTTTTACTTAATATACTTTAATTGGATTGTCTATTTCTTAAGTCAGTTTTGGTAGTTTGTATCTCTAAAAGATACTTTTTATTTCAACTAAGCTAATTCACTAATATGCAATTTTATAAGTTTTTTGTAATAAACTTTATTTCTCTAAGGTGAGTAATAATATCATGTCTTTTACTTCTGATATGATTCTAGTGATATGATTTCTGTGTCTTTGCCTCTGCGATTCTCGTCAGCTGAGCTAAAGATTTGTCTGTTTGTTGATATTTTTGAAGGATCAGCTTTTACTTTCATTGGTCTTCTCTATTGTTTTTCTACTCTCTATTTCATTAATTTGTTCTAATCTTTATCATTTCCTTCCTCTTCTTGCTTTTTCCTTTGCCCAAGGATAGAAGATTAGATCATTGGTTTGATAACTTTCTTTTTTAGGATAGGCATTACTGCCTTAAATTTAATCATAAGCTCTGCTTTTTCTGCATTTCATGAATTCTGCTATACTGCCTCTCATTTTCATTCATTTCAAAGTAATTTATGATTTCCTAACTCATTGGTTATTTATCAGTGTGTTTAATTTGCACATATTTGCAAGTATCCTAAATATCTTTCTGGAATTGATTTCTAATTTAATTCCATTGTGTTTGAAGAACATATACCTTTCACACTCCCTGGTGGCTCAGGCAGTAAAGAATCCACCTGCAATATGGGAGTATGGGATTCTATCCCTGGGTTGGGAAGATCCCCTAGAGGAGGATAGGCATCCACTTCAGTATTCTTGACTGGAGAATCCCCATGGACAGTGGAGCCTGGTGGACCCTGGCTATGGTCCATGGGGTTGCAGAAAGTCGGACAAGACTGAGTCTCTACTCAGTTGCCTTGACTCAGTCAAGACTGTTCTTGACTAAGAACAGCACACATTTATTGAAGATTTTCTATGGTCTCATATATGGTCTGTACTGGAGAATGTTCTATGTGCTCTTGGAAAGAGATAGATTTTGCTATTGTTTAGTGAGTGCTACTTATAGATACCTGCTATCTAATTTATTTGCAGTATAGTTTAAGTCCTTGTTGATCTTCCTTGTTCTATTACTGAAAATTAGTTTATTGAACTTTCCAATGATTATGTTTGAATTTCTCTGTGTGTTCATTTCTAGAAATTTCTTCTTCTATGTTCCGGTGCTCTGTTATTAGGTGCACATAGATTTATAGGGGCTTCCCTGGTGGCTCAGAGGTAAAGAATTTGCCTGTAATGCAAGAGACCCAGGTTTGATCCCTGGAGCAGGGCAGAGCAACCCACTCTAGTACTCTTGCCTAGAGAATCCCATGGACAGAAGCACTTAGCAAGCTGTTGTCCACAGGGTCACACAGAGTCAGACACGACTGAAGCGACTGAGCAGAAGCAGCATACGTTTATAACTATTCTACCTTATGAAGGACTGGACTATTATCATGATAAAATGTTCTTCACATCATTAGTAACATTTTTTGTTTTAAAATGTATTTTGTCTTATAGTGCTATAGTCACTCCAGCTTTCTTATAGTTGTTGTCGTCTCTCTTTGCCTTTGAATCTAAACGATTTTTAAGAGCAAATAGTTGGACTTCCTTGTCCCATCACCTCTCTGCCTTTAAAAACATCCCATTTGTACAGTTCCTTGGCACTCCCCTCTACTGACTAGATGGGGTGCTGTCTGAGTTATAATTGTTGAATGAAGCCAATTAGATTATCAATAAAAAAGGCAAATAGTTGGATCTTGTATTTTTTTTAATCCAGTCTGACTTGAATGGATGGTTCAATTGATTCACATTTAACACTATATTAATGTAATCAGATTTGTGACTGCCGTTTTACTGTTAATTTCCTATATGTCTTTTACCTCTCCCCCCATTTCTTCCTTACTTTTTTACATTGCATTAAGTAAGCATTTTGTAATGTATCATATATGCTTCTCTAATAATTTTTCGCTAGATATCTTCAGATATTTTTTAGTGGATCTTCTAGGGCTTTCCATATACTCCTTACTATATCCATATCAATTCTAGATTTATACTAGATTAATTCCTGTTAGATAGAGAAATGTTATACCTTTATTCTCTTTTGTTATAATTATTACATAATATAATTTCATATCTTTTAAAGAAGCTGAGTGGAGAGAAGCCAGCAAGTAAATATTTACAGCTTTTGTTATATTAATCTGATTTACCATTTCTTTTTCTTTCCATTTGTTATTATGGATTTGAGTACCATCTGGAGTCATTTCCTTAGTCCAGTACAGATTTTCTCCTACCTGTCTCTTTTGTATTGTTTTTGAAAAAAATATTACATTTTTATATGTTATAGGTTCAACAATGTATATATGTATATGTATATATACATGTATGTATGTATATATATACAGAGAGAGAGAGAGTTTTGTATAACCATCTTTTAAATAAATTAAGAGAAGACAGGAAAAGAAATATGCATTTATATCATCTTCTATGATTTCTGGGAGAAATATCAATAACCTTAGATATGCATATGACACCAACCTTATGGCAGAAAGCGAAGAACTATAAAGGCTCTTGATGAAAGGGAAAGAGGAGACTGAAAAAGTTGGCTTAAAGCTCAACATTCAGAAAACGAAGATCATGGCATCCAGTCCCATCATTTCATGGGAAATAGATGGGGAAACAGTGTCAGACTTTATTTTGGGGGACTTCAAAATCACTGCAGATGGTAATTGCAGTCATGAAATTAAAAGACACTTACTCCTTGGAAGGAAAGTTATAACCAACCTAGACAGCATGTTCAAAAGCATAGACATTACTTTGTCAACAAAGGTCCATCTAGTCAAGGCTATGGTTTTTCCAGTAGTCATGTATGGATGTGAGAGTTGGACTATAAAGAAAGCTGAGCACTGAAGAATTGATGCTTTTGAACTGTGGTGTTGGAGAAGACTCTTGAGAGTCCCTTGGACTACAAGGAGATCCAACCAGTCCATCCTAAAGGAAATAAGTCCTTGGTGTTCATTGGAAGGACTGATGTTGAAGCTGAAACTCCAATATTCTGACCATCTGATGCAAAGAGCTGAGTCATTTGAAAAGACCCTGATGCTGGGAAAGATTGAAGGCAGGAGGAGAAGGGAACAACAGAGGATGAGATGGTTGAATGGCATCACTGACTCAATGAACATGAGTTCGGGTAAACTCCAGGAGTTGGTGATGGACAGGGAGGCCTGGCATACTGTGGTTTATGGGGTCACAAATAGTCGGACATGACTGAGTAACTGAACTCAACTGAACTGAATTATTTTTACTATCCAAATTCTTTGCCTTTTGTGTGTGGATTTAATTTTCTATCTGGATTAACTTGATTTCAGCCTGAAGAACTTCCTTTAGAATTTCTTGTAAGGTAGGTCTCCTAGCAACAAATTTGTTCAGTTTTTTATTATCTGGTAATGTTTTTATTTCACTTTAAATTTGAAAGATAGCTTTGTTGTAAATAGGACTCTTGGTTTACTGTTTCTATGAGTACTTTGAATGTGATATGTTATTATTACATTGCCTTCGAGCCTTCATTGTTTCTAACAAGAAGCTGATCATCTTTTTGGAGCTTAAGTTTAAGCGATGCATTATTTTTCTCTTTACTTTTAGGATTTTTTCCTTGTTTTCGATTTTGGCATTTTTACTGTCATATGTTTGCAGATCTCTTTGCTTTTATGCTGTTTGAAGTTTATTGAACTTCATGAATGTGCAGATTATTGTTTTTCAATGAATTTGGAAAGATGTGAACCAGCAAGTCTTTGAGTATTTTTTCTGCTCCTTTCTCTTTCTTCTCTTCTTGTAATATTTTCATTATTCTTACACTGATATACTTAATAATGCCCACTTTTTGAGAGATTTTATTTTTTTAATTCTTTCTTTTTCTCTCTGTTCTTCAGTTTGCATAACCTCTATCACTCTAGCTTTACAGTTCCTAATTTTTTCCTTTAGCCAGTTCAACTCTACTGTTTAATCCCTGTACTGAATTTTCCACTTTAATTATACTTTTATATTCCAAAAGTTCCACTTAGTTGTTTCCATTATATCTATCTCTCCATTTATATTTTCTGTTTAATAAGATATTGTCATTATATTTCTTTTATTTCTTCAATAGTAGTTTTCTTTATTCTTTGAGCATATTTACAATAGCATTGTGAAGCCTTTTTCTACTAAATTCTAAACATATTCACTATTACAGGCAGCTTCTGTTGCCTATTTTTTATTTCATATCTCATTTTTTGCTGATGAAAAGGATAAATTTTACATAATATTTTGTAACACTTCTGGGTACATTCCCTCTTAAACTTGTTATTTGTATCTGTTTCTTATTTGTTTAGTGATTAGCTGAGTTGTTTCAGTGGAAACTCTTCCTCTCCCAAGAAAGTTTGATGTTGCTCTTCACAGAGGCTGTTAGCAGTTACATTTTTTCCTCTGAAATTCACATGTTGGAGTATTAATCCCCAGTACCACAGAATGTGATTTTATTAGGCAATAAGATCACTGCAGATGTAATTAGTTGTTAGGATGAGGCAGTATGAAATGAATGTTCAGTCACTCAGTCATGTAGAAGTCTTTGCAACCCCATGGACGGTAGCCAACAGACATCTCTGTCCATGGAATTTTCCAGGCAGGAATACTGGAGTGGATTACCATTTCCTTCTCCAAGTATGGAGTAGAGTGGACCTTTAATCCAGTATGGCTGGTGTCCTTGAAAAAGAAGATATCTGGGCACTGACTTGCATACAAGAAGAGCACTATGAGAAGATAAAGGATGTTTCTACGAGACACGGAGCACCAAAGATTGCCAGCAAACCAACAGAAACTAGTTGAGAGGCATGGGAAAGATTACCATAACCCTCAGAAAGAATCAACCCTGTCAACACTTTATTCTGGGCTTCTAGTCTCTCAGTTCAGTTCAGTTGCTCAGTCGTGTCCGACTCTTTGCTACCCTATGAACCGCGTCTAGCCTCTGGAACTGTAAAATAATGTGTTTCTATTATTTAAGCTCCTTAGTTTCAGTCACTCTGATATGACAGTGCTTTTGACAAGGCTATCTTAGTTTCTTTCCATGACCTTATCCAGCTGTTATGTTCCAAAAATTACCAACTTATTGTTTTATAATGTTTATCAGTGTGCTGGGACATAAATTGATCCATAAATGAAGCCATTCAAGTTTGTGTTCCTTTGAAGGGATAATTCTGGAGATTAATGTTGGGATTTTTTTTTCCTGACTCTAGGTGAATCCTCACAATTGTCTCTTTTTCTGATTCTCTCAAGACAAAGTAATTAGCACACAATTTAGCCTGTGTGCCCAATGAACCTATCAATCTCCTCACAAATTCCCTTTATTTTTGTGCTATTTTGGGCTCAAAATTTTCCACACTTTATTTCAAGTTCAGTTTCTTTGAGAAGAGACTCAGAACTATCATTTGTATGACTTGCTTCCCTCTCTCCCCTCACCCCAGAAAAAATCTCTGAGCCTCATCTCTGGAGTTGGATATGAAGACAATGGTGTGCTTTTCTCTGAGTGACACAGTTGCTTCAGGAATTGAGTGTCCCAGGGTTGGAGAAAAGAGGGGAAATTTGGCTAAAATCTTCTTGCCTGACACTTCCAGTGTGGAATCACTACCTTAAGAGCTAGGCACAATCAGGGCCTTAATATTGTTAATGGCACCATATCCAAAGTAGAGTTTCCAACCCACAGTGTGGTCCTGAGTGGAAGAAGGGAGCTCCTACTTGTCAGTAATATATACACATATCTTAACCTCAACAACATGTAGCTGGGTTCAGAATGAAGAGTGTTCATGTCCTGTCCCTCTTGGGAAAATATCCTCCTGGTTGGAGCTGGAGGAAGAAGCAGCCCAGTGCTCTTGGTTGCACTTATCTAGAGCAGAATTTCTATCTTCCAGGTATGAAAGGGCAAGAGAGGCAGCAAATCTCAGTCAAATGCAACAGAGTCTCACTCTTCTTACAGTAATTATGTTACCTTGAATAATTGTTTCTTTATCATCTCTATGTTCCTGACACCATTTCCTGAGACTTTAAGTGGTTGTCTTTTTAAAATTTTCTTGCCAGTTTTGCTGGACAGGTTCAGCCAGTGCCTCATTCTATCAGTCTGTAATTTATTTAATACCACTTTGAATACCATTTTAAAATGTCTGTTTGAAAACAGAGATTATCATGAGATTTTATAAGACTGTCCTTTATCTTAAAAAAAAAATTAGCCAGAAATACTCAAGGAAAAATTTACACTGGAAAAAAAATATAGTCTTTAAGTCTGACAACTACTCTGACCTGTTTCTCTTATATTTTGTTTCAAGATCAACCCAAGATTTCTTAATTTGTGATTTAAAAAAAAATACTTCCAAGTTCAAAACTCTACACTTGGTTTTCTAACTTCCTATTTCCAAACTGTAATATGTTTTAGTAAATAAATAAAATAATTAAGTTTTGAGTAATTGAATGGTCCATTTATGATAAAATTAAGTTTCATTGTCTTTTTTTTTTTTGCTTGTTTTTTTTTTAATTCAGAGAATGTGAAAGAAAAGCAAGTATGACATATTATTTCCTTGTTAACAGAATTTAATTGGAAAAAACTAATAGTGTTATAAAATTTGGGGTTGGAGGAATGTGTTATATTTACTAACATATGTAGTAAATTAGAAGACTGATAGTTACAACATTTTTTAAAAATCTTTTGCACCACTGCTTTCAATAAATGAATCACTGGGTTTGTTTCATACAGCTTATAATTTAAAAGTATTTGAACTAATTTGAGAATATCAACTGCCTTTTTCCAATTTCTAGAAACATGAAAAATTTATTTATACTTAAAGAACAAGATAGGTCTCTAGGCTGAACTATTCTTATGATGTTAAATTTCCTGAAAAAGAAAATTGCAGTTGTTATTTTTAGGTTAACAGTGAGAATCAAAGGAAATAAGGCAGAAAATAAAATAAAGAGCAGTATCATAGATATCGTAATGTCTAGACTTAATTAAGCTTTGAAAAGTGCTAGGTGAGGAGCAGGTAGCATATCACTGGCAGAAAGTAAATCAGTTAATGACTTATACCAATGTCATTGATTTTAGGCTCTTACCATATCTATAAGTATGACCTTTCCCACAATCATTGTATACAATGACATTACAATTATTTTTGGAATAGATATTGGCTCAAGAAAGATTTTCAGTCATTTATGACTATTATTTGATGGTAAGCAAGCACAATGCCTTTTGAAAAATTTAGGTCTGTACAATGACATAAAATAATTTATCACAAATATTAATACTATATTGTAAAGTAATTAGCTTCCAATTAAAAGAAATAAATTAAAAAATTAAAGATTATATTATTATAGTAAACATGTTGA
>SJYA01001360.1:0-74073 GCA_006410615.1 Neotragus moschatus | reverse complement strand
GTAATTAGCTTCCAATAAAAAGAAATAAATTAATAAATTAAAGATTATAGTATTATAGTTAACATGTTGATATATACTAAACATTTTATATACTTGATACAAGTTAATTGCCAACAATTTTGTCATCTAGAAATTTTTCAAATTATATATAAGAAAATTGAAGTCTAGCAAGATTAAGGAAGTAATCCAAAGTCACATAGAGAGTGACTCAAAGGCACATAGAGATTTCGAGGATTTGAGTGTGCATGCAACTACTATTTACACAGTATTTTAATATGTCTTGAAGACACAACTATAGTATATCAGAAAAAGAAAACAACCCATGTAGCATTCTTTAGCCTATATAAAGATAATAGAATGCGTGTGTATATAATTAATACTCAAATACATAATTAATTAACATTATAATTGATAAAACATCACACTATTGTGTCACCTCATTTTTTATGTCTGGTTATTTTAAAAAAGTCTTATTATAATTTATTTGACCTCTCTTCATGAGCTTGAGGGAAATTTTAATTGCCTCACAATAGTATGAAATTTGTCATGGAATATAATTATTTTTATATAATAATTAATTTTCAGTTTCTTTCCAAACTAATTATTATTTATTCTTAAATAGATTCAAATTTTAAGATTAAATACAAATTTTATTAATAGATGTTGTATTAATAGGTAACATATATTAAAAATAGCTTAGTTTTGGGGATTCGGAGAAGATGGCAGAGGAATAGGATGAGGAGACCACTTTCTCCCCAGCAAATTCATTCAAAGATCATTTCAACGCAGAGAAAAATCTACAAAACAACTTCTGAATGCTGGCAGAGGTCGTCAGGCATCCAGAATAGCAGAACATTGTCTTTAAAAACAGGTAGGAAGAATACAAAAGAGGGAGAAACAGACAAAGGAGCTAGGGAGGGAGCTCCGTCGGGGGAAGGGGGTCCTGTCCCAGGAAGAGAGTTTTAAGAAAGAGAAGCATTTCCAAATGCCAGGAAAAGCTCTCACTGCCGAATTTGTGGCGAGCCTTGAAAGCACAGAGGGCAACATAACAGGGAAGAAAAACAAACAAAAAAAATAATAATTAAAACTAACAGATTACGAGCCCAACGGTAACTCCACCAGCGGAAAAGACAGGGCAGATGCCTGCATCACCATTAGCAGGTGGGGGCTGGGCAGGGAGGCACGCAAGATGTGGGCTGCAGCGCAAAAGAATCGGGCCTGAATGCCCCGCGCATAACCAGAGCGAACCAACTTGGGCTAGCCCCACGTGTAACCAGAACGAACTAACTTGGGCTAGCACACCAGACCGCGGGACAGTTGCCATGTGAAAAGCTCTAACATAAGACACCGCCAGGACCTCGCACAGAACAAAGGACGGAACAGAAATAGCCACTGCAGACCATCCCCCGCCAGTGGCAGGCAGCCAGANGACTGATGGGCGGGGATGATCTGGAGGGATGGTGTGGGGAGGGAGGGGGAAGGGGGGGGTCCGGATTGGGAACTCAGGTACACTTATGGCTGATTTATGTCAATATATGGCAAAATGAGTACAGTATTGTAAAGCAAAACAAACTAAAAAATAAAAATTAAAAAAAATAGCTTAGTTTATCTTACATGAGTACATTTTAATAAGTATAGTATTGTGAGTACACACAAGAAGAGATTTTTTATAATTATAAAACAAGATAACACATCATAAAAGTGAACAGAAGAAGCTCTGTAACCCAAACTGTTTTATTATTAGTAATTGCAAAAGTAATATGAGAAAGCAAGGATGCTAATGAATAATACCATAAAATAAAACACAATAATATCCCCTTTTTATTATCTAAAGATGTTGAAGTATTAAATAATAATTATGCAATCCATAATTAGTTAATGAAGGTCAATAAGAAAACGTCAATAATAAAAAGTCCAAAACAATGAAATTAAAGAATTTCACATGCCCTAGAAATTTTAGATATTTTAGCTTTAAGATTACCAACTGAGATACTGGATTCTAGATGATCTTAGAAGTTATATTTTTCATGTAATACACACACTTGTAAATTCTATAAAGAAGAGTAGATTTTGTATATAATATATATGATATATATAACAAATTGTTTTGTCAAATACTGGCAACTAAATACATGTCTTGCTAATGGACATAGGAGCCTGGTGGTCTACAGTCCGTGGGGTCACAAAGAGTTAGACGTAACAGAGCGACTAAACACATAGCACAGTACTCACTAATTAACAATATGTTATGATAAAGTGTCCTAATTAAAAATTGGTTATCTTTATTTCATAAAATGGTAAACGGAACAGAGAAACAAATTTACATGTATAAGATACCAGGTACAATATGAATATTCATATTCATAAAAAATAGCATTCTAGTTATCACTATATAACTTAGAGTCACCAATTCAGATACATTGATAAAAATATATCTATTTTTTGTTTTTTGGCTTTCATAGAAAGCCTTTGGATACGTTGAGAGAAATGTTTTATCTATCCTAAATGTATTTGCTTTAGCAGTTCTTTCTTATTACAGAATATCTCTGAGGTTCTTGAACTTGAGCACATGAAAGGTTGATATTCTTCTGCAGACACTGATTTTTAAAGAGATCCTCTCCAGGAAGGAGCACCATGTTTGTATTTATTTTTCCATCCTTCCTTTGTCACTTGCCATTCGATTTGCAGATATGTACAACAAATGACATTAAAATGTCTTAAAAATTTAGCTGTATAAACTATATTCACAGATTTGGGTTCCTGTTTTTAATTGTTTGATCAAAAATAGATTCAGAGTAAAGCCTTGTAGGAACTGAGTTGAATGTATATCTCATCAGAGTGATTTCTGATTCTCTTTGTATAATTTTTATTCTGCTGCTCTGTGAAAGGCTATTTTTCCTCTCAAAGTTTCTTAGCGATTCTAACGAATTACAGTATGGCAATATGTTTAAAAATATGTAAAAATTGAGCTAGAAGTCAAGAATATATTAAGACTTCTGAAACACACTCCATCACTTTGTCAGTGACCACCAAGAGGAGATTGAAGGAATCGCCTTTCCAGTTCCTGTAGTGAGCATAAAACTAAGACATCAGTGGATGAAATGATTGCCAGAAAACAAATTTCAAGTCACAGCACTTACTTTAGGCCTGATTGATCCACAAATAATCAGTATTTTAAAGTAGGAGATTGTGTCATACTTTAGCTTGATTTGTTGTTACTAAATATAATCGATACCAAGTATAACGATCACTAATATTCTGTTTCTTATGATATGGAAAAAAATTTATTAACTTATTTGAAATATAGAAGTATTTTTAAACTATAAAGGACTATTATAAGATCTTTATAAAATTATCATGTGAGAAATGATATTAAGTCAAATTTATCACTTATTATCTTCCCATGTTTCTAATAATTCTTTTGGTGACATGTTTTTAAAAAATTCCCAATAATAATTACTTTTGGAAACCTATGTAAATGTAGCCTATCATTTAATATCTTGTTATCTTTGAAGTTTAAATATATATTTGCTATAGTTGCTTGTTTTCTCACACATAATGTATGAATATAACAGCTGTACTATGGTACTCAATTTTATTACATTCACTTATTAATGAAATACATTTGTGCTTGGGAAGGTATTTTTAGAAATGTATTCACTGAAAATGATCTCTCATCTATAATTTCTACCATAAGGCAGCTAAGATTCCCTCTTGAGTAAGATACATGTGCAAATTTAGTATTTTAATGAGAAAGCCTAAATTTATTTTCAAGAACACTTCACTTAGCCCATGTTATTTTGAAGGTGTATAAATACAGGCACTCAGTGTTTCAAAGGGGGACCACTAGTTGATTATAGTTCTAGGATATAGGTACTCAGTTTGGGTACAATTTAACCTTCCCTGTTCTTGCCTAGAGAATCCCAGGGACGGGGGAGCCTGGTGGGCTGCTGTCTATGGGGTCACACGGAGTCAGACATGACTGAAGTGGCTTAGCAGAAGATCCTTTTATTATGATTTCTTCCAGAGCATATTCTATTTATTTACCTTTTCATGAACTTGTAGTCACCTCTGAATGACCTCTGTTTAGCTTGTGTAGAATACCTTTCTGTCCCTGGGGTTGATCAGTAGATAACCAAGGAAGAGCATTCAACCCCCCAAACCTTCTCCTGAAGGTCTCTCTAGAGAGCTGCCTCAATCCCAGGGGCAAGATTACAAGTCTTGAACTAAGCCTTGTACAGGTGGTAGAGTAACTAAAGTAAGACATAAAAGTTGGGCTCACTACTCACTAAGAGATTCCACATGAAATAGCAAAGGGGAGATTTCTTTCTCTCCCATTTATCCTAATGTCTGAATATAGTTTTCTATATCCAGCAATCGCATGTTTATAAAAGATACATAAGATGAAGATTAAAAGATGTATGTAAAAAATTTTAAAAAATGCATCTTTTATTGGGAAAAGTGTTATAAATCTTATTTTTCTAAAGTCTGAGTTATTGTCACAGACCAAAAAGAGATGTATGGAAGTAAATAGATGATTATACTTAAGTTGCAAAGAAAAACTATTTCCAGTTTGGAATGAAAATGATGGTTGCTATATGGCAACTGTCTACTTGGATCAAAATAACATTGAATAGACCAATTAATAAAAGAGAAAAGACATAAGGTGTTGAAACTAGAAGAATATAAATTTTCCATATAGAATATAGTGCTGGGTTATAAAGAGATATTTCTTTAATGTATATTCCCATACAGACATAGAATTGTGTATATATATATGTATTATGTATATGTCAATAATAAATTTTATATATTGAATTATTTCTTCTTCCAAAAAGTTTATGTTCTGAATTTGAGATATTGATTCCCTGTAGACATTGAATCCTAACTGACAAAAACACAGGAGACATTTATCATAAAAACTGCCTTCCAGGAACAGATGAACTCCCCTTCCAATTAGCACCAGATCAAAACTGTGTTTTTTCATGTAGAGTTTCTTGTTTGTTTGCATTCATTCTCTGTCTCTAATTTGAAGGGAAAACAGATCCAAGTAAGACCAAATTGCTTTCATGGTATTAACATATCTTTACAACAATGAATGTATATGCAATATTTGTAACAATGAAAGGTAATCTTTCCTCTGAGGAAAAATTTCAGAGAGTTACCTATCATTATTTTTATTATGAAAATTGTCAAATATACTTAAAAAGTGGAGAGGCTAACGTGGTAAAACACTGTCATGCACTGTCAGCTGAGTGAGTGATAGTTGCTCAGTCATGTCCGACTCTGTGCAACCCCATAGACTGTAGCCTGCCAGGCTCCTTTGTCCATGGAATTCTCCAGGTAAGAATATGGAGTGGGTTGCCATTTTCTTATGTCAGTTAGCTTTACCAAATATCAACTGTAGCTAATTTATTTCTGTTCTCCCATTTCTCCTTCAAAACTTTTGGGGAAAAACCCAGGTGTAATATTACTTACTCCATAAGTATTCCAGTATATATCTGTTAAAACATATGAAAACTTAAAAAAATAGAACATAATATAATACATATGAGTTACAAACTCAGTATATTGCCAAATACATGTTCAATGTGAATATTTTCATAATCAGCCCAAAACATTTTTATTTTCATACTTGAATCAGATACTCAGGTAAGGTTCATATGTTCAAACTAGTTGATGTACCCAAGATATATAATTTTATCTATAGATTTTCTGTTTTCTTTGCTTATTATTTAGCAAAGAAAGGAGTTGATTGTCCTTATAGAGTTTCCCACAACTACCATCATCCTATATCTACCACAGTCTCTGTATATTAGAGTCATGTCTAGAGGATTTATCATATCAAAGTTTTGCTTTTTTATCGTAATTCTTCATAGACACTTTTGCATTATTTCTTCAAGAGATAGATAACATATAGTTACTTGGTTAGCAACAATTGATAGGTATTGTCTCAAAGCATTAATACCCTGAGGTTTTAAAACATCTTAATAAACTTGGACTACTTCTTCAATCATTAGCAGAATATTTTTCTGACATAAAAAATTTCACCATTAACTATTTGGTTACACTGAAGTAAATTTTGTATAGAAAATGCCAGATGTATCCTTGATTATTTTCCTTTTTTAAATCTATTTTCTTCTTTTGAATGTTGATTCCCTACCATCTTCCTAATGTGATTGTTCTAGATACCCACTGTCATGCAAGTATACACTGCAAATCTTGGTGGCTTAAAACAATGGCAATCATTTGTTTACTGGCCATGTTTCTGTGGGTCACTAGTTAGGGAGGAGTTCAGCTAGGCAATTCTGGTTCTTCAGAACTCTAAAATTATTGGAGTCAAACAGCGTCTATAACTGGAATAGTAGGAGATTAGATAATGGCTTGGCCAGGTACCTGCTTTTGTGTGTGAATGTTATGCTTCCATGCTGAGTAGTTTAAATTTCATGTCAGAAGCAGAAGAAATTAAGAGGAGGTGGCAAGAATACACAGAACTGTACAAAAAAGATCTTCATGACCAAGATAATCATGATNAGGAGGAGAAGGGGACGACAGAGGATGAGATGGCTGGATGGCATCAGTGACTCGGTGGACGTAAGTCTGAGTGAACTCTGGGAATTGGTGATGGACAGGGAGGCCTGGCATGCTGCAATTCATGGGATCACAAAGAGTCGGACATGACTGAGCGACTGAACTGAACTGATATGTAATAACTTAGCCTCCAGCAGAATCTTAGATATGCAGATGATACCATGGCAGAAAGCAAAGAGGAGTTGTAGAACCTCTTGATGAGGGTGAAAGAAAAGAGTGAGAAAGCTGGCTTAAAACATAGCATTCAAAAAACTAAGATTATGACATCTGGTCCTATCACTTCATGGCAAATAGCTGGGGAAAAAATGGAAACAGTGACAGATTTTATTTAGGCTCCAAAATTGTGATGGCAGTCATGAAATTAAATGACACTTGCTGCTTGGAAGAAAAGTGATGTGAAACCTAGACAGTGTATTAAAAAACAGAGACATCACTTTGCCAACAAAGGTGTGCATAGTCAAGCTATGGTTTTTCCAGTAATCATATATGGATATGAATATTGGACCATCAAGAAGGCTGAGAGCCGAAGAATTGATGCTTTTGAATTTTGGTGCTGGAGAAGACCCTTGAGAGTCCCTTGGACTGAAAGGAGATTAAACGAGTCAATCCTAAAGGAACTCAACCTTGAGTATTCATTGGAAGGACTGATAGTGAAGCTGAAACGCCAATACTTTGGCCACCTGATGCGAAGAACCAACTCATTGTAGAGACCCTGATGTTGAGCAAGATTGAGGGAACTAGAAGGGGAAGACAGGATGAGATGGTTAGATGGCATCACAAACTCAATGGACATGACTCTGTGCAAACTCTGGGATATGTAGAAGGACAGGGAAGCCTGCTGTGCTGCAGTTCACGGGGTCACAACTTAGTGACTGAATAACAATAAATGTTCCTAGCTTGTCTTCTTTAAAGTTCTCCTTCCTATTTTTGAGAATTTGATTTTCTAAGCCATTTTTATTTTTATATCCCCATAAAGATTTGTTGGTATTTTTATTGAAATTATGTTGAATGTGTAAATCCACTTAGAGTTAATCACACCCAGAAACAAGAGAGTCTTAATTTCTTCCAGTCTATTTGGTATCTTTCAAGAGTGTTTATATCCATATTTAAATAGATTTTGAACATTCTTTGTTAAATTTATTTCTAAATATTTTTGTTATTTTGTACTACTTCATACAAGGAATTCTCTACATTATATCTTCTACCTTATTTTTATGTAGATGAAGGGCTATTGATTTTATTGTGTTTGTATTCTTCCACCTTACTAAAAATTTTAATTTTAGAATTATGTGAAGCTACTCATTTTCTGGGACTTTCTAGGTATACTATTACACTGTTTTTGTAGTAGACACTGTGTAGCATGTCTCTCAGATTTCTCCCTTCTGGATCCAGTGCTCCAGTTGCTGGAGTACTGGCACTTGCTGGCTCCTTGAATTCGTTTTATCTAAAGGGAGAAGCCTTATCATAAGTCATACTCTTTTGGTGATATGTATACAAAGATTACTGTGTTTTGGTGCATGAGGCCCTGGGACCCTCTGGAGATAGGCCATGCATATCTCCAAAGATAGATCTACTGGTCCTACATGTCTGGCTCCCTGGCAGTTGTTGATTGCAAAGACATTCCCTCCAAAATATCCTAAATGCGAATCTCCCCATCTGTGTTTACTTCCTGGAAAACATAATGTAGAAAAACCTTCAAAAAGAGGTCTTTTCAGATCTTCTTTTCCTATTCTTAAGATTCTAGTTGACCTGATGCATTGGCTAAAATTTGTAACACAATGTTGAAAAGTAATGGAAGAGTGGACATCTTTCGCTTTTCTTGATTTTTGTGGCCATGTCCCTAAAATTCCCTATAAGTGAGATGATAGATTTATGGCTATTATATATATATATATATATATAGAGAGAGAGAGAGAGAGAGAGGGATTAGTAAGAATAGAATATCATTAATTCTTACTTTATTGAGCATATTAAAAAGTTTTCAATGAATGTTGAATTTTGCTAAACATTTTTCAGTATCTATGGATATTTATTTTCAGCCCTTAGGTCTATGGAAGCAGTGTATGATATTACTAGATACCCTAACATTCAATCAGCTTGCATTATAGGAATAAATCAATTTGGATGGCACATCTATTTAAAATGTGTGTTGAATTATTTTAATTATATTTTACAGTAAAATTTGTGTATACATTTTCATAAATTGTATTGATTTCTGATTTTGTTTCTGTGCTGTCTTTATCGGTTTCAGTATCACTTTTTTTTTCTTTTTTTATTATTATTTTTTTTGCTTTACAACATTGTATTCATTTTGCCATACATTGACATGCATCACCCACGAGTGTCACTTTTTAATGATATTAATTTAAAATTTTTAGTATTTTCTCTTTTTTAGCAATGCTGAAGGAGTAGAACGTGTGTTGTTTCTTTCGCTCTTTCAGTTGACCTGATTCAGTTTTCAGTATAGTTTGTGGATACTGTGTGAAAAGATTTGTTTTAGACCAATAGCTCAACTATCTGAAAGACCAAATGTTTTACTTCATGATCTATGATGAAAATATGAAGAATTTATTTGGCTAAAATTTACAGACTAATGATATTTGCATTTTATATTATAGCTAAATTTTAATAGTCTACCATGTAAGGAAAGTAAAAATTAATGGGGTGTATTGTGGGAGTTAGGTCAAGAGTCTAATCAGAGAGATGAATGAAATGACTATTGTAACAATAAAGTGAGTTGATCACACTGAATGCTATGATATTGTCACTAGTGTTACAGAGATGTAGAAGGGTTAATGTTTACTTGGCCTACAGAGTATATAGAATTTTGTAATAGATTGGATCACAGCCTTGTCGTGGCGAAGGGGCTCACATAACTTAATGAAGCTATGAGCCATGCTGTGCAGGGCCACTTACGACTAAGGAGTTCTAGTGAAGAGTTCTGAAAAAATGTGGTCCACTGGATAAATGAGTAGCAAGCTACTCCTGCATTGTTGCCATGAGAACCCCATGAGCAGTATGAAAAGGCAAAAAGACAGCATTGGAAGATGAGTCCCCTAGATCAGAATGTGTCCAATATGCTACTGGGGAAAAGTGGAGGGCAATTACATACAGCTTCAGAAAGACTGAAGTGGCTGGGTCTAAGCAGAAACGATGCTCAGATGTGGATGTGTGTGGTGGTGAAGGTGAAGTTCAATGCTATAAAGAACAATATTGCACAGGAACACGGAATATTAGGTTCATGGATCAATGTAAGTTGGATGTGTTCAAGCAGGAGATGGCAAGAGTGAACATCGACATCTTTGGAATTAGTGAACTATGATGGACAGGAATGGGCAAATTTAATTCAGAGGCCCATTATATCTACTGCTGTGGGTAAGAATCCCTTAGAAGAACTGGAGTAGCCCTCATAGTCAACAAAAGGTTTCAAAATGTAGTACTTGGGTACAATCTCAAAAACAAGAAAATGAGATCAGTTCATTTTCAAGGCAAATCATTCAACATCACATAGTAATCCAAGTCTCCACCCAACCACTGATGCTGAAGAGGCTCAAGTTGAATTGCTTAAACCTACAAGACCTTCTAGAACTAACACCAAGATAAGATGTCTTTTTTATCATAGGGGCTGGATTGCAAAAGTAGGAAATCAAGAGATATCTGGAGTAATGGATAAACTTGGCTGTGGAATACACAATGAATTAGGGGGAAAGCTAACATAATTTTCTCAAGAGAACACATTGGTCATGAAAAAACATTCCAATAACACAAAAGATGTCTTTACACATGGATATTACCAGATGGTCAGTACCAAAATCAGATTGATTATTCCTTTGTAGCCAAAGATGGAAAATCTCTATACACTCTGCAAAAATAAGAAATANTGCTGAAGAGGCTCAAGTTGAATTGCTTAAACCTACAAGACCTTCTAGAACTAACACCAAGATAAGATGTCTTTTTTATCATAGGGGCTGGATTGCAAAAGTAGGAAATCAAGAGATATCTGGAGTAATGGATAAACTTGGCTGTGGAATACACAATGAATTAGGGGGAAAGCTAACATAATTTTCTCAAGAGAACACATTGGTCATGAAAAAACATTCCAATAACACAAAAGATGTCTTTACACATGGATATTACCAGATGGTCAGTACCAAAATCAGATTGATTATTCCTTTGTAGCCAAAGATGGAAAATCTCTATACACTCTGCAAAAATAAGAAATAGAGCTGACTGTGGCTCAGATCGTGAACTCCTTATTGCAAAATTCAGACTTAAATTGAAGAAAGTAGGGAAAACCATTAGGCCATTCAGATATGACCTAAATCAAATCCCTTACAGTTATACAATGGAAGTGACAAATAGATTCAAAGGATTTGATGTGACAGGCAGTGTGCCTGAAGAACTCTGAATGGAGGTTAGTAACACTGTATAAGAGGCAGTGACCAAAACCATCCCAAAGAAAAACAAACACAAGAACAAAAAGTGGTTGTCTGAGTAAGCTCTACAAATAACTGAGGAAAGAAGAGAAACAAAAGCAAAGGAGATAGGGAGAGATATACCCAATTGAATGCAGAGTTCCAGACAATAGCAAAAGCCTCCTTCAGTGAACAATGTAAAGAAATAGAGGAAAACATTAGAATGAGAAAGAATTAGAATGAGATCTCTTTAAGAAAACTGATATATCAAGGAAATATTTCATGAAAAGTTGGGCATGTAAAGGACAGAAATGATATCTACCTAACAAAAGCAGAAGATATTAAGAAGAGGTGGCAAAAATACACAGAAGAATTATACACAAAAACTCTTAATGACCTAGCTAACCACAAAGATGTGGTCACTCACCTAGAGCCAGATATCCTGGAATGTGAAGACAAGTGGGCCTTAAGTAAGAAACATTACTAAAAACAAAGCTAGTGGAGTTGATGGAATTCAGCTGAGCTATTTAAATCCTATAAGATGTTACTGTTAAAGCGCTGCACTCAATATGGCAGCAAATTTGGAAAACTCAACAGTGGCCACAGAACTGATAAAGGTCAGTTTTCATTCCAGTCCCAAAGAAGGGCACTGTCAAAGAATGTTCAAAATACCATACAGCTGCACTCATTTCAGAGGCTAAGAAGTTTATGCTCAAAATCTTTCAAGATAAGCTTCAGCACTGCATAAAGCAAGAACTTCCAGGTGTTCATGAGGGATTTAGAAAAGGCAGAACTAGAAATCAAATTGCCAACATTCGTTGGATCATAGAGAAAGAATGAGAATTGCAGAAAAACATCTACTTCTGCTTCATTGATTATGCTTACACCTTTGACTGTGTGGATCACAACAAACTGTGGAAAATTCTTAACGAAATGGGAATACCAAACCACTTTATCTTCCTCCTGAGAAATCTTTTGCAGGTCAAGAAGCAATAGTTAGAACCGGATATGGAACAACAGACTGCTTCAAAATTGGGAAAGGAGAACAACAAGGCTGTATATTGTTACTCTGCTTATTTAACTCATCATTTACCATCAGTGAAATGCTGGGCTAGATGAAACACAAGCTGCAATCAACTGACTCTCATTATCGCTGCATTCTGAGGAAGCGCACAAGGATCTAGCAGGTTTGGATATCAGACACTGTATGTATTCTGACCTTTTGGGTTACTAGGCTTTTAGGCTGTGTGACTAAGGAGTATCCTTCCCTTGGCATCATGGATGCTATGCTCTCAAAGCCATATAATGTAGTATAATTCCAGCCTCCAGGCTTATTCTTTCACTTCAAGGTACATGATTAAGGGATATCTGTATATTCCCTGGTATGATCGAGGTGTGATGTCCAAGACTCATAACTGTAGCTTTCCAATCTTGTGTACCTTTTGTGTTAAACCCTGATCTCCCATTTCTTTAGCATTCCATGGGGCTGTTGAAGAGGCCACATGTCTCGCTGGAAGGCTATTTTACAAGGAACCAATCTTGAGCAATTAACATATTTTTGAGTAGTGTGCAAAATGGTGGATCAGAAGGTATGATTTTTGCAGTGAGATAATAATTTTATTTTTATCTCTAAAAAGATCTGGAGAAAGCGGGTAATGTAATAGGAACATGAGAAATGACATGGGATAGTCGCTCACTGATAGTCAGCTCAGAAATTTAGGAGTAAACCTGAATCTGCAGAACAAAGCATGTTTCTGCATAATGCAGAGGCGGTAGAAATAAAGCAAGAGATGAAATTTGGACAAATGCATCAAGCTTCCACTATCTTCAAATTTAAATATATATACATAAGAAAGAGTCAAAGACCACAGCTCCACATGTGGATGAAAGAAAATGATTTTAAAGTTCTTGGTGAATGCAATCTATTTCCCTACCCTAATTTTTATATTATTGTTTTTACAACATTCATTTTTATACTGTTATCATTTTATTGGTTTCCTAACTTAACATTACTAATGTCCCTTAACTCTTTTTGTTGTCTAGATATATATTCTATTGCTTTGAATTCAAATAGACTCTTTTAATGTCTGTTTTTAATTTATATAATTTCTCTTGAGATAACATCAGGTGCACAGGCAAAGAGCCAGATGTGCAATTTCTGCAAAGCTCTGAAATCATATGAAAACAGGGGAGGGAAAGATTTGTTGGACTTACTCTAAAATCGTGAGAGGGCAAGGACCTTCTGCAGAGGAAATTCTGCAGAGGAATTTAAACACTGGTTTAAATAGCAGTGTTTTCAGGAAATTTTATTTCAATACTAATTTAAGAAATTAAAAAATAAAACTTTACTGTTTGATATGAGAGATATTGTGGGAAAGAGAAATGATTGAGTTTTAAACTGATAATTATAATGTAAATTTTGCATTTTGACTAATGATATACTGTTGTTAATATTTATGGAGAAAGGAAACATTTTGAGACTAAATAAAACCTGTTTCTCATCATGTTACAACCCTTTTAATGTACATGCTCCTTTCACAGTCACGTATACTCTGATTTTCCTCTTCCCCTTGCACGTGTCTTTTCCTGTGTTAAGGGACACTCACTTCATGAACAGATACTCCATATCTGGACATACTCTATTTCTGCATGCATGCATGTGTGTGTGTGCTCAGTCGTGTCCAACTCTTTGCAAACCCATGGACTGTAGCCCAGCAGGCTACTCTCTCCATGGAATTTTCCAGGTAAGAATACTGAAGTGGGTAGAGACTTTATTGCTTCAAAATAATCCCTCATCCATATTACTGATATGATGTGAAAGTCACTCAGTCCCATTCAACTCTTTGCCACCCTATAAACTATACAGTCCATGGAATTCTCCAGGCCAGAATACGAGAGTGGGAAGCCTTTCCCTTCTCCAGGGGATCTTCCCAATCCAGAGATGGAACCAGATCTCCCACATCTCAGGCGGATTCTTTACCAGCTGAGCCACCACCCAAGCCCAAGAATACTGGAGTGGGTAGCCTGTCTCTTCTCCAGCATATCTTCTCGACCCAGTGATCACACCAGGGTCTTCTGCATTGCAGGCAGATTCTTTGCGAACTGAGCTATCAGGGAAGCCCATACTACTGATACCACTGTTAAAGGTCTCTTCCAGGAACTTCATGAGATGCAAATCTCCCTGAGAAGAATAACACGAAAAGTTTAAATGAGTCTTTCAGAATGTAGTAAATATAAATTAAATTGTGTTTTTCTCCCCCCTAAGAGTAGAAGTTACTAGGTAAAGTGGGAAAGAAAAAGCGTATAAAATCACTAGGTAACCAAGGAAGAACATTGAAGAAGCCATGGGGCCAGGGGCATCAAGTACTAAATGTCTCTATTTTCAATTTCGGAAAAGGTTAAAGAGTCTGGAAGGACTCAATCATAATTTTCCTGGAAGCTGATAATTATTAGGCACAATTTTTAGTAATGAGATCTGCTCAATTGAGAGCACAACACAATCATGTTTTAATGTCTTTGCCACAGGAATACTGCAAAATGAATACAAAGCAAGCAACCAGGGAAAAGTGGACCATTTAAATAAAACCAGACTTTATCATTCTGGAGAGATGCAGATTTAAAGGACTTTTAATTGGGGACTGATTTTAACACCCCACTGTTACATTGCTTGCATATCAAAGTCCAGAAAGCTGGTTCCTTTTACTAGGGGAGCACCAGATCACCTTGATTTTCATGTCTGAAATGATGAACTTACATGAAATATATGAAAAAGTGAAACTATGGAAGCAGATAATCCCAGTATAAGAGTTATTGCCTCAAACTGCTATGCAAAGTTCAACTCACCATGCAATTTCAACCCTAAAAATATCATTTGGCATAGACACTGCAGTTGTATTTTAATAATATCCCTTTCATCATGCATTAAGTATATATGCTTTAAGTACTGCTTTAAAAAAAAGTGAATGAGAGGATTATTTTCTTGAAGTTGAAGGCATATGGACAAGACTTCCAAAAGCATTATAAACCTTTTTGGAAATGCATAGACTTCTTAAATGTTCAGAGATCTGGGGCTATGAGTGGGAGCCACCAAACTCAGCTAGCCAATCAGAGGGTAGTTAAGGGGAAATATGACAGTCTGGGCTTTGTGATTGCATGAGTCGTGTCCAGACCCTTTGTAATGCTATGGCCTGTAGCCTGCCAGGCTCCTCTGTCCATGGGATTCTCCAGGCAAGAATACTGGAATGGGTTGCCAGTTCCTTCTCCAAGGGATCTTCCCCGTCCAGGGCTTAAACCTGCCTCTCTTATGCCTCTCGCATTGACAGGTGGCTTCTTTACCGCTAGTGCCACCTAGGAAGTCCTGGGCTTGGTGATTAGAGACAACCAACTCCTTGCCAATGTTACTGATGATTTTGCATTATTCTCAGGTTTTCTCTTCACATCACAGTTCTCTAAGGTACCTCCAGTTCATCTTCGTTCCCAGCAGTTATCCTTCATTTTAATCTTTTCCATGTGAAGCATTCCCTTTAGCTCACATCTCTTCGTATGCATGACAGCTTTTTTATCACCAAATTTTTACTTAAGGACCTAAATCATGGATTCTAACTAGGTTGATTATGTTCATTCTAAGTCCTACTTGATGAACATGAGATGACAATTAACAGAAAGGATGGTTTATGGCAAAGAAAACCAAATACCACATATTACAAATCTTTTGTTATTTTAGAGGTATCGTCACCTTTTTAAAACTGGTGTAATATAATTTACTTACTTGACTTTCCTAGGATTTTTGCTTTGGGACCAAACATCTACATAAATCTCAAAAGTTCGATGATTTTTCTAAGCCAATTATAATTTTATCTTTGTTTCAATGCTTATAAATAAATATGAAATGGTTAAGTAGATGACAGTAACATAACTTACGAGTTGTAAATAGTTACTGTTTTATTATTTATACACCACTCAAATTGAGTGCGATTTTCAATATTTAATGTAGATTTATATCATGCAGTTGTCAAGTAACTCTAATCATTTCAGGACTTAACAGATAAAACATTAATAAATACTAAAAAAGATATTTTCATAAAATGTATGCATACTTTAGTTAATGAATTGCTATTAAAGAAAAGTTACTTAAAATAGTACTGTGAGTGTAAATTAAAAATGATAATGCTCCAAAATCACTGCAGATGGTGACTGCAGCCATGAAATTAAAAGACACTTCCTCCTTGGAAGAAAAGTTATGACCAACCTAGATAGCATATTCAAAAGCAGAGACAGTACTTTGCCAACAAAGGTCCGTCTAGTCAAGGCTATGGTTTTTCCAGTGGTCATGCATGGATGTGAGAGTTGGACTATGAAGAAGGCTGAGCACAAAAGAATTAATGCTTTTGAACTATGGTGTTGAAGAAGACTCTTGAGAGTCCCTTGGACTGCAAGGAGATCCAACCAGTCCATTCTGAAGGAGATCAGCCCTGGTATTTCTTTGGAGGGAAAGATGCTGAAGCTGAAACTCCAGTACTTTGGCTACCTCATGCGAAGTGTTGACTCATTGGAAAAGATTCTGATGCTGGGAGGGATTGGGGGCAGGAGGAGAAGGGGATGACAGAGGATGAGATGGCTGGATGGCATCACTGACTCGATGGGCACGACTCTGAGTGAACTCTGGGAGTTGGTGATGGACAGGGAGGCCTGGGGTGCTGCGATTCATGGGGTCGCAAAGAGTTGGACTTGACTGAGTGACTGAACTGAACTGAACTGATAGTAACATACCAATAGACTTTAGTAAGTATATTTCATTGTGGTCAAAATCAGCAGTCTAGTAACAGAGATCCCACATTCCTATTTACTTGAATATTGAGAGAAAATTATAATGGAATATGAGCAGGCTAAAAAGGTATAACCTACAGATCAATACAATTATCAATCGAATATCTAAAGAATGAAAAATATCTAAACTATACATTGCTTATCATTTTAAATACAAGAGATACATGTGACAGTTGTATTTCTTAACATTATGATGGTTTGTCTCACATATTTCTGAATAAATTCATATTTGGTAACTGTTTTCTTTAATAATTTTTGTTTCATGCCGTATAGCTACATATTCTTCCATATCTACCTATTCCAGTAATTTGTTGAAATGAAAACTATTTGAAATAAGTATTTAGAAGATAGTATAAAAATGTACCCATCTCACCACTGAGATATATGAAATATAAACATTTTGCCACTTTTACCTTTACCTTTGTTTTGAGAAATTTTTCTTTAAGTCCACTTTGTACCCTTTCTAGATTTCGTTCACTGTCACACCTCACTATTTAAGATTTAGTATGCTTTCTCCCCACTCATGCTTTTGTTTGAGCTTCAGGCGCAGAGGCAGCTTGTCCTCAGTCTCTGAAATGCAATCTTGCCTGGTGCCCTAAGATAACCTTCAGAATACAATGAACTCTGCTTCAGTTTCATCTTCCAGATATAGTGCAATCTCTCTTTTTCTTAACTATAAACTAGAACTACATTAAGAGATTCTAGGAATTGTATTTCTAACTATAAACTAGAACTACATTAAGAGATTCTAGGAATTGTAGTTCTAACCTGACTGTTCAATACCACCTGAATAGGACAAGTCATCTTCCTCTTTTATTCTCTTCCTGCTTCCCTTTTTCACTTTACTTGTCCCTGGGAATTTTGTTTAAAAAAAAAATGTGTTTCTAGGAGAGTCTTTATCCATATTGCACTAGAAATAGCCTCCAAGTTTTAAATACATCTCAGTTTATTTGTATCCTTCATTAAAATTTTAACCGTTTTTTTTCTTGACTCTTGGTTGCATTAATCAAAACATTTTAGTACTATGTATTGTGCTAGTTGGAGAAGGAAATGACAACCTACTCCAGTATTCCTGCCTGGGCAATCTCATGGACGGAGGAGCCTGGCGGGCTGCAGTCCACGGAGGTTGCAAAAGAGTTGGACATGACAGCGACTAAACAAAAACAACAAAATTAAAAGCACTGGGCAGACAACTCAGTTACTGCTCTGAAAGCATTATAGGTAATACATAATGCATAAAAGGTCCATGATTCTCCACTACCTTCCACTTTTTCATCTTGTTTCCAACAAGGTTAATTTCAGCATGTTAATTATAATGATGGCATTATATCACTTCAAATTAAAAAATTTCTTATACCAATAAGCTTAAATTCAATGTTATCATCTCTAAATAATCTATCTCTGAATGTATATCACAGGCAGATGAGGATTAAAACTACTCTGTCTCATTTGGGGGGAGTTGATACCTGTATTTGGATGTCTGAATTCCTTCGCTATTCACCTGGAAGTATCACAATATTGTTAATCGGCTGTTCACAGGTCAAGAAGCAAGAGTTAGAACTGGATATGGAACAGCAGACTGGTTGCAGATTGGGAAAGCAGTGCCTCAAAGTTGGATATTATCATATTGCTTATTTAACTTACATGCAGAATACATCATGTGAAATGCCAAACTGGATGAAGCACAAGCTGGGATCAAGATTGCTGGGAGAAATATCAGTAACCTCAGCTATGCAGATAATACCACCCTTATGGCAGATAGCAAAGAAGCAAAGAGCCTCTTGATGAAGGTGAAAGATGAGAGTGAAAAAGCTGGCTTAAAACTCAACATTCAGGAAGCTAAGATCATGCCATCCAGCCTCATCACTTCATGGCAAATAAATGGTGAGACAATGGAAACAGTGACCAACTTTATTTTCTTGGCCTCCAAAATCAACCCAGATGGTGAGCAGCCATGAAATCAAGACACTTGCTCCTTGAAAGAGAGGCTATGACAAACATAGGCAGCATATTAAAAAGCAGAGATATTACTCCCCAGACAAAAGTCTGTAGAGTCAGTGCTATGCGAGAGTTGGATCATAAAGAAAGCTGAGCACCAATGAATGGATGGCCAGTCAATCCTAATGGAAATCAGTCCTGAATATTCATTGAAAGGACTGATGCCTTAGGATGAAACTCTAATACTTTCCCACCTGCTGTGAAGAACTGACTCTTTTAGAAAAAACCCTGATGCTGGGAAAGGTTGAAGGCTGGAGGAAAAGGGGACAACAGAGGATGAGATGGTTGGATGGCATCACTGACTCCAGGATCATGAGTTTGAGCAAGCTCTGGCAGTTGATGATGGACAAGGAAGCCTGAGGTGCTGCAGTACATGGGGTCACAAAGAGTCAGACACCACTGGGCAATTGACCTAGACTGAACTGATAGCCCAATACAAAATAAAAAGTCCAAAAATAAAACAAAACTGGCAAAACACATATGTGCAATATCTGAATTCCACATGAAATTTTCAGTAAGTTAGTTGATGGCACAGTGGTAAAGAATCTGCCTGCAATGCAGAAGATGTGGGTTCAATTCCTGGGTGGGGGAGATCCCTTGAAGAAGGAAATGGCCACCCACTGTAGTATTCTTGCCTGGAGAATCCCATGGACAGAGGAGCCTGGCAGGCTACAGTCCACTGGGCCACACAGAGTCGGACACGACTGAAGTGATTGATCATTTAGCATTGTGCTATATTGTAAATAAGGCATTTATTAGAAAAGGATATCTTAGAAATAGTCTAAGCTTGTGTACAACATTCCTAATTTTTTTCTCATTTGTTTTATCCAACCAGATGTTCTAAAACTTTTAGAGCCATAGATACATTGGATTTTCTGTTTAGATGGTTACATTACTTAATGAGAAACAATATTTTGTTTCTTAGTTTCCCACAGCTATCTTTCTTATGCCTTTACTTAGTACAGTCTTTATTAGTGTCTGTAGGAGCAGTGTCTTTGTATTACTTCTGAATATAAAACCATGATCTTTATATCCTACTCTTAAGTGTATCTCTTTGATATAGTTTTGATTAGAGCCCATTACTAGGAAGTGGTCCCTTTCTGTTTTTAGTTCCATAAGAGGTTTCTGCTGCCTAAATTTCAATGTTGGTAAATGTTCAGTTCAGTTCAGTTGCTCAGTCGTGTCCAACTCTTTGTGACCCCATGAATTGCAGCTAATGTTATGAGTATGTAAATGTAAAAGCAAGTGAGTGTTGAAATTAAATATTTTCCTTATATATTGATATATTTTAAATGATTGGTATTTTAAGAGGTTAATGTGGCAAATATAATAATATATTTCAACTATTTTAATATTCAATATTTTTTAAAGTATTCTTGCATTCTTAAGATGCACAATATGTATTCATCATTTGGTTGTTTCAGATCAGCTGCTAGTTTTGATTGCTGGTATTTTATTTTGGATACTTGTATCTGTGTTGATAGTTTTCCTTTATAATTATATCTTTATTTTTTCTTATAATAAAAAAAATATTGTTTTTGTAATAAGAGTTTATGAAGATCATGAAGGGTTGGGGAAATGTTCTAACTTCTAAATCTCTTAAGCACTGTATATGAGGGAAAAGCTTTTTGATTCTTAATGGGTTGGAAAATGAATTATAAAGCCATGTGTATTTGGTATTATTGAGATTTCAGATGCATTTATTTGTTCTGTGGCTAATTTTTTTATTTTTTGGAATTAAAAAATTATTTTAATTGTTTTAATTATAGGCTTTGTTGGGTGCTCTCCCTTTTTTTAAATTTATTTTTATTTTTATTTTTAGTTTGTTTTGCTTTACAATACTGTACTCATTTTGCCATACATTGACATAAATCAGCNTATTTCTGTCTTTGTGCCAGTACCATACTGTCTTGATGACTGTGGCTTTCTAGTAGAGCCTGAAGTCAGGCAGGTTAATTCCTCCAGTTCCATTCTTCTTTCTCAAGATTGTTTTGGCTATTCGAGGTTTTTTGTATTTCCATACAAATTGTGAAATTATTTATTCTAGGTCTGTGAAAAATACCATTGATAGCTTGATAGGGATTGCATTGAATCACTTTGGTTCTGCTCTGTGTCTTTTGTTAATTTATCAATTTAAGTGATCTTCCACCATGGTTATTTTCAAGAATGAATTGACTATTTTTTAATGATATTTTCTTAATCATTTTAAGACCTTCAAAAAGGAATGAAAATCCTTGAACTTTTTAGTATTATATTTAATTCACAGTTAATTCCTGGGAAATTTGACATCTGACAGTTTTGAATTTTCTAATTCATGTACATTTGGCTCATGTTCTATTTTTATAATATTGAAAATCTGAAAGAACTGCAGTAAATAGCTTTTTTAAAAATTTTCTGATATTGAGTTTTTTGTGTTTTCTCTCATTTCTTGATTGTTGTTGGATCTGACTCTTTGAGACCCCACAGACTACAGCACACCAGGCTTCCCTTTTCTCCGCCATCTCCTGGAGCTTGCTCAAACTCATGCCCATTGAGTCGGTGATAGTGTCCAACCATCTTATCCTGTGTTTTCCCATTCTCTTTCTGCCTTCAATCTTTCCCAGCATCAGGGTCTTTTCCAGTGAGTTGGCTTTTCATGTCAGGTAGCCAAAGTAGTGGAACTTCAGCTTCTTGATAGCTCTCTTCAGATCAAATTTCAAAAAACCATAATTTAACATTTTGGTTCTATTGTACTCTTGTTTCTGTTTTATTTGTGGCTCAACTAATAAATAATCCGCTTGCAATGCGGAAGACCTGGGTTGATCCTTGGGTTGGGAAGATCCCCTGGAGAAGGGAAAGGTTACCCACTTCAGTATTCTGGCTTAGAGAATTCCATGGACTGTGTAGTCCATAGGGTCGCAAAGAATCAGACATGACTAAGTGACTTTCACTTTCACTCTTGTTTCCCTTCTTATATTTTTGCAGGTTTAATTTTCCACATTTTTCTAGCTTCTTGAGATACACAGTTAACTCAGTGAGTTTCAACTTTTCTTCTTTTCTTAAATGTGAATTAAAGCCATAAATTTTGTTTTAAATACAGCTTTTTGTTTCTCAAAATTCTAATGTATATGATTCATTGTGATTAATCTTCATTATTATTCCAATTTTGATTTTAGTTTGATCTATGGCTTATTTAGTGGTAAATTTCTTAATTTCCAAATTATGATTTTGCTAGTAATCTTTCTGTTTTTGATTTATAGCTTAATCTTATTGTAGCCATAAAACATACTCTATAATTTTACTTCATCATAATTAATTGAGATCTGCTTTGTGGTGAAGCATGCAGTCAGTGTTTTTTTAAGGTTTTAAGTACAATTTTACTATTGAGTGTAGCTTGCTTTTAAATGTGTTCAGTGTTTCATATATATCAAATAATTCAAATTTGCTAGTTTTACATTGAAATTTTCTATGTTCTTGAATTTTTTATCTTACTCTGTCACTAAAAGA
The DNA here is from genome assembly GCA_006410615.1 of Neotragus moschatus. Taxonomy (NCBI): domain Eukaryota; kingdom Metazoa; phylum Chordata; class Mammalia; order Artiodactyla; family Bovidae; genus Neotragus; species Neotragus moschatus. The sequence continues at coordinate 51,757 of SJYA01001360.1, read as the reverse complement.
AATATATTAAAATCTCTTACTATAACTGTAGATTTGCCTTTCAATTTTATAAGCATTTGTTTTATAGCTATTTCAGTATATATTAGTTGGTTTTGAAAATATATACTTTTTATGATCTTACTAGAATTAGCATTTTATCATTATAATGTTTTTCTTTATATTATTTATGTCTGTGTAGCTATATTTAAGTGTGTGCTTTGTCTGTTTACTAGAAGAGCTATTGTCTTTTCATCTGAACCTTAGCTGCGTTATAATTAATGCAAACATTCATGTGTTTGCATTTAAAAGCTACCATCTTACGTTTTGCTTTTCATATGTCATCTATTTCTTTTTTTCCTTCCCTTTTTTAAGATATGTCTGTGTGTGTGTATTTAGTTATGTTTCCTCCATTATTTGTTCAGAAATATTTACTCTTTCATTATTGTTTAAGGCTTAGCCAAGAGATTATAACATACATCCTTCATGATTGATGTCTAATATTCATGTTTACTCTGGTCCTTGCCTGGGCAATATAAGCACCTTAGGAAAATTGAAATCATGTCATTTTCTCCACAAATATCATTGCAGTCATATTTAAGCTACTCATATTCAATTTTAAATGAAACAAGATATTGTTATTGCTTATGTAGTCAATATTGGGAATTCTGTGGCAATCCAGTGATTAAGACTTCACCTTCCAATGCAAAGGGTGTGAGTTAGATCCCTGGTTGGGGAGCTAAGATCCTACATGCTGCTGCTGTTGCTGCTAAGTTGCTTCAGTCGTGTCTGACTCTGTGCAACCCCATAGACGGCAGCCCACCAGGCTCCTCCATCCATGGAATTTTCCAGGCAAAAGTACTGGAGTGGGTTGCCGTTGCTTTCTCTGGATCCTGCATGCCTCATGGCTAAAAAAATAAAACATAAAAGAGAGGTAATATTGTAGCAAATTCAAAAAAGACTTTAAGAAAAAGGTCCACATCAAAAAAATCATTTTAAAAGTAATTATTTAGATTTACTCTCTTTACTTCTCTATGTTTCCAATGGAGATTTTATTTTAATGCTTGAATAATAATTTTTAATAAGTCTTTTAGTGGAGATCTTTTTGAGCTGTGTTCTTATAACTCTTATTTATCTAAATTATCTTTACTGACTTTGGTTTTTCTCATCAATCTGCTGAGGAATAATTTATGTACAATGAATTATATGCACTTAAAGTACATGCCTTTTTGAATTTTGACATGTGTGGAAACCCATGACAATACCACCAAAATCAAGGCACAAAACGATTATATCACCCACAAAAGACTCGACGTGCGTCTCTGTCCCTCTCTGTGTCCCTGTTGTTTTCCAGTTGTTAAGTCATATCCAACTCTGTGACCATCTCATCCTGTCATCCTCCTCTCCACCTCTGCCTCTGGGCCTAACCAAATTACTAAGCTTTCCATCAGTTTGGGTTCTTTTGCATATTACTCAAATTATGACTTGTGCTTTGTGTTGCCTGGCTCTCAGTCCTTCTCCTGCCTCTTACCTAGTGGATGCAGTAAGTAAATTTTGTTGTTGCTGTTCAGTCACTCAGTCATGGCTGACTCTTTGCGACCTCATGGACCTGAAGCACACTGAGCTCCTCTGTCCTCTACCATCTCTGCTGCTGCTGCTGCTGCTAAGTCTCTTCAGTGGTCTCTGACTCTGTGCGATCCCATAGATGGCAGCCCACCAGGCTCCCCCATCTCTGGGATTCTGCAGGCAAGAACACTGGAGTGGGTTGCCATTTCCTTCTCCAAAGCATGAAAGTGCAAAGTGAAAATGAAGCCGCTCAGTCGTGTCCAGCTGTTAGTGACCCATTTCTAAGCTTGCTCTAATTCATGTCCACTGAGTCAATGATGCTATCTAACCATCTCATCTCCTGTCATCCCCTTCTCCTTTTACCTTCAGTCTTTCCCAGCATCAGACTCTTTTCCAATGAGTCAGTTTTTCATATTAGGTGGCCAAAGAATTGGGGCTTCAGCTTCAGTGAAACCAGTCAGTCCTAAGGAAATAAACCCTTAATATTCATTGGAAGGACCACTGCTGAAGATAAAGCTCCAATAAGCAGATGACTTCTTTTTAATTTTATATTTATTTATCCTTTAAGAGAAAAGTTATTTTAGACTTTATACTCACCCATTATATTATCCTTAAACAGTTCTCCATAGTTTCAACTTTTGTTATCTTATTTAATATTATCTACTCTGATGTTCTACAATTTATCTCACAATTATTTACACACATTCAGAGTACAATAAATTTGATGTGAGACCTATCTATTATTTAAGGACATAGAAAGATCTAAAAGCAAATCTGTATTTTAAAAACAGAACAAATTTATATTTTGCTCATTTTAAGATCTGTGTGCATACATGCTCAGTAGCTCAGTCATGTTCCGCTCTTTGTGATCCCATAGGCTATAGCTTCCTAGGTTCCTCTGTCCATGGAATTTCCCAGGCAAGATACTGAAGTGGGTTGCCATTTCCTTTTCCAAAGGGGATCTAACCTACATCTCCTCTGTCTCACGCATTGGCAGACAGTTTCTTTACCACTAGGTCACCTAGGAAGCCCAAAGACAGCATAAGAATTTATATACCAACTTTTATATAAAAATTTAAATCTTAGAACCTCAGTAACCTTTTATTCATTCTTGTTTCATTCTTGTATTCATAACTTGTTTATACATCATCAGAACCTTTTATTCATTCAACAAATATTTTCAAACACCTTCTTTGTCCTAGGTGTTATATATAGTTTAATGGATAAAGCAGGTGAAAGTTCTTGTCTTTGTGAAGCTTACATTCTCATGAGGGGAAATAGATCACACACAAAATGACAAAATTTTTGTATAATATGTATGATTTATGGAGGAACAAGTGCTGGGCAAAAAGGATAAATGAGGAAAATAAGAGAACTGACAGGAGAATTGCAATGTAATTAGAATACTGTGTCATCATTGAAAAAGTAACATTTTTGAAGGAAAGGATTTATTTGCATTGTAAAGTTGTAACAGCCAAGAAATCAGACTAGAAGCACATCTGTTAGAGCCATTCCCCTTGAATGGTAACTGGTTGTGTGGATGTTACAGCCATGGCTCAGACTCCTTTGAAGTTTTACACATTAAGAAATAAGTACTCAATTAATAAAAGCAGCGAACAACACAATTTAAAATGTTTACAATCTGTTTTACTGTTTTCAAATAACCAATGATTTTACAAAAAAACATAAATAAATACATAAAATGGAAAAAAGTGAAACAAAAGAAAATGTCTTTGATTATGAATGAAACAGGCCCCAAAACAAATAACAAAACTGAATGCACTTAGACTTGAGTAAGACCATAACTGATCTTTCTACTTTAACATGCAGCTAATAAAATCCTTGATTTTGATCATAGGATGAGAGGAAAAAGTGAGAATGGTTGATCAATATCTTGCCTTATGGTAACTTTACACTTTCTTGTCAGATTTTCTAACCATTTGTGGGAATTATATATATAACCACGGTATTAAAAAATATATATGTTGTTTGGTAAAATGTGAATAAGACAAACTTGTTTCTACATCATCATGCTAAAGACTAATATTTTATTAAAAATATCCTATGAATATTTAATTTTCAGTATTGTCATGTGCTCATTTCTTAAGTTTGAAGGCAAAATAATACAGTTTTTTTAAAGGAAAAGAGAATTACCCTCATTTTACCTTATTGCAGACTCCGAACATTTTTGTGGCAAGCTCCTGCATATATAACCACTTTAGCTGACACCTTTTCCATAAGAAATATTCATTGTTATGTTCAAATACCATATATCAAGTGAACATGTAAGTGTCCTCATTATTCATGAATCAGACAGCACCCCAAGTGTACCCAGCATTAAATTGCTTTTGAACCATCTATAATCTCTTGAAATGTCTCCTTCCAAAATACATTTTGCAGAGCAACTCAATTTGAATTCTGCATTTACTGTAGCAACACACAAAAGTCTAAAGATAGGTTTGAAGGTCATTTTGACATTGCTCCTTTAAGTAAAACTTTGCTCTATTTGTGGAACAAAACCCAGGAATGTTCTGCATGTCACAGCATAAGATTATAAGATGCTTGAATGGTCCTTTTCTGAATAATAATGTAGTAAACTCACCCTTTTGTTAAAAATAGACATTTGTTCTTTCTAAAACAGAAACAACACACAGCTTTGAAGGAGACAAGCAGAAAGCCATGAAATGAGTCATCAGCTGTGTTTGGTTACAGTGGGTTTATCTGTAACTGTGTGTGAAAAACCACTCACGAGAAGTCAGCAGAAGTGCAGCCAATTGCTGAGAGCTAATCATGCTGGGTTATTCTTGGAGGAGGCTGGTGTTTGTAGGGAGCACTGACAGTTACCAATTATTGCCTCCGCTTGGCAAAATGAATGGGTCTGAACGGTTATCTTGAAGGTGTTCTCAGCAAGAACTATATTTAAACTGCTGACACCAGTAATTGTGTCTCTCTCACCCAATCCTGAGTTTGATCTTAACTATTTTACGGTAGGCAGTCAAACGTGCTTACCTTGGGCTTTCATTGCCCACAGAGTGGGTCTGATAAACAGCTTGCACTGAAGTGCATGTTTTACAGTGATCTCTTATCTAATTTCTGGTGAGTATCATATAAATGAAAGGAATATTTTTACTATGGTTGCTACTGAAATACTCTGGTATAAATTTCTATCATCAAATCATTTCTAATCCTCATAAAAAAGCACCTGAGAGCATAATAATGTCTATATGTAGTTTTAAACTGATAATTTATATCTGTTGAGATGCTATAATAAACTTGCCTTGGGAAACATAGTCAGTGAAAGAGATGTATTTATTTCTGTCGGTTACCTTGAAGGTATGCAACCTAAAAGGAAGCATCATTGGTGTCTTTGTCATTATAAGAAAAAAACCTCTCCTTTCTTGTTTGGGTTTGTTATAGTGATGATCGTTATCAACAATATGTCAAAAGAGCTTATTACTTTCTGTTGAAAGTTTCTATTTTCAATAGTCCCAAGATACAGGTAAAATTTAAATTAAAAAAAAATAAGTTATATGCTCAATATGACTGCAAAAGAGACATTCTTTGTTTAAAATGAGGTAGGAAGATAAAAAGACTTCCCTGGTAGCTCAGATGATAAAGAATCTGCCTGCAATGCAGAAGACCTAGGTTTGATCCCTAGGTTTGGAAGATCCCCTGGAGCAAGGCATAGCAAACCACTTCATTGCTACTGCCTAGAGAATCCCCATGAACAGAGGAGCCTGGTGGGCTACAGTCTATGGGGTTGCAAAGAATTGGACTTGACTGAGCTGACCAAGCACAGCACAGGAAGATATAATGAATTAGGAGAAAAATTCACAGAAGTGAAGAACAACCACCCTCATTCTCACCTGAAGGAAAAGCAGATCAAGGCCCATCTACAAGTCAGGGTGCTAGCCCATCTCTATCCAGGCTTTACCTCTGTTATCAGTGAGATCATCTGTCATTTTCTACATTTTTTCCCCCTTCTTAATGGCTATTTTATATTTGCTATATTTTGCAATGACTCTCAGTCTCAATGATCTTTTCACAGGAGAAAATCCACAAGTATGGGTAGTTGTTTGAGAAAAAGCACTTTCATTTTCTGTTCATTTTGTTTTTAGCTGGCAAAGGAAGGTAAATTTAGGAAAATAAAGAACTATAAAGAGGAAATTTAAAAACAATAATTTCCATTCCCCTTGCTTGGAATATTTTAAGTACACAAACAAGTAAATAATCACACTCTTTGATTCCATTAATTATCATAAATGATGCTCCGCTAAAAGAACAATACTGACTAGTTTAACATTATTTGGTTGGATATCTCATTCTTCTTCAATTCTTTTTGTCTATGGTTTCATAATTAACTAAGTAGAAGTGAAAATTACATTAACATGTTTACTGTTTTGATTTTGGCATTGATTTAGGAATAAATTAGTTTTGTACCTTAAAATAACACCATTGAAAATGAATGCATCAGACTACTGCTTCCATGAAGATGTTCCCAGGGATTGTCTTTATTCACTGTTAAGATAACACAAGATACGTTACTCTTGGGTTCTTTAAATAGAACCTATTTAAAGCAACTCCTAATTCTCTGCTGAGATTGTGTGACATTACAAATCTTGCTAATGCTTCTTTCACCAGATTGCATCTCCCTTCCCTCATATAGTTAGTTAATGACTGTATTTATAAGAACCTCTGAAAACAATACGAATTTTGGTTTATTTAGGGTGAATTTACACAATCAAATGTTGTTTATTTTGAACAGAAACAAGGATATGATCTGATTAATACAGAAAGTGATGTATTAATTTCCAAGCAGCCGAATCTCAAGTCAACTTAGCCACTCAATCATTTGAGGAAACAGAACTTTGCCTAAGTGTGAATCATATGCTTTCTTCTTTCTCAGTATTAGGATTCAGTTGAGCAATCTTTCCCCAGATGTGTTCTATGACCAGTTCTCCTTTGACCAAAGAGTCGGAAGAGAAATTTTGTATTTTACATTTCTTAAAATACTACCCGTCTGCAACAGCATCTGCAGTTCATCTCTCATTCACTTCTGCTAGGAATGTGAAATGGTAAAGACCCGCTAGAAAACAGTTTGGCAGCTTTGTAAATTATTAAACATACTATTAATCTAAAACCCAACAATCACAGTCCTGAGTATCTATCATAGAGAAATAAATGGATATGAAAATCTTTTTATGATGTTCACAGTTGCTTTATTTGCAATATTGCAAACTGGAAATTCCCCCAAATATCCTTCAATGGGTGGATGTGGATGGGCTAAAAAAGCCACAATACATCCACACAATGGAAAACTACTCAGGAATAAAAGGAACAAATTATTCATATAAAAAATAACAAATCAACTCAAGGGCATTGTGCTTAGAGAAAAAAAGCCTATTTCAAAAAATTACATACTGTAATATGATTTCATTTCTATCACATTCTCAAAATGACAAAAGTGTAACGAAGAGAATAGATCAGATTGCCGAGGCTTCCTTGGCGACTCAGACGGTAAAGCTTCTGCCTGTAGTGCAGGAGACCTGGGTTTGATCCCTGGGTGGGGAAGATTCCCTGGAGAAGGAAATGGCAATTCACGCCAGTACTCTTGCCTGGAAAATTCCATGGATGGAGGAGCCTGGTAGGCTATAGTCCATGGAGTTGCAAAGAGTCAGACATGACCGAGCAACTTCACTGGCTGGTTGGTTAGGATTAGGATAAAGCTGTGAATTGGTTTGGTGAAAAGAAGTTTCTTTGTAGTGATTGGATAGTCAGTATCCTAATTGTGGTGGTGGTTATTGAGTTTATGCACATAATCAAATTTCACGTTACACAATCAAACATGCATGTACACATATTCTAGTGCAGGTAACAACTGGTAGGAAGTCTGAAAAGATTCATAATTTACTTAATACTTTTTGTACCAATGTCAATTTCCTGATTTAAATGTATACTGTGATTAAAAAGTTATCAGTGTGAAAAATTGAGTACCAGGTCACAGGGGAGTATCTGTGTACAATTATTGCCACTTCTTTTGATTCTTAAATAATTAAAAAGTATACTATCTATTTAATCTATGTATAGCCACAATAAAGTGAAAGTTTGCAGTTGCCTATTAAGTCACAGGCATTATAAGTATTTTATATCACTAAAAAAAGGACAGTTTCCTTACATTTTATGATTGAAGAATCTAAAACTCACCAATTATATTTTCCCAAAGTCACACCTATAAATTGGGCCAACCATCCAAGCCTGTTTTTTTTTTTTTTTTTTTTTCCAAAATTTATTCTGTTTTGGGCCTTTTCATTCTATTCTATTATCTCTTTTTGTCACTAAATATTTCCATGATCCTTGAAACTTAGTTTCCCACTCCATACCTCCTCAACTTTTTTTTTCTTTTTTAATGCTTTCTTTCTTTAATGCTTTGGGTTCTTAAGAAGAACCAAATATAGCATGTTCTGAGTTCTTTCTCAAATTTGGGATGGGTTCAAGCACTCTTGGAGGTACTTTCCTGTAAATTATTGCCCAAAAGATTTGTAAAATCAGGAAGCAGTCTGAGTTCCAGAACTGTATCACCAAGATAGATCTTAAATTGTGCTTTGGTCTCCAGAGAATAATTCAGGACACTTGCTATGTAATCAGAGAGGTTTTCTAAAGCACATTGAATTTGAAAGGCATAATCTCATCCACATTTTCTATGTATAATTTTATAACTTAAAAAATGAAATTTCCCATTACTCAAAATCTTTAAAAAGTAGTCAGTTCTATTAATAATTCTGACAAAATTATTTTGAGAAAAATAAAAGTGAAGCAACCTAAAAACTGTAAGCTTGAAAAATTATCCTTTTTGAAATATTGATTGAATTTTCAAACCTTGAAGAGAGTTTTTAGAGTTTACATTTTACTCTAAAGGCCACTGCATATGTTTTTCTTATAATGTATATTTGATATGGGTTTAAAGGAAATTCAAATTTTGTGGAATTGAGAGCAAGTAAAAAAATATATTACAAATCCAGTGTTAGTTGTTCAGTCATGTCTGACTCTTTGCTACCCATGGACTGTAGCCCATCAGGCTCTTCTGTCCATGGAATTCTCCAGGCAAAAATACAAGAGTGGGTTGCCATTTCCTAACTCAGGGGATCTTCCCCCAGGGATTTAACCTGGGTCTTCTGCATTACAGGCAGTTTTTTTACCATCTGAACCACCAGGAAAGCCCATTACAACAAACCCAGGAGAGTAGCATATTGGATAAGAACACATTTTTATCCAGGCTAATGCAGGTTCAGAGACTTATTCTACCACTTACTGGTGTTGTTTTCTTTGACAAATCTTTGAAATTTCTTTTATTTTTAATTACATTAAGACCCTAAAGTACTATAAGATTACATATTTTATAAATATTTCATGTTAACCAAATTGTGATCAATAAAATCAGTATCAAAGAGAATTATCACAAATTGGTGAGAAAAATGATCATCCCCCCCCCAAAAAATGTCATTGTTCAAAAGAGATGATGAGTCATAGTCTTCTATATTAGAAATTCAAACAGAAGACATTGAAAAATATTAACATATGTAAGATGAATGAAAGAGATAAACCATTTTGTCCCATAAAATTGGAGAATGTAATGCTGTGAAGTATTTAGTATATTTTGTACATTGTATTTAATCTAAATGCTAATGTTGAAAAGAAAAAATTAAATTATTTTAAAAATTTAAGCTTTTAGAGGAATGTTTGTAAAAAGATGTGGGAATCTTAAATGTGTCTTTGATCAAATTTTATATTTATCTTTCAATAAAATTGTTAAAAAGACATATTACCATAAAAGTCAGCTAGATTCAAGTTAAAAACAAACAAAAAAATATAGGCGTATGAGATCAGAATCTACTAAACACAAGTTGGACTTGATGGTGCAACATTTTCTTAAAATGGTATTTAACTTTAAAAACAATTTACTGATGAATGAAATGTTAGGCATGCTCACTATTTGGTTTTTAATCAAGCCAAATATTTGTCCAAACATTTTAATAAAGATTATTAAATGTTGTAATTAATCATCAATAGTTTTAATTAAACTATTAATTAGTTGCTTTAGAGAAATGTTGCTTAGATGTTTGATTGGCAAACAGTATAATTCTCTTGCTTAAATTGCATTACCTGTGGGCTAATCTAACTTTTGTCTGTGGTATGATATTTTCAGAGTTTGTCAGGCATAAGTAGGTACTCTCAGAGCCTGGTTTGATTCCCCCATGCCAGAGAATTAATTAACAAAAGACAAGAGAGTAAAATAGTTTTAGCAAATTAAGAAAACAGTATGTCTAAATTTAGCTTAAATGTAGAACATGAAACCCTTACATCATTTCATTGACAGAAAAGATGCAGAAACATTTAAAAAGAAAGATCACATTATGGATAACTAACTAAAAGTGATGTGGTAGAAAGTTAATATGATATACAAAAAGTATAATTATAAGGCTTTAGGAGAAGAAAGTAAACCAAATGGGTCATCAGAGAGTCTGTTTGCAATGGATTTTAGAAACTCTTCTTCCTCTGAATTTTTCCTTTCTTACTACTCTTCAATCAGTCATTTTTGTTGCATGTTTTGTGTTTCATCTTTCATTACATCTTATTTAATTTGACCGAAGTAGTGATTTCTTTGATATCTGTTGCAAGATTTTTGGTTTAGATTACATATCCTACTTTTGGTATTGTCAGGGCAGTAAAAGCATGCTTTGTTTCCTCTATATTGCTGAGAACTTGGATTTCACCATCAAAATGGCCTAGTCTAGGCTCTCATTTCTGTGTAAGGCTAGCTGGTTACTGTGGACCACTGCAAAAACACCTCTCAGACTTGGTTGCCTCATCTGCAAAAGGAAGACAATAATGCTAACTATATTAGTCTGTTAGGCAGACATTAAAAAAAGAAAATACCACAGACTGGGTGATCTAAACAACAAAAGTTTATTTTTTCACAGTTCTGGAGGCTGGGAAGCCAAGCTCAAGGTCCTGGATGGTAGATGCTTTCTGACTGTGTCCTCAAGTGGGTTTTTCTTTGTGTGTGCACATTCTTGCTGTTTCTTCCTCTTCTTATAAGAACATCAATCTTATTGGATCAGGGCCTCATGCATATGACCCATGTAACCTTAATTACCTCCTGGAAAGCCCTGAAAGTGTTAGTCACTCAGTTGTGTATGACTCTTTGTGACCACATGGATTGCAGCCCACCAGGCTCCTCTGTCCATGGGGTTCTCCAGGCAAGAATACTGGTCAGTTGCCATTTCCTTCTCTAGGGTATCTTCTTGACTCAAGGATCAAACCCAGGTCTCTTGTATTGCAGGCAGATTCTTTACCATCTGAGCTACTAGGGAAAAAAAAACCCTATTCATAAATAAAATCACATTGGGGGTTAGGCATGAAATATATAGATTCGGGGGGACACAATTCAGTCCTTAACACAAACCTTGAAAAAAATTAAATATATATTATCAATCTTGAATGTTTTTTAAAATAAGTATTATCTTTTGCAATACACTTGGTATGTGTAAGTGATCAACAAAAGCAACTAATTTATATTTTATTTTGGTTAATTAAGATATAATGGTAAGTAAGTTGTAGAATAGAAATATCAGTAAGTTTATTAGCTAGCTTCTGGTATATATAAAAAAAAAAATAGTCCAAAACCTAGTGGTCTGAAACAACTGTTTATTTAACATATGATTCTGTGAGTTGGCTATTTGAGCTGGACTAAGTCAACTAATTGGCTCATCAAATCTAACCAAGCTTAGTTGATTGCCAATAAATTTATTTTGAATTTTTCATGAGATGGTGAGGTTTTTGAAGCTGGAAATTTATGATGGTTTTCTCTGAGATGAATGGGATGAGTGGGGTCTCTCTCTATCTGGTCTCCATTTAATACTTCAGCAGATAAGGCCAAGCTTGTCCACAAGGCTATCAAAGGGCTCCAAGGATAACAAGAAAGCAAGCTCCATTTGCAAGTGCTTATCAGTCTCCCTTGTCTTGAACTTGCTAATATTCTATTGATTAATGTAAATGTCATGAAAAACCCAGAATAAAGAAGTGGAGAAATGGATTCCATATCATGGGAAGATCTGCAAGGTCCCAATGTAAATATGAGAATACAGGAAGGGAAGACTTGATGTTAATAATCTATTACAAAGCCCTTGACCAATAGTCAGTGGTCTCTTTACTAATGCCTGTGATCATCAGTCAAGATGCCTGATCAAACTGTGCCATGATAAGATCATAGAATTTTTACATCAATGCCATTATTTTCTTCAGTTATTTGGAATAGAGAGAATGAGGTACTGTTGCTTCGGAGTGTTTTCTGAAGGTTTTACAAAAAAAAAGACATTATTTCTCTTCCTAAACTTTGACCTCTTACTTCCCATTGCCAGGATAATAATAGGCACAGACAATAGATGGGACAATATAAAAGCTTTGAAATCATCAATTGTAGTAGCGTTAAATCGTTAACAGCCTAACCTTAGGAAACCAACATCTATATACAAAGCTCTACTAATTTAAGGATAGTATTTTCAGTCTTCTATTCGTGGCTGAAATCACATTTTTCTTTTTGCTTCTTATTTCTTTCATAGTCAGTGTCACATGTTGCCTGAGAGGAAAGTCAGATTCTGGAATGAAAGAAAGAGTTACATCTTGACTTGTTAGTTTAAAAATATTTCCTGTGGTTAGCACTCAAAGGATATAGAAAAACGTGATGAGCCAAAGCAGATTCTATCTTCCCCTCGGATTAGAAATAGATCTCCAAGTTCTGGAAGTTTTCAGTAGACCTTCATTTGTGCTTTGAATCTGAAAGAGAGGACATTTACGTCAAGATGCCCTCATAGATTAAGTAATAGAGTCCCTCTATATCCCTTGTGTGGGAGTAGTGAATACATGCTAATGTTCAGTGTGTAAGCAAATGGAACACCTCTTGGGAGTTTCTATATTTTTCTGATTGAAGATTGAACTCAAATAGGGCAATTGGCTTAGTTAAGGAAGATAAGAGGTTGGGGAGAGGTTGTGTGGTTTTGATTGAGCTGTAACAAAACATCAACCTACAGTTACTGAAGCACAAGATCCAGAGGGGAAGGACTGTATGTGGATGCAGTTTCCAGGGATGAAAGCTAAAGAGCAGATGCCTCTTTCAGAATTGTGAAGCTAAGAGCATAAAGTCCTAGTCTTAAATGAGAAGTTATACCGCTTGTACCAGAGACATTTAAAATGCTAATTATCAAAGTAAAATTCAACACAATAAAATTCACCATTTTAACATGAACAATTCAACGAGATCATTCACATTGAGCAGCTACCATTTATATCAGGTTTCAAAACATTTCCAATACTGCAAAAAAACCTCATACCCATCAGTTTCTCCCCATCTCCCCTCCCCCCACCACTCTGCCCCTAGCAACAATCGATCTATAGTCTATCTCTATGAATTTGTCTCTTCTGGATACTTCATGTAAGTGGAATAATGAAATATGTGATCTTTTGTGTCTGGCTTTTGTCACTTAGTTGTTTCAGAGGTTCATCCATGTTGTTGCCTATATCATTACTTCATTCCATTTTATGACTAATATTTCATTCTATATATCTATGACAAATGTGTTTATTCATTTATCTATTTATGGACTTTGGGGATGTTTCTGCCTTTTGATTTTTGTGAATAGTGCTGCTATAAACATGTGTTTGAGTACGCATTTTCAATTATTTTATATGTATTTCTAAAGGTAAAGTTATGTAGTAACCGTAAGTTATGAAGAACCACCAAACTCCACAGTGGCTTAACAATTGTGCATTTGCACTAGATCTTTTTTCCTAATAGATTAAAGATCTGAAGAAAATTATTGAAAAATTTAGGTGAACTGAGTATAAAAATGTATGAAAAACTAATAATAAATGAAACTAATGATCATTATGTCAAATACAACTCATAGTATATAGATTTAAGTTGCACAGTTTAAATACCCTCATATTATATCTATCATCCATTTAGGCCTACCCACACACACTATTTTTAAGGCTATAATAATGAGAAATTTGCTTCAATACCTAAAATAAAATCTACATTACCAAAAGCCCTAAAATCATAATAATACAGATTTAAATATACAGCATTAACTAAAAGAGATGTATATCAAGTAGCTGATTTTTTTTTTTTTTTTTGGTCAAATCTAGGCAAACTGGTAAACAATTTTCTTTTAATATTAAGAAAGATTCCTGAACAGCTCAGATGCCTTGGAAACCCTCCATATAATGTTTCTAAGAATTTTAAGATACTATGATTTATGATGAATCTGTATAAATGTCATTGTTTAGTCTAGCTGGTAAGTTTCCCTAATAATGTACCAACAGTTCACTGTTTATTTAAAAAAATAGTTTTTAGTAAATTACTGGGTGGAAATTTTAAAAGAAGCCTTGATAAGTACATTTTTTTCTGAAATATATACAGATGGATAATGAAATTTCTTTCTTACTCATCATCTGATGTCTGCTCAGTTTTTCTTTAAGTGGAATTATAAAATGTTTTCCAAATATAAGACTGTTTACTGAGCTAATAAAGTAATTAGTCTGATTAAACTGATGGTCAGCTCAGGCAAACAAAGTCTGTCAACACAATCTGTGTGTTAACACAGAAGATATTTATAATTTAAAACAAGTGTGCTCAAATAAAATATTTTATGTAGATAGATCTCTGGCCAACCATGGAGAGCTAAACAACTTTTTGAAACATGCTTGGAAACCAATTAAAAGATAAATGTGACAACAGCAAAAGACAGTTAATCAAGGATAAGCATCAGATTCATATGCAACAATTTATTTTACAGAAGGTGTGCAGTTTGGCCTGAATCTGAAAACACAAATGATGAAGGAAACAGAATAGGCAGAATAATGGCCCACCCAAGATGTCCACATTCTAATTCCCAACTAGAAATTCACTTTGAACCTATGAATACATTACCTTATATTACAAAAGAACTTAGCAGATGTGACCAGTTTAAGGATCTTAATTAACATAATATTTGAATGCATCCAATCTAAATACCAGGGATGCTTGACAGTTGAAAAGCCAGTGAGAGGAAGAAAATCAGAGTGATCCAGTGTGAGAAAAACTTGACTTACCATTGCTGGCTTTAAAGATAGGGAAGAGGCCACAAGCCAAGGAATGTGAATGCCCTCTGGAAGCTGGCAAAATCAAAGAAAAAGAAACTCCCTTAGAAACTTCAGAAAGAAGTGGAACAATGCTGATACTTTGATTTTAGCCGTGTTAAACTTACAACCTACAGGACTGTAAGATAATACATTTAAATTATTTAAGCCTTTAAAGTTGTAATAATTTGTTATAGTAGCAGTAGAAGACTAATACACAAGAAATGAGTGATGGTGGCATGTGAGTATAAATTCTAAGTTATGCCTCTTTTGAGGCATTGTATTCATTATTCAACTGCATTAGTTTCATTATGACATGAGCACAAAAATAATGGCATTCAAGCATCCAAGATTAAATGCTTTTTAAAAATTAGCAACAGAGATAAACCAGAGAAATGTCTATGGTAAAAATCATAGTATAACAATATGCACAAAATGGTGTCTGCAATTACTCTGTGCTGAAGTTAAAAACATCAATGAAATGGATGATTTTACATATGACACAGAGAAGTCAATGAATCAGTAACTAAGAATAACACTGAAGAATTCATAAATATGTTTATTAATTGTCACTGATGAATTATTTAATTTCTTATAGAACAAATACATTGATAGTTTATAAATTATTCCAGTTCATACAAGATAAAAAGTTCCATAAATCATAATTTGAAAAAAATAGATATATGTTGCAGAATAATTAGCACAGAAATAGAAACATAATTTAACCCAGTATTAATAACTTTCAAAAAGAGCTGTAAAGACATTCAACATTAGGGACTTCTCTGGTGGCTCAGATGGTAAAGCGTCTGTCTACAATGCAGGAGACCCGGGTTCAGTCCCTGGGTTGGGAAGATCCCCTGGAGAAAGAAATGGCAATCCACTCCAGTACTATTGCCTGGAAAATCCCATGGACAGAGGAGCCTGAACTACTAAGATCTTTTACTGTGTGAGTAAATGAAATAAAAACGTTTTATCCTGAAGCAGTTTGACCAATTTTATTTGACAAAGTCAACACAAATTTCTATTCCAAAATACTAAGGAAAACTAACCAAGGTCATTTCCTTTAAAAATAAATTTACTTACAGCAAAAAGGAAAGTATAGTAAGTGATGGAATGTCAATAGAGTACCTATTAAAATTGGAAAGCCTAACAGAATATCTGTTAAAAGCATTATTTTCAGATGATTTCTGAGATTTATGCTTTATGCATTTATAGTGAAACAGAAATAAGGCATCTGTAATCTTATCTTTTAATCTTTCTCCAAAGATTAAATGGTCATTATTTTGTGCAATGTATGTGCACACAAAAATCCTCAGAAAATATATTGAAAAACTTTTCATTAAAAAAATTCAGTTTAATGTCTTACAATAGGGTTTAGTTCAGTCAGTACAGTCTCTCAGTCATGTCCAACTCTTCGTGACCCCATGGACTGCAGTATACCAGGCTTCCCTGTCCATCACCAACTCCTGGAGCTTGCTCTTACTCATGTCCATTGAGTCGGTGATGCCATCCAAACATTCCATCCTCTGTCATCCCCTTCTCCTTCTACCTTCAATCTTTCCCAGCACCAGGGTCTTTTCCAAGGAGTCAATTCTTCACATCAGGTGTTCAAAGTATTGGAGCTTCAGCTTCAGCATCAGTCCTTCCAATGAACATTCAGGACTGATTTCCTTTAGGATGGACTGGTTGGATCTCCTTGCTGTCTAAGGGACTCTCAAGATTTTTCTCCAGCATCACATTTCAAAAGCATCAATTCTTCAGCTTTCAGCTTTCTTTATAGTCAAACTCTCACATCCATATGTGACTACTGGAAAAACCTTAGCTTTGACTATACCGACATTATTGGCAAGGTAATGCCTCTGCTTTGTAATATGCTGTCTAGGTTTGTCAGAGCTTTTCTTCCAAGGAGCAAGAGTCTTTTAATTTCATGGCTGCAGTCACCATCTGCAGTGATTTTGGGGCCCAAGGAAATAAAAAAACTTTTCATAAAAAAATTTCAGTATACTATCTTACAACAGGGTACCTACACAAAAATCAGTAGGTTTACTGAGGTAAACAATAAGTTGTTAATATTCCTACACTTACAAGAAAAACTACAATAAAAATGTTTGTTATTTATAAGAAAGCAAATATAAATGACTTATAAGCACACAATTTTAAAAATTAAGGAAAAAGGCTGTCATGATTTTTTCCTAAAATGTTAAAATATTATAAGATACAAGTAATCTATTGAATTCATAGATAAATCATATGGAGACTTTCTTGCTACTCATTAATATGGTTTTTAATATTTAATCATTATTACTGACAAGAGCAATAGGGAAATATCAAAAATAATGAGAATATTTTCAAATAATATTATAAAAGAAACCTCATTTGCGTTCTCACTGTATTAAAAGGTATAAGGCACTCACATGACTCCTTGTTTTTGGTTAGAACTCAGTTATTAAGCCTTCTAATTTAAACTGGATGTTTGGCAAGCTACATGTTTTAGACTAAATGTTGGAATCCCCTCAAATTCATACTTTGAAATTTTAACCCTCAGCCTCCACATTTGTGAGAAAGACACTTCTGCTATTTAAGTCACTTAGTTTTCAGTATTTTGATACAGTAGCTTTGGCAGACTAAGACACTACAGTTTGTAAATCTCTTCAGAATCTCATTTAGAAGATATTCCTAGCTTCTTCCCAGATCAGATTCATCCATATAAGTTAGCTCTTTTAGTAAGTCAGCTCTTTTAGTTAGTAATTTTTTTTTACGATTTTATTAAAATTTTCATAAATAATAGAATACGGCGATAATACAGCCTCCACATCACTCCCTGTTGATTTCAGGACTCTTCTTATCTCTAACTCAGGTTGTATCATATTTTATTTGGGATGCTAGATTACACTATTAAGAGGTCCTCTTAAATCATTTTGATAGATCATAGGAATTTTAGTTGTACAAAGCTTTTTGTATGAAAAGAGTGAGAAAAATTGTCTGCCACTTCAGAAAAGCACAACTCACTGAATACAAGTAGCCTAATTTTCCAACTGAGAGAGACCCAAAGCTTCAGAGTTAGTAAAAACTTGTAAAAGTAAATAATTTCTCCTTTTCAGCTCTGATTGTCAGGCAATATTTTAGAATGAGAGCCAGACCCCAATACTCCTAGAATTTTATTTACATTTTAGCCAAATCTCTCTGATGGGAAGGTGCAAAACATTCACAAGTTTAAACTAATAAAATGTAACTGTTTTCCATAATATTCCATCATAACTGAAATGTATTTAATACTTGAAAAAACATTAAAGCAAATAAAGAAAATGTTAACAAAATTCTGTTTTGCAAAGGTTCTCGTATTTAGAACATTCTTTAAACCAGGGTGACAAGCTAGGGCCCTCAGGGCAAATCTACTCCATTTCTGTCTTTGTAAATAAAGTTTTATTGGGATACAACCTCACAAATTTTGTTATGTACTGTTGTCTATGGCAGCTTTCATGCTTCAGCAGAATTGCCTAATTGCTCCAGAGACCTCGAGGCTGGCAAAGCCACAAATATTTATTATACTGCCCTTTGCAGTATAAAGGATTCTGACTCCTGATGTAAATAATATTTGATACTGAATTCAGTGATTTTAGAAAAGGCAATGTAATTACCTTCACATATTTATTTGAATTGAAATACAGTGAAGCAGATGAATACTCCATATGCTTGTCAAATGATATTTGGTAAAAATCTTACTTTTCTACTGTTTTTGGTTGTCATTAAACATGCAGCATTGAGAAGCTGGCTCACCAGTTTGTTGTCATTGTTTTCAAACTGTTAGTCACTCAGTTGTGTCTGACACTTTGCGACCCCAAAGACAGTAGCCCGCCAGGCTCCTCTGTCCATGGAATTCCTCCAGGCAGGAATATTAGAGTGAGTTGCCATTCCCTTCTCCAGGGGATTTTCCCAACCAAGGGATAGAAACCAGGTCTCCTGCATTACTGGCAGATCCTTTACCATCTGAGCCGCCAGGGAAGTCCTAGGGTTAATATATTTCAGACATGTATTGTGTTAGGTGACAAATCACTAATTTTCACATTTCTTTTCTAAATTACGTGGAAAGAAAAATTTTTTAATGTTTAAGTATGAATAAAAAATTTTGATGCTTAAGACTCCTGAATCTTTGTAATTTCTTAACATTCTAAGTGTGATGAATAAGGATAAATACTGGTTGTAAAAGAGTTTGGGCACTAATGAAGCCAAGTTTAAATAATACCTATACAGAGCGTTTGAATAGTCCTAGAAGATTTTATAGTTTAAAAGCCCACAAAAGGAACATGGGCATTTTTTAATGTTTATCCTTTTAAGCTATTGCTAGGAATATTTTCATTAAAATAAGTGTTTTATTTCTTAGTTTATTTGCTTCTACTAAAGTCATATAGGTGTGATTCTAATACTCCAACTGGTTACTGTGGAAATTATAATGATATTAAAAACTGATCATGACTTCCGAATGAGACAAGCTGCAAGATATAGCTAAATATATAAACCCATGAAAAGAATGTATTTTCATACAGAGTCTTGAGTATCATTAAAGAAGAAAGGAAAAAGGAAACAAGGAAATGGGAAGATACAAATAAAAATAATGAGCAATTATATTCTGCTCACCAGAATTCCCCCTGCAGTTTCAATCAATGTCTCTGCTTCTGCTTTCTATTCTAAATAATTGTGCTAGTTCTGGTAAATATATCTAGCATGATCCAAAACAGCTGTAACTGCTTTCCTGTGATTAATTAATTAATTCTTAATTTTTTTTTTTTTTTGCTATTTCATGGAATTTTTGAAACACTCTATATTAGTTTTTATTTATGGTCTAATCTTGCCAGGCATGAATGATTTCAAAAGATAATTCTGACTCTAGACACTAGAGTCGTAAGTGAGCAAGCAGTCACATTTTCAAAGAAACACTCCAGAAGGGGAGAAGCTATGTGTGAGGGATTTGCACCCAAGGAGCTCTGCAGTTATGTAATCTTAGGCAGATTTCTAGTCCCCAGTACTATTCTCTACCAAGAGGGCATTCAAATATCCTGTTAACAGTTACATTTTATTAGTTTAAACTTGTACATACCTTCCCCATGGAATTCTTGGGAGATTAAATGAGAGGATATATGTATAAAGTGGTAAGGACCATGTCCAGTATGTGGGGATTGCTCAACAATGTTAGTTATTTCAGTACTAACCTTGGAAGTTCTATGCTTGATCAAACAATTAGCAAGCACTAACAAACTTGAGTAACTACTTCATTAGTTTACTTCAACAAATAGAACAGGCTATCTACTTACAAGCTGCCCTTTAAAAGCTCCAAAGAATACGATGTTCTTTGAATCTCCACTTTTTTCTGCAGTATTAATGGTGAATTGCTATTGGCTATTGCCAAAAACCCAGAGAAGGCAATGGCACCCCACTCCAGTACTCTTGCCTGGAAAAATCCCATGGGCGGAGGAGCCTGGTGGGCTGCAGCCCATGAGGTCACTAAGAGTTGGACACGACTGAGTAATTTCACTTTTACTTTTCACTATCATGCACTGGAGAAGGAAATGGCAACCCACTCCAGTGTTCTTGCCTGGAGAATCCCAGGGACAGAGGAGCCTGGTAGGAGGTCGTCTATGGGGTCGCACAGAGTCGGACACGACTGAAGCGACCGCAGCAGCAGCAGCAGCAGCAGCAGCACTGCCAGAAACCAAATTCATATTGGAAGATAACAGCTAGGTTTAAATACCACAGTATTTAACCTCACAGTAGACTCTCTTTTAGTGGCAGTGGTGAGGTGACACCTGCAAATAAAGCAGACTCAGTGAGTGGCCTGAAGAGGTGCTGAGAAGAGAAACAGCCATCAGTTGATGTCATGAACCCAGGAGCCTCCCAGTTAAAAATGGGTGAGCCTCTGAGGAAAGACTTTGTGTGATGCAGGTCTCCACTAAAAACAGCCTTTGCAAAATGATTGATAATAACTAATCTCACCCTTTTTGTACATCCAAACTAATCTCAGAAAATATGAAACACATTGATAAAATATTCTTAACTAAAACTAATCTGCATTAAACTGTATCACCTATGAATGAGCTTCCTCAGTGGTTCATGGGTAAAGAACACACCTACAATGCAGGAACCTCAGGAGATGTGAGTTCAGTCCTTGGGTTGGAAAGATCCCCTGGAGAAGGGAATGGCAACCCACTGCAGTATTCCTGCCTGGAAAATCCCATGGACAAAGGAGTTNGTGTTCAAAGTATTGGAGCTTCAGCTTCAGCATCAGTCCTTCCAATGAACATTCAGGACTGATTTCCTTTAGGATGGACTGGTTGGATCTCCTTGCTGTCTAAGGGACTCTCAAGATTTTTCTCCAGCATCACATTTCAAAAGCATCAATTCTTCAGCTTTCAGCTTTCTTTATAGTCAAACTCTCACATCCATATGTGACTACTGGAAAAACCTTAGCTTTGACTATACCGACATTATTGGCAAGGTAATGCCTCTGCTTTGTAATATGCTGTCTAGGTTTGTCAGAGCTTTTCTTCCAAGGAGCAAGAGTCTTTTAATTTCATGGCTGCAGTCACCATCTGCAGTGATTTTGGGGCCCAAGGAAATAAAAAAACTTTTCATAAAAAAATTTCAGTATACTATCTTACAACAGGGTACCTACACAAAAATCAGTAGGTTTACTGAGGTAAACAATAAGTTGTTAATATTCCTACACTTACAAGAAAAACTACAATAAAAATGTTTGTTATTTATAAGAAAGCAAATATAAATGACTTATAAGCACACAATTTTAAAAATTAAGGAAAAAGGCTGTCATGATTTTTTCCTAAAATGTTAAAATATTATAAGATACAAGTAATCTATTGAATTCATAGATAAATCATATGGAGACTTTCTTGCTACTCATTAATATGGTTTTTAATATTTAATCATTATTACTGACAAGAGCAATAGGGAAATATCAAAAATAATGAGAATATTTTCAAATAATATTATAAAAGAAACCTCATTTGCGTTCTCACTGTATTAAAAGGTATAAGGCACTCACATGACTCCTTGTTTTTGGTTAGAACTCAGTTATTAAGCCTTCTAATTTAAACTGGATGTTTGGCAAGCTACATGTTTTAGACTAAATGTTGGAATCCCCTCAAATTCATACTTTGAAATTTTAACCCTCAGCCTCCACATTTGTGAGAAAGACACTTCTGCTATTTAAGTCACTTAGTTTTCAGTATTTTGATACAGTAGCTTTGGCAGACTAAGACACTACAGTTTGTAAATCTCTTCAGAATCTCATTTAGAAGATATTCCTAGCTTCTTCCCAGATCAGATTCATCCATATAAGTTAGCTCTTTTAGTAAGTCAGCTCTTTTAGTTAGTAATTTTTTTTTACGATTTTATTAAAATTTTCATAAATAATAGAATACGGCGATAATACAGCCTCCACATCACTCCCTGTTGATTTCAGGACTCTTCTTATCTCTAACTCAGGTTGTATCATATTTTATTTGGGATGCTAGATTACACTATTAAGAGGTCCTCTTAAATCATTTTGATAGATCATAGGAATTTTAGTTGTACAAAGCTTTTTGTATGAAAAGAGTGAGAAAAATTGTCTGCCACTTCAGAAAAGCACAACTCACTGAATACAAGTAGCCTAATTTTCCAACTGAGAGAGACCCAAAGCTTCAGAGTTAGTAAAAACTTGTAAAAGTAAATAATTTCTCCTTTTCAGCTCTGATTGTCAGGCAATATTTTAGAATGAGAGCCAGACCCCAATACTCCTAGAATTTTATTTACATTTTAGCCAAATCTCTCTGATGGGAAGGTGCAAAACATTCACAAGTTTAAACTAATAAAATGTAACTGTTTTCCATAATATTCCATCATAACTGAAATGTATTTAATACTTGAAAAAACATTAAAGCAAATAAAGAAAATGTTAACAAAATTCTGTTTTGCAAAGGTTCTCGTATTTAGAACATTCTTTAAACCAGGGTGACAAGCTAGGGCCCTCAGGGCAAATCTACTCCATTTCTGTCTTTGTAAATAAAGTTTTATTGGGATACAACCTCACAAATTTTGTTATGTACTGTTGTCTATGGCAGCTTTCATGCTTCAGCAGAATTGCCTAATTGCTCCAGAGACCTCGAGGCTGGCAAAGCCACAAATATTTATTATACTGCCCTTTGCAGTATAAAGGATTCTGACTCCTGATGTAAATAATATTTGATACTGAATTCAGTGATTTTAGAAAAGGCAATGTAATTACCTTCACATATTTATTTGAATTGAAATACAGTGAAGCAGATGAATACTCCATATGCTTGTCAAATGATATTTGGTAAAAATCTTACTTTTCTACTGTTTTTGGTTGTCATTAAACATGCAGCATTGAGAAGCTGGCTCACCAGTTTGTTGTCATTGTTTTCAAACTGTTAGTCACTCAGTTGTGTCTGACACTTTGCGACCCCAAAGACAGTAGCCCGCCAGGCTCCTCTGTCCATGGAATTCCTCCAGGCAGGAATATTAGAGTGAGTTGCCATTCCCTTCTCCAGGGGATTTTCCCAACCAAGGGATAGAAACCAGGTCTCCTGCATTACTGGCAGATCCTTTACCATCTGAGCCGCCAGGGAAGTCCTAGGGTTAATATATTTCAGACATGTATTGTGTTAGGTGACAAATCACTAATTTTCACATTTCTTTTCTAAATTACGTGGAAAGAAAAATTTTTTAATGTTTAAGTATGAATAAAAAATTTTGATGCTTAAGACTCCTGAATCTTTGTAATTTCTTAACATTCTAAGTGTGATGAATAAGGATAAATACTGGTTGTAAAAGAGTTTGGGCACTAATGAAGCCAAGTTTAAATAATACCTATACAGAGCGTTTGAATAGTCCTAGAAGATTTTATAGTTTAAAAGCCCACAAAAGGAACATGGGCATTTTTTAATGTTTATCCTTTTAAGCTATTGCTAGGAATATTTTCATTAAAATAAGTGTTTTATTTCTTAGTTTATTTGCTTCTACTAAAGTCATATAGGTGTGATTCTAATACTCCAACTGGTTACTGTGGAAATTATAATGATATTAAAAACTGATCATGACTTCCGAATGAGACAAGCTGCAAGATATAGCTAAATATATAAACCCATGAAAAGAATGTATTTTCATACAGAGTCTTGAGTATCATTAAAGAAGAAAGGAAAAAGGAAACAAGGAAATGGGAAGATACAAATAAAAATAATGAGCAATTATATTCTGCTCACCAGAATTCCCCCTGCAGTTTCAATCAATGTCTCTGCTTCTGCTTTCTATTCTAAATAATTGTGCTAGTTCTGGTAAATATATCTAGCATGATCCAAAACAGCTGTAACTGCTTTCCTGTGATTAATTAATTAATTCTTAATTTTTTTTTTTTTTTGCTATTTCATGGAATTTTTGAAACACTCTATATTAGTTTTTATTTATGGTCTAATCTTGCCAGGCATGAATGATTTCAAAAGATAATTCTGACTCTAGACACTAGAGTCGTAAGTGAGCAAGCAGTCACATTTTCAAAGAAACACTCCAGAAGGGGAGAAGCTATGTGTGAGGGATTTGCACCCAAGGAGCTCTGCAGTTATGTAATCTTAGGCAGATTTCTAGTCCCCAGTACTATTCTCTACCAAGAGGGCATTCAAATATCCTGTTAACAGTTACATTTTATTAGTTTAAACTTGTACATACCTTCCCCATGGAATTCTTGGGAGATTAAATGAGAGGATATATGTATAAAGTGGTAAGGACCATGTCCAGTATGTGGGGATTGCTCAACAATGTTAGTTATTTCAGTACTAACCTTGGAAGTTCTATGCTTGATCAAACAATTAGCAAGCACTAACAAACTTGAGTAACTACTTCATTAGTTTACTTCAACAAATAGAACAGGCTATCTACTTACAAGCTGCCCTTTAAAAGCTCCAAAGAATACGATGTTCTTTGAATCTCCACTTTTTTCTGCAGTATTAATGGTGAATTGCTATTGGCTATTGCCAAAAACCCAGAGAAGGCAATGGCACCCCACTCCAGTACTCTTGCCTGGAAAAATCCCATGGGCGGAGGAGCCTGGTGGGCTGCAGCCCATGAGGTCACTAAGAGTTGGACACGACTGAGTAATTTCACTTTTACTTTTCACTATCATGCACTGGAGAAGGAAATGGCAACCCACTCCAGTGTTCTTGCCTGGAGAATCCCAGGGACAGAGGAGCCTGGTAGGAGGTCGTCTATGGGGTCGCACAGAGTCGGACACGACTGAAGCGACCGCAGCAGCAGCAGCAGCAGCAGCAGCACTGCCAGAAACCAAATTCATATTGGAAGATAACAGCTAGGTTTAAATACCACAGTATTTAACCTCACAGTAGACTCTCTTTTAGTGGCAGTGGTGAGGTGACACCTGCAAATAAAGCAGACTCAGTGAGTGGCCTGAAGAGGTGCTGAGAAGAGAAACAGCCATCAGTTGATGTCATGAACCCAGGAGCCTCCCAGTTAAAAATGGGTGAGCCTCTGAGGAAAGACTTTGTGTGATGCAGGTCTCCACTAAAAACAGCCTTTGCAAAATGATTGATAATAACTAATCTCACCCTTTTTGTACATCCAAACTAATCTCAGAAAATATGAAACACATTGATAAAATATTCTTAACTAAAACTAATCTGCATTAAACTGTATCACCTATGAATGAGCTTCCTCAGTGGTTCATGGGTAAAGAACACACCTACAATGCAGGAACCTCAGGAGATGTGAGTTCAGTCCTTGGGTTGGAAAGATCCCCTGGAGAAGGGAATGGCAACCCACTGCAGTATTCCTGCCTGGAAAATCCCATGGACAAAGGAGTTTGGTGAGCTACAGTTCACAAGGTGGCAAAGAGCTGGCCACGACTGAAGCGGTCTAGCACGCACGGACGTATGAATAGACTATAAGTATGACTCTTTAATTAGCATACCTACCTTAAAGGTTAGGACCCTCAGATTCATTTTCCCTACAGCCACTAGCTATTATCTAAAAACAAAATTTAGCTAGGCTATGTAAAAACTCAGAATCTTTATTATTTTCACCTATTGGTAAAGCTCTGGCTTTTTAGCATCCCTGCAATCTGTTCATCCTAGCCCTGCCTTCCTCCCAGCCTTATTTCTCACACCTCTCGCTGTACCCCCATGCTCTAATCTAATCTAAATTTCACTCAATCACGTCCAACTCTTTGCGAGTCCATGGAATTCTCCAGGCCAGAATACTGGATTAGGTAGACTATCCCTTCTCCAGGGGATCTTCCTAACCCATGAATTGAACCAGGGTCTCCTGCATTGCAGGCATATTCTTTACCAACTGAGCTATGAGGGGAGCTCTACGTGCCTTTATTCTCAGGCTATTATTCTCAGAATCCTATAGCATGAAACACTGAGCTGAATTTAACTGTATTTTTTTTTCAAATTTATTTATGTTTCAAAGCAGACAGTTTGTCTTATTAGATTACAGTCAGTAAGCATTTACTCAATAAATGCATTTCCATTATCTTACTATTCTCAGAGTCAGAAGATAGTTCCTAATGATTTGTCTATATTTTTCTTTTAAAAATTCAAATGTTTTTTCTGCAACCCACCTCTTATGGGAATATAGATTAAATTGTGTCATTACATACACACCTTCAGATACTGAGAGCTGTTGCAGAGTGAGAATTTTTGTTTTTCTTTTTTAAACAATTACTGTGTGTGTGCTCAGTTGCTCATTCATGTCCAGCTCTTTGTAACTCTATGGACTGTAGCCCACCAGGCTTCTCTGTCCATTGTAACAAAGCAATTTGCACATTAATAACTTTTTGAATAGTGAAGGTAGATGGAGATTCCCTTTAGACTATTTTTCTGGAATAATGTAAAGAAGATTTAAAGACTGAAATTCATATCTATTACAATGGATAGTAATCATCATTTTGTAAGAAAATATGAAAATTACAAAATAAATTGAAAAAAATTCACAGACATCCCATGTGTCAGAAGATGACTACTCTATACAAATGTGGAAAGTTTGATAAGTATTACAATTTATTCTTTTAAGAGTGTGGGCATCCTTGAGTTATTATTTCTCTAGAGAGCGGTAGTCAAGTGGGCAGCTGGTACTCACATAGGGTGTACATAACAGCTTTCCCACAACTAGGATACAAGTTCCTATGTAATTGGATTTTTGAATGAGGTGACAATTACTTCCAAGTTTTCTATCAGTTACTCTCTAAGGTGTTATTCAAAATACTCTATATAACAACAGTACAATAAGTGCCAACCAATCAGAGCATATACCTAGCCATTCAGAACAGACACCAGTCGTAAACAGCTAGCACAGCAATGTGGATTGAATCAGCCCTGGCTATGCTGGAATTCTCATTAAAAGACGAAATCATTTGCCTTTAGAGTACTGGCCAAGGCTTCAAAATATCCCTCTCTAAACATAAAGAAAAGAAATTTCACACTAGACTTTTTTATTTTCTTTTTCTTCAAGCACAATAATCTGTTAAGAGCCAATCTGATTGGTGAATATTAGAAGACAGAAATTGAAATGAGACTGGAAAAGTTGTTAGGAATGCTACTTTTTGAGCATTAAAATTTTTATAGTGCATGTAAATTTTTTCTACAGAGTGTGGTCATTTGGCTAATAAACTTCAGTTAAGGAAAATAATGCCTTTTGGGAGAAACTTCACCTTGTCACTACTATAATATCTCTCCTGAATCTCCACCAATTACTATAAGTTGAAATATGCATATGGAGATTTTCATACAATTGTTTTAAGAACATAGTAAGTATTCTAAAAATTCCACTACTACTATTTTTGTTATTGACACCAAAGGGCAAGCTCAGGATGAAATTGTGCAGCAAAGGAGGGGGTTTCATGATACTCATCATTCTCTCATTCTTAGGGTATATACTTCACTCTCTCTCCACCCATCATCTCTTACATATGAGTAAAAGTTCACATTACAGATCCAACCTTTCTTCTCGTCTTCACGCACTGATCATATGCATGTATCCTGTTTTCCAAGCTCTGCTCATGATGGAAAATACAATCATTTGACATTTTTCTCGCGCGCGCTTTTTTTTTTTTTTTTTAATATGTATTTATTTGGCTATACCAGGTCTTGGTTGTAGCACATAGGATCTTTAGTGGCAACATGTGGGATCTTGTGCCCTGACCAGGGATCTAACTTGGCCTCTGCATTAGGAGTGCTGAGTCCTTAACACTAGACTACCAGGGAAGTCCCCCGAAATTCTTTCAATGGACAATAATGATTGACAGTATCCCTGTTCTTTTTGGCCTCAACATGCTTACATTTCCACAAGGATCTTAAAGATGTATTGTAAATGTTATATCAAAGAACCTTTAGTAATTTCAGAGAGGGTGACTATAAAAAAAAGAAATATTCAGACATGCACCTACCCCCGTGGTACAGAAGGGTGACTTATGCCCTCTTTCAGTGAAGAGGAAGCAGACTTCTAATTTATTATATCTTCTTATGCATATGATATTTATTTGGTTGTAACTCCTTTAATGGTGACATGAAACCTCAGGTGAGGAACAAGCTAGCTTATTTTGAATCTTTCCATTGTGTTTTCCTAGGAGGTTTCTAAGAATAACTGAAGATTATAATCTATGGAAATAGTCTTACTCATTTTAGTTGAACATTTCTAGTTTTATTCATAAAGTTCTTTTTTATTTTTTTCTGCTTCAGAATAAGAATTGTAGGGTTGGACCCATTAAGTTTATTTTATCACTTTTAATGCAAAGATTATTACTGTAATTTACATATCTCAGTAAGAGCCAAAAGCTTCCTGCTGTGGCTTTTTCTACCAATGTGCTACAAATTAACAACCAAACTACATTAAAGCAAATGGAAAAAAATGCCATTCTTTTCAGTATAAAGAAAATTATCTGCCCACGAGACTGTATAATTCCTTCAATAAGATTTCAAAAAAACAAGAAAACAAAATTTTTATGTAAACTACTTTAATGTTTTAGTCCCATCTGAGACAGTAACATAAATCTTGAGAATATGTAGTAAAATCATATTGATCACCAAAAATGAAAGCATTAACTTTGAGTCTGTGAATTATGCTTAAAGTCGTAAGGGAAAAACGTGCATCAGTGATATTTTAGAGAATCACCGAGGCATTAATCATATAGAAATTATTGAAGTATGGTTTTTCCTATTTCTCACCGGTACCAAAGCATAAACTTTGGTAA
This sequence comes from Neotragus moschatus, assembly GCA_006410615.1. Classification (NCBI taxonomy): domain Eukaryota; kingdom Metazoa; phylum Chordata; class Mammalia; order Artiodactyla; family Bovidae; genus Neotragus; species Neotragus moschatus. The sequence goes on along the minus strand of SJYA01001360.1, from coordinate 22,767 downwards.
ACAAGTAATCCAATACTTCAACAATGAGTTCTCACAAGGAAACAGCCCATCCAGAAATTGGAATTAATATGCCATTACTCAAAATATGCCAGGAAAGTAATAGACATTTCTATGCCTTATATCTTAATGAAAATCCCTAGACCACCTAAGTATCTTATCTAACACTTTCACTCACAGGTTTTACCAGGATAATGGAAAAATAATTTCAAGAGTCTGTCAACAGGAATCAGTCTTCCAATGACCTGCGCTTGCTGCAGCTGCTGCTTCTGCTGCTGCTAAGTCGCTTCAGTCGTGTCCGACTCTCTGCAACCCCATAGACGGCAGCCCACCAGGCTCCCCCGTCCCTGGGATTCTCCAGGCAAGAACACTGGAGTGGGTTGCCATTTCCTTCTCCAGTGCATGAAAGTGAAAAGTGAAAGGGAAGTTGCGCTTACTGCTCCCTTAATTCATATGTTGAAGCTCTAACCCTCCATCTGATGGTATTTAGAGTATGGCCTTTGGTAGGGAGGTTAATTAAGTTTAGATGAAGTCATGAAGGTGGGCCCCATGATGGAATCAGTGATCTTGTTAGAAGAGAGATACTAGAGCTCTCTCTCTGTTTTCCATATGATGATTCAAGGAAAATGTGGCCAACTACAAACCAAGGGAGTTCTTGCCGGGAATACACTCTGCTAGCACATTCATTTTGGACTTTACAGCCTCCCCGATTATGGTAGATAAATGTCTGCTGATTAAGCCACCCAGTCTGTGGTGTTGGTATGCCTTAACCTTAGCTAAGGCATTCACTAAGGATTTATGAGATGCTAGGGGCTTCCCTGGTGACTCAGATAGTAAAGAATCTGCCTGCAATGCAGGAGACCTAGGTTTGATCCCTGGGTAGGGAAGATCCCTTGGAGAAGGAAACAACTATGCACTCTAACACTCCAGTATTCTTGCCTGAAGAATTCCATGGACAGAGGAGCCTGGTGGGTTACAGTCCACAGGATAACAAAGAGCTGGACATGACTAAGACACTAACACTTTCACTTTTCACTATGATATGCTGAACATGGACGTGAAGTCACTCAGTCGTGTTTTGTTCTTCTCGACCCCATGGACTATAGCCCGCCAAGCTCCTCTCTCTGTGGAGATTCTCCAGGCAAGAATACTGGAGCAGGTTGCCATTTTACAAATTAATGACTTAACCTTTCCATTATCTCTTTTAATGTTTAAAACAACCTAGTATGGTGATTGCTATTATCATTGCCACTTTACAGATAAAGAAACTGAAACCGAGAATAAAAATTTATCCAAGGTTACACAGATAGTCAGTGGCAGAAAAATCTTCTGACCTCAGACTATTATATTAATTATAACATGATTCTATCTCATAAATTTGTGTTGTTCCTCAATTAAAATCAGAAGCCATTTCTAATATATGACCTCAACAATTCAGTTATATATCTCAATAGCTTATAATTCAGAATATGTAAAGTGGATTTTATTGCTAAATAAATAACCTTATTTTAGATGGCAAAAAACAACTTTAAGGATGCTATTGTGAAATTTAATTGCTTTATATATCACACATGCACTATTATAACTGTAAAATGTGCTTATATTAATTCATCATTTTATTCATCCAGTATATATGTCAATAAAACCAAAAAGCAACCATATATACTCCTTTATTCAAGAAATTCAGCAATTAGATAAGAGGACAAATTATTTGTTAGATAATATATATGGCCTTATAGAGACAGACTGAGAGATGAAATAGAAAAGTAAAAAAAATAACTAAGTTTGGGAAGTCAGAGAAAGTTTCCAATCAAACGTGACATTTCAGTTGACGTTCAACAATAATGATCATTTTGCAATCAGGTGATGTCTTAACTTTAAAACTGAAAGACCTATTCAGGTTGCCAGGTGATTGTTAAAAATAATTTTTGCTGACTCTTCACTACATCATTTTTCTAACATAATGCAAAAGGAGGTTGTAGCAGTGATGGTTTTGTAACATTCATATATATAGTAGAGTTAGTGCTTTATGCCCATAAAATTTAAAGAATATATTATAAATAATTTTTGACCATTCCTTATTTAAGCAAAGTAAACTTCATTGATGGATGCACAGGTGGATTATAACAAAACACAGTCTCAGTAGTTATTACCCAATGTTGTAATATAACAATGATGTGTTAGTCAATTGTGTACTAATTATAATTATACTGATAATCAAGAGCAAAATTTTTAAATGCTGGAGGCTTTTAGTCATAAAAAATTAGCATCTTCAAGGATTATACTTAAACTCCTTGCATGCTTGAGTAACCAATTATATAAATATTTCAAGTGATATGCTGTATTATATTTGCATGAAACCACGTGGGAGAATTTAAATGGAAAAAAGAAAAAGTACAATGTAAATATTCNTGCAAGGAGATCCAACCAGTCCATTCTGAAGGAGATTGGCCCTGGGATTTCTTTGGAAGGAATGACGCTAAAGCTGAAACTCCAGTACTTTGGCCATCTCATGCGAAGAATTGACTCATTGGAAAAGACTCTGATGCTGGGAGGGATTAGGGGCAGGAGGAGAAGGGGAAGCCAGAGGGTGAGGTGGCTGGTTGACATCACTAACTCGATGGATGTGAGTCTGCGTGAACTCCAGGAGTTGGTGATGGACAGGGAGGCCTGGAATGCTGCGTTTCATGGGGTCGCAAAGAGTCGGACACGACTGAGCGACTGAACTGAACTGAACTCCCACATTTCAGGCAGATCCTTTAACCTCTGAGCCACCAGGGAAGTACACTTATAATTTAAGGACAGTAACAATTCAATTGGAATATTTTGCCTGCAAACAAATTTCAAAAACAATATTGTGATGAAATGGATTAAAATAAGAATCAAGCACAAGATATGTGAGAAGCTGAGCGGTTGGGTGGTGACTGATGAGATACAACTAGCCTTCTCTGGAGTTTCACTAAAAAAAAAAAGGGAATATTATCAAAGCAATTATAAATTTCTATGATGAGAAAACTGGCTTAAATGCAGAATATCTATAATCTAGCTTGCTTTATAATTCAGTGGTGTGTACTTTGGTGAATACAACAGTAATCTTGATAGTTTTTAAAAATTTAGATACTGTGATTTATTGGATCAAGTAAAAAGCCATTGCAAACATTTTTAATAAATTCATCCAGGTGGTTCCGAATAAGATTCATCCATGAATCATACTTACAAAAATATTAATCTATCATAATAGTCAATTGGTTTGAAGATGAAAATTAATTTTCTACCCATTAAACAATCTTTTCATTAAGTTTTTAATTCAAGATTTAGCTGCATTAGGTACACAATAATTTTTTTTTTTACTATAACAACATTTTTAGTTGAGAGTTATACATTGGGTTTCACAGAAAATTTTCCCGAATGAGTGGAAAACCCAGAAAGCTTAAGTAAAAGAGACATATAATGTAATGGGCTATCTATAGTTACATCTAATGAAAATAACTGGAGGGTTTATGTCTTTCTTTGATGAAATTAGCCCCTGAGTTTACAAAAGGCATCTTTTAAGACAAGTAGTATTTGGAGTGGCTTCCCAGATGGCTGAATGGGTAAAGAAGCTACCTGCAATGTGGGAGAGGCAGGAGATGCAGGTTTGACCCCAGGGTTAGGAAGATACTCTGGAGGAGGCATGATAACCCACTCCTGGAGAATGCCATGAACAGAGGAGCCTGACAGGCTACAGATCATAGGGTTGAAAAAAGTTGGAAATGGCTGAAGCGACTGAGCACACACACAGTATTTGGAGTAAAATAATTAAAAAACAAAAAAACAAACAAACAAAAAAAACAGGTAGATTGAAATGGGAATAAAACTAAGTCGTACTGCTACTTAATTTTTTTTTCCATTGTCTATAAAGAAGGCTGGATTAATTTAATACACAATGATGCCATTGTAAAAGTGTGTTTTATACTTTGCATCATTGAAGAAAGTAGCATTACTCAGATAAACATGAATATTAAATTTATTTGGCTTTTTATATGTGATTAACAGATTTTTTCCAATCAAGTGAAATTGCTGTAAAACCAGAAAATATTCTCATCTCGGTCTCTTTTTCTTTACTCAGCAACTAATTTTAACCAACTGGATTATTTAAGTATCATCTTATTCAACATATGAAATAAAAAATCTGCTTTTTAGTGGAGAGTCTGCATACATCATAAAGATAAAACAAGAAGAGTCTTTGGCAGAGATTTTCTCCACAGAAGCAGGCTATTTTTGTCCTGTACATCTAGCAAGTTGTTAAAATATAAATTCCAGAAGTTATATTAATATTAAAAGAATTTAAAAAAAAACCAGAAAGTGCATATATGTAGGAACTTTATTTGTTTTTTTTTCTATTATGGTTAAGTAATGAACTTTCATAGGCTTCCTAGTAGCTCAGCTGGTAAAGAATTCGCTTCCAATGTAGGAGACCCCAGTTCAATTCCTGGGTTGGGAAGATCACCTGGAGAATGGATAGATTACCTACTCCAGTATTCTTGGGTTTCTCTGGTGGATCAGACAGTAAAGAATCACCCTGCGATGTGGAGATTTCTGGGTTGGGAACATGCCCTAGAGAAAGGAACAGCTATCCACTACAGTATTCTTGCCTGTAGAATTTCATGGACAGAGGTGCCTTGCAGGCTGCAATCCATGGGATCCGAAAGATTAAGACAGGACTGAGCAACTTTCACTTTCACAATGGACTTTCAGTGGGGGAGGGGCATTATCATAATTCCTTTTATTAGTTAATTATTTGTAAAGATTTAATTTATACAGAATTTTAAAAGATAGTAAACAATAATCAATGAAATGAGAATAACATTGTTCATTATTTACTTATTTGGGTTAATTAAATATGTGCTTAAGGAAGTTATAACATGTACCAGGTAGACACTCAGATCATGAAATGAAGGGAAGATTATATTTGATTTGTATTTTTATGATCAATGTCAATATTTCTAATGTTACTGTTTCCTAAACACACAAGCTATGGTGTTGATGCTATAATAATGCAACAGAGAATTTATATTGAATTACATTAGTCAGAGCTTCTGCAAACCAGTCTTCAGCAATACATGAATGTGAACTTCCAGATTTTCAAGCTGGTTTTAGAAAAGGCAGAAGAACCAGAGATCAAATTGCCAGCATCCACTAGATCATGGAAAAAGCGAGAGTTCCAGAAAAGCATCTATTTCTGCTTTATGGAGTATGCCAAAGTCTTTGACTGTGTGCATCACAATAAACTGTGGGAAATTCTGAAAGAGATGCAAATACCAGACCACCTGACCTGCCTCTTGAGAAATCTGTNGCAGAAGAACCAGAGATCAAATTGCCAGCATCCACTAGATCATGGAAAAAGCGAGAGTTCCAGAAAAGCATCTATTTCTGCTTTATGGAGTATGCCAAAGTCTTTGACTGTGTGCATCACAATAAACTGTGGGAAATTCTGAAAGAGATGCAAATACCAGACCACCTGACCTGCCTCTTGAGAAATCTGTATACAGGTCAGGAAGAAACAGTTAGAACTGGACATGGAACAACAGAATGGAAAAGGAGTATGTCAAGGAGTATGTATACTGTCACCCTGCTTATTTAACTTATATGCAGAATATATCATGAGAAACACAGGGATGGATGAAGCACAAGCTGGAATCAAGATTGCTGGGAGAAATATCAGTAAATTCATATATGCAGATGACACCACCCTTATGGCAGAAAGTGAAGAGGAACTAAAAAGCTTCTTGATGAAAGTGAAAGAGGAGAGTGAAAAAGTTGGCTTAAAGCTCAACATTCAGAAAACAAAGATCATGGCATCCGGTCCCATCACTTCATGGGAAATAGATGGGAAACAGTGGAAACAGTGGCTGACTTTAATTTTCTGGGCTCCAAAATCACTGTAGATGGTGACTATAGCCATGAAATTAAAAAATGCTTACTCCTTGGAAGGAATGTTATGACCAACCTAGACAGCATATCAAAAAGCAGAGACATTACTTTGCCAACAAAGGTCTGTCTAGCCCAGGCTATGGTTTTTCCTGTGGTCATGTGACTGAACTGAACTGAGTTGAGTCATAACTTGAGTATAGCTTGCTGTTTCAGTGCAGTCATGTGACACTGTTATTCTTTTTTTTAAAGTCCCATCTATAATAAGGTGATAAACTATAGAAAATATCAATATTTTAAGGAAAAATTGCGAGCAGATACAACTGACCGCAAATTGGATATGAATAAGAAATTGTTTGATAGCTTACTATCTGAATTAAAAATAGAATCTAATCAACATATATGTGATTATATGTTTTTATTCTAGTTGTTTGTCAAGTGATGACATCAAAATTTTAATTCCCAAGTAAAATCAGTAATTCTGCTCCATAATTGCAACTCATAGAATATATGGCATTATTACCATCACAAAGTATAAAATAAATACAAATAAAATGACAAATTTATTCTCCAAAAATGAGAAATTTTAATTATGTTGTATTATACACTTAGCTCTGATTCTTCCTTTACTATATGTCACATCTCCACCTACAAGTAAAGAAAATAACATGAGAACTCAAATGAAAAACTGTCTAAAATTTGTTACCACCAAGTAATTTATTGACACATCAGTACAATCTTGGTTGTATTTATGCTCATTCTCCATAGCAGACAGAAGGCAATGGCACCGCACTCCAGTACTCTTGCCTGGAAAATCCCAGGGACAGAGGAGCCTGGAAGGCTGCAGGCCATGGGGTCGCTGAGGGTCGGACAAGACTGAGCAGCTTCACTTTCACTTTTTGTTTTCAAGCATTGAAGAAGGACATGGCAACCCACTCCAGTGTTCTTGCCTGGAGAATCCCAGGGACGGGGAAGCCTGGTGGGCTGCGGTCTCTGGGGTTGCAGAGAGTCAGACACGACTGAAGCGACTTAGCAGCAGAGGGACAAAGCAACAATGTTGTTCTACTATTACTATTATTACTGATGTTACTATTATTATTCTTAACTTTGGAAATTGTTTGTTTGTCACCAATTTTGCCATTAATGTCCTTCTTCTGTTTCATAATCCAAACCAAGGTAACACGAGAGTGTTTCTAAAATTGTAAATTCTAAAAAGGATGCCCAGTCTCTTCTATGCCCTTCTCTTGCTCTGCTTAGCCAATTGTTCTCCCACATACACACGAGTCCAACCATATTAACTATGTCAAAGCATGCCCTTCCAGTAAATCACCAAACCAGTGAAAGAGTTCAGCAAATTGCCCACAATCTCTGTCTTCACAGACTCTATTATCACCTCAAAACTGTGTTTTCTGTATGTTACAAAGTCCTTCTATATAAATTCCACTTCTCTTTCTTGGAAATGTCCTTTCTTTACAACTTCAAATTTTAGGCTTATTCATGTGCAAATCTGTATCAGCAAACTTTAATTTGTAAGCTGAATTCTAGCTGTATGTCTCCAACATGTTGTTTGGAAATTTCATACTGCACATTCCATCAATATTTAAGCTCAAACTATTCAGTTCATTTTTCTCAACATTAATTTCTGAATTTCACTAATAGAGCATTTTCCCCAAACTCAAAATACCTTTGATTTTAATCTTTTATCTCTCATATTCATCACTTTCACAATCTCATCAAGTCTTTCTTTAAAATTTTTTTCTTTCAATTCTTTACATTTCTGTTAACCCCATTAGCTCATGACTTTCCATTTTATTCCCAGATAGGGGAAAAAAAAACAACTAATCTGCTTTTCTTCATAAAAACATTCTTCAATAATTCACCTACAGTTACGCAAATACATTTTACAAATCTTATTTTTCAAGATTATTCCTCTAATAAAAATATTGAGGGATTTCCTCTTATTCATGGGAGCAAACTATGAACTTTTAATAATGGCACTTAACTGCCCTTCATTCTCCAGAATCTGGTTTCAATTTACTGTGCCAGTACTCCCAGCTGTATTTGTTAGTCTACTCCATCTGGAATGTTCACATATGGAGCATCTGTGCTTGTGAGAGATTGTTTTTTTGAATGGAGACTGGGAGGTAAGAAACTCAGTGAATCTGCTCCTCCCCAAAAGCAATAAAATTATTGACAAAATAATAAAAGTCAATTACAGACATATGGAAATTAACCAAATTCACAGAATAAATGAATAGCTGAAAAGCACCCACTCAAGATATTCTACTAAATCTCAGTAAGAACAGCATGGACTGTATGTAGCACTTTAACTTTGAGCTGTTTGCATTCTTTAGAAATAAAATGTTAGTCCCTCAGTCGTGTCTGACACATTGTGACCCAGGGATTGTAGCCTGCCAGGTTCCTCTATCCTTTGGTTTCTCCAGGAGAAAATACTGGAGTAGGTTACCATTCTCTTCTCCAGGGGATCTTCTTGATCCAGGGATCAAACCTAGATCTCTTGCTTTACAGGTGGATTCTTTACCACTAAGCCTCCAGGGAACCCAGTTGCATGGTAGGCATGAAATCCGGCAGGCTTATAGCCAACAGGGATGACTAATCTCTTTTAGGGAGTTCTGTTGACAGCCTCATCCTAGAGTACAATCTATAGTTTGACAAAACTTTAGGACAGTCTTCAGGAAAATCTCCTTTCTGAGAACTTTGAAGCCATTTTACTTGGAGCTTAGATCTGAAAAGCAAAACAAAAAATAAACAACAGAAATAGCAACAAAAAATGTTTTCAAGAATTACTGAAGCCAATAGCATTTTACTCTAACATATACTGTGAGTATTGTTGCGGCAGACAAGAATCTGGGCAAAAATTTAAAAGAAACCACTAAATTATTTATCTTCTCCATAATAAACTGCCTTTTCCAGAGTGGCATGCACATGGAATCAAATACTATGCAACTTTTTCAAATTGGCTTCTTTCATTTAGAAATATGGCTTAAAGATTCACCCATGTCTTGCATTTCTTGAATAGTCATTTATTTTTATCATTGGAGAGTGTTCCATGATATGTCATGTCATAGTCTGTTTTAATTCAACTACTGAAGGATGTCTTGGGTGCTTCCAGTTCGGCAATTATAAATATAGATGCTGTAAACACCCAAACATTGGCTTTTGGGTGCATACATTTTCAAATCATTTGGGTAGCTTTCTTGGAGGGTAATTGCTATGGTAAGACTATGTTTAGTTTTATAAGAAACTGCTTGTCAGCTATGTCATTTTGTACCCCACTGGCAGTGAATGAGAGCTCCTTTTGCTTCATATTCTTACTAGCAATTGGTATTGTCAATTTTGTTTTTTAATTTCAGACGGTCCAACAAGTGTGTAATGGTATCTTATTGTTATTTCCACTTCCCTGATGACAAATAGCAATTAGAATCTCCTTATGTCTATCAGATCTTTTGCCCATTTTAAACTAGGTTGTATTATAGACAGAATAAAGATCCTTTCCACTCCCAATATGTGGACATCCAAATCCCTGGAACCCTTAGAATTAATTTGTCAATACCAATAAAGCTATTGGTTTTGGAGTATTAATATTATTATCTATAAATTTTCAATGCTGGTTCATTAATTCTAGGTGACTTTTGGTCTTTTCTGTTTTTTTCTTGGTTAACCTGGCTAGATATTTCTCAATTTTATTGATCTCTCCAAATAACTAGCTTTTGGTTTTGTCATTTTGTGTGTTGCTTTGTTTCCAATTTGTTGATCTCAGTTCTAAATTTTATTATTTCCTTTATTCTGCTTGCTGTAGGTGTCTTCTGTTCTTTCTCTATAATCCTAAAGTGGAAGCTTAGGTTTTTAATTTTAGATCTTTCTTCATTTCTAACATATACATTTAATACTACAAATTTCCCTCTAAGCATTGCTTTTGCTGTATCCCACATTTTTAAAAAGTTTTCTTTCTTTATTTTTGTCTGTGTTAGATCTTCACTGCTGCACAGGCACTTCTCCAATTGTGGTGAATGGCTATTACTCTAGTTGCAATGCATGGGCTTCTCATCGAAGTGGCTTTTCTTGTTGCAGAGCGTGGGCTCTAAGGGCGTGGACTTCAGTAGTTGTAGCACATGGGCCCAGCAGTTGTGGCTCTGAGACTCTAAAGCTTAGGCTTAGTAGTTGTGGTGCATAGGCCTAGTTGCCCACAGTTTGTGGGATCCTCCTGGGCCAGGAATTGAACCTGTGTCTCATGTATTGGAAGGTGAATTCTTTACCACTGAAACACCAGGGAAGCCTCTCACCCAAATTTTTGATAGCATATATTTTTATTTTTATTTAGATAAATTATTTTTTATTTCTCTTGATATTGCTTTTTGACCCATATGCTACTTAGCAGTATACTTTTTTCCCCAAATATTTGAATTTTCAGTTATCTATATGTTATTCATCTTTAATTCTACCATAGTATGACAATATACTTTGTGAGATTTCATTTTTTAAAATTTATTTTGTTGTATTTTATGGTCCAGAATATTGTTGACATTGATGACTGTTCCAAGTGAAGTGGAATATGTATATCCAAGTGAAGTATGTATATCCTTCTGTGTTGGATGGAATATTCCATAAATGTCAATTAGATAAAGTTGATTGATTTGTGCAGTTCAGTTCATCTGTATTCTCATTGGTTTCCTGCCTGCTGGATATATCAATTGCTGACAGAGGAGTGTTGAAGTCTCCAACTATTACTGTAGATTTATTTCCCCTTGTATTGCAGTTCTGTCGGGTTTTGCTTCATGTATTTTGGTGCTCTGTTGTTAGGTACATAAACATTAAGAATTGTTATGTTTTTTGAGGAATAGATTTCTTTATCATCATGTAGTGCCATTCTTCATCCATAACTTTTTATTCTTCAATCTGCTTTTTATGAAATTGATACAATTATCCCAACTTTCTTTCGATTGATGTTATATTTATATTTCCCTTTAATTTTAACCTGTCTGTGCCTTTCCTTTTAAAGTGGATTTTTTACAGATAATATATAGCTTGGTCTTGTTATTCTCAAGATACTCAACTAAATAAAACTGGGTTTACAGAATTAAAGTATAGCAACTATGTTTTATCGAAAGGAGAACTTCAAAAAAGATATAGAAAAAATAATAATGACAATAATGATTTTATTGTGGCAAAAATGAACTGTAAAATATAAATTCTGGAAGTGAACAGGGCAATAACTTAAATGAAAAATTTTCCAGAGGTGCCTACAACAGTTTTGAGCTGGCAGGAAAACAACTAGTGAACTTGAACATAGATCACTGAAGATAATCTAGAATGAGGAACACAAAGATAAAAGAACAAAGAAAAATTAACAGAGCTTAATAGATATGAGGGACAACATAGCAAGCATTCACATATCAAGCATCCCAGTGTGTAAATAAAGGAAGAGCCAGAAGAACAGTACAGTGGTAAATCAGAAGAGAAATATTCAAATAGATAATTAATGAAATGTTCCAAAATTGAATGATATTTAACCTAAATATACTAAATGCTCAAGAAATTCCAAGTAGAATAACTTCAAAGGGACCTTCCACTTCATGTTGTTCAGTTGCCCAGTTGAGTCCAACTCTTTATGACCCCAGGGACTACAGCACACCAGGCCTCTCTGTACCTCACAGTATCCTGAAGTTTGCCCCAAATTCATGTTCATTGCATCTGTGATGCCATCTAGCCATCTCATCATTTAGCACCCTCTTCTCCTTCTACTCTCAATCTTTCCCAGCATCAGGGACTTTTCCAGTGAGTTGCCTGTTCACAACAGGTAACCAAAATACTAGAGCTTCATAGCATCAGTCCTTCCAATGAGTATTCCTTTAAGATTGACTAGCTTGATCTCCTTGATGTCTAAGGGACACTCAGAAGTCTCTTCCAGCACCACAGCTCAAAGGCATCTTCTTTGGCACTCTACCTTCTGTCTTCTGATTTCATGGCTGCAGTCAGCATCTGCAGTGATTTTAGAGCCCACAAGAGGAAACCTGTCACTACTTCCACATTTCCCCTTTCTAGTTGCCATGAAGTAATGGGGCCTGATGCCATGATTTTAGGTTTTTTTAATATTTAATTTTAAGCTGTTTTTTCACTCTTCTCCTTCACCCTCATCAAGGGGTTCTTTATTTCCTCTTCACTTTCTGGCATTAGAGTGGTATCATCTGCATATCTGAGGTTGATATTTCTCCTGTCTATGCCACTTCATACTTTTAGCAAATATAATGGAATTGAGAGATGGAAGAGTAAACCTTGAAAGCATCATGAGAAAAATGAGTCATCATATTCAAGGATCTGATATAAAATCAGCTAACTCATTGGAAATCATTGTGGCCAGGAATCAGTAGGAAAAATATATTCAAGTTTTGAAAGAAAAAGACTTTCAACCAGATAATAATTATCTTTAATGAAAAACTGAGAAATATAGACAAACTCAGCTAAGCAGAGACCAACGAAAGTAATTATATGTATTATTGATTGCATATGTGTGTGATAATGTCCCTAATATATAATGGAATAATTTAATTCATAAAAAAGGAACAACTATAGATTCTTCCTGTTACATGAATCGACTTCAAAAACATTTTAGTGAAATAATACACTTTCAGTGAAAGAATTCAAGAGACCACATATTTTGTTATTCAATTTATGGCAAATATCTAAAGAAAAACTCCAAAAAGCTATAAAGACAGCAAGTACATTAGTAGTCACCCAGATGGAGCCAAGGAAAAGGAAAGGTAAACAGAAAATGTGCACCAACAGAATTTTGTATAGAACAGTCTTTTGGACTCTGTGGGAGAGGGAGAGGGTGGGATGATTTGGGAGAATGGCATTGAAACATGTATAATATCATATAAGAAATGAATCACCAGTCCAGGTTCGATGCAGGATACAGGATGCTAGGGGCTGGTGCACTGGGATGACCCAGAGAGATGGTATGGGGAGGGAGGTGGGAGGGGGGTTCAGGGTTGGGAACATGTGTACACCCGTGGCGGATTCATGTTGATTTATGGCAAAACTAATACAGTATTGTGAAGTAAAAAATAATAATAATAATAATAATCAAATTTTAAAAAAGAGTTTTGTTTTAGGGTGATAGAATGTTCTAAAATGGATTTATAAGGATGAATTTACATTTAAATAGTAGCACATTTATTAAAGGGGCTTCCCAGTTGGCTCAGATGGTAAAGATCATTGAACTGTATCAATATATTTAAAAAGAATGAATTAAGTGCTATGCAAAGTATGAGTTTTCAAGTCATTTAAACAAAACAATGGAGAGGTGGGCGAGAAACTGTACATACAAAGATGGAGAAGACAATATCTCTACCTTTATTAGCAAGCAAAGTAGTAGGTGGAGGGAGAGCTTCAGAAACCACTTCACCCCCTCCCCTATCAAAAATTGAAAAGAAAAAAAAATCCATCAATGAATAACAATGGAATTTTCTGTTTGAAAGAAAGTTGAGTATTGAGGTTGCAGATTGTCATGTTTGAGGAACTGAAGTTCTTCTTATATAAATCAGTTTAAAGGCTTAGATTATGATCTTTTAAAGCCTTCCTTAATGCAAGTGATGAAGTGAATACTACTTCAGTCATCTCTATCGTCCTTTATTTTGAGTCCATTGAGGATCACTGATGGCCACTGCTTGGCAGGCTGTGGGAAATCAGGGTAATTCATTACCTGATCCGTCCTGTGTATTGAGGGTACAATTCATCTCCTCATTCTTGAATACCTTTAGTCACCTTACCTCTATCACTCTCCTTTTATAAAACTGTACTGTGATCTGGGGGTTAGCAAGAAGTGAAAGTCATCTGAAAATTTTGAAACAGAAAAGCATCTTTTGTGTAGTGTTTTAGAATCTATTATAACAGATCAATACTGAAAACCTACAGTATGCACATAAGAAATGACAAGACTGAACTAAGATCGTGGCAGGGATGAACTTAAACAGAGGTAAAAAAATAAATAATATTTAAAAGGTACACTTAAAGATAATTATTGGGGGGAAAACTGTAGTTTCAATAATGTTTAAATTTAGGTTATGATTCAAGGTTAAAAATTTATGCAAAAAATATGAATATGCTGTTATACTGTACTTTGCAATTGAAATCACCATATCTTCTAAATTACAACACTGGTTGATATTGTTTAAAAGTGAAGCAGTTGGTATGTACAATGTATCTTCCACACAAAAACTTCTATTAATCAACACTTGAATATAAGCTACATTAATTTATAATTTTTTGTCTATTTTGTTTATTTCTGTATCTCCAAAGCTGAGAATGGTGGCTATATATTGCAGGTAAGATATATACTCTTGTTTAATAAATAGGTATGTACAAGAAATCAAGGGACAACCTCTTAAGAAGGAAATCACGTATCACCAATGATATCAATGTTGAAGGAGTTATTTGAACTGAGATATCACAAATTGAAAATACATTCCCAGGAATTTGTAATAGAGTTAACCAGAAGGGGTCAGTACCATTCTACCTTGGACCCAAACATGATGAACTAGACCTAAACAACTGGAAATATAACCCTTCAAGAAGAAACAAAAAGAAATTTAAGTATCTAATCAGATGAAATGTCCTCATATCATGCACAGAAACTCAGTAATTCCTATAACTGTAGTACTAGTAAAGCTGGATTATTCAGTAAGACTTGTGAAATAGTACATATATCCTATGCACAATGCACTTGTGCAGTGATCCTGTCATTGCCTGAAGGTAACCAACTCATTTGGAATGACGGAATAAGGGGTAAGAACATTTTCTAACTCTAACCTGCCAATGTTAATCTACAAGTTTTATTGTCACAGTTCTCATGATGATTTGTTGAGACTTCCTATGGGCTATTAACAATCATAAATACTCTTACCATTTTCTAATATAATCCCACCAGCATTCCGTAAGGCTGTTGTACAGATGAGGAAACTGAGAATTTAGACTTGCAGAAAGATAGCAGTAATTTTGTCTGTTTCATTCAGTGCTAAATACCCAGTGCTAAACTGAGGTGCCTGTTAAAGGCTGAATTGTGACCCACTGACTACCGGATCTTAATGATCCAGATGACCCTGATGGTGTGGTCACTCAACTAGAGCCTGACATCATGGAGTCTGAAGTCAAGTGGGCCTTAGGAACCCCTGCTACAGACAAGGTTAGTACATGTGATGAAACTCCAGCCGAGCTATTTCACATCCTATCAGATGATGCTGTTAAAGTGCTGCATTTGATAGGTTAGCAAAATTGGAAAACTCAAGACTGGCCACAGGACTGGAAAAAGTCAGTTTTCATTCAAATCCCATAGAAAGAGCAGTGCCAAAAATTGTTCAAACTACTGTACAATTGCACACATTTCCCATGCTGGTAAAGATATGCTCAAATACCTTCAAGCTAGGCTTCGGTGCTATGTAAATCAGGAACTTCCTTATGAACAAGCTGGGTTTAGAAAAGACAGAGGAACAAGAAACCAAATTGCCAACATTCATGGGGTCATAGAGAAAGCATGTGAATTCAGGAAAATATCTACTTCTGCTTCACTGACTACACTAAAGCCTTTGACTATATGGATCACAATAAACTGTGGAAAATTCTTAGAGATGTGAATACCAGGCCTCCTTACCTGCCTCCTGAGAAATCTGTATGTGGGTCAAGAAGTTGTACTTGGAACAACTGACTGGTTCCAAATTGGGAAAGGAGTACAACAAGGCTCTCTGTTGTCACCCCATTTATTTAACTTATATGCATCACGAGTACATCGTGCAAAATGCCAGGCTGGATGACTCACAAGCTGGAATCAAGATTGCCAGGAGAAATATCAGCAATCTCAGATATGCAGATGATGCTGCTCTAAAGGTAGAAAGTGAGTAGGAATTTAAGAGTCTCATGATGAGGGTGAAAGAGGATTGTGAAAAAAACTGGCTTAAAACCCAACTTTCAAAAAACTAAGATCATGGCATCTGGTCCTATCATTTCTTGGCAAATATATGAGGGAAAAGTAGAAGCAGTAACAGATTTTATCTTCTTGGACTCCAAAATTACTGCAGACCATGCCTGCTGCTATTAAATTAAAAGATGCTTGCTCTTTGGAAGGAAAACTATGACAGACCAAGACAGCGTATTAAAAAGCAGAGACATCACTTTGTTGACATAGGTCCATATAGTCAAAGCTTTGGTTTTTTCCAGTAGTCATGTACAGATGTGAGAGTTGGACCATAAGAAAGATTGCTAAAGAATTGATGCCTTTGAATTGTGGTGTGGTGTTGAAGAAGACTCTTGAGAGTCCCTTTGTCTGCAAGGAGATCAAACGAGTCAATCCTAAAAGAAATCAATCCTGAATATTCATTGAAAGGATTGACGCTTTAGCTGAAACTCCAATACTTTGGCTACCTGATGCAAAGAGCCAACTCACTGAAAAAAAAAAACAAAAAAACAAAAACCCTGATGCTGGGAAAGATTGAGGGGCAGGAAGACAAGAGGATGGCTGAAGATAAGATGGCAGAGGATAAGATGGCAGAGGATAAGCATTACCAACTCAAGGGACATTAATCTGAGCAAACACTGGGAGATGGTGGAGGACAGGGAAGCCAGACATGCTGCCGTCCACGGGATCACAAAGAACTGGACACGACTTAGCAACTAAACAACGCCAACACTTCCACGTGCATATGTTGAGGCTTCAGTCTCTCCTCAGAATGTGACTGTATTTAGTGATAGCACCTTTAAAACTGGGATGGGATAAAAATGAGGTCATTAGAGTGTCCCCTCATCCAATTTGACTAACATCCTTTTAAGAAGTGGAAATTTGAGCACACAAGGAGACACCATTGGTGCTCCTGAACAGAAGAAGACACAAGATGTATGGATACAAATGAAAGCCCATATGAGGACACAGCAGGAAGTGGCTATCTGCAAGCCAGGGAGAGAGTCCTCAGAATATATCAACCCTGCTGAAATTTTGATCTTTAACTTGTAGCTTCCAGAACCATGAGAAATAAATTCTGTTGTTTAACCCACCCAGCATTTGGTACTTTGTCACAGCACCCCTATCATAATAATACAGTGCCCATAAATATCTGTTGTATAAATTAAATATTTCACCAAATTCATAAAATCTAGAATGTCTGTAATTAGTTCCCAGATTCTAAGCTGTTATACTTACCACTAGAACTTTCTGGCTTGGAGGAGCTAATCTTTTATGTTATTGCAGAAGCCAGATTCTTTAAGGGAATTCTAAATTAGGCACCTTCAATTTCAAATTTCTTTTGCCATAGGAATTTTTCACTAGTTTATAAAAGGTTCATATCTTTTGTAGTCTAGATATTTGAAATTACCTTTTCTTGGTGTTGATAAATTTATCATAGGCTCAACTGCAAAACATATGTTCAAGCAAATGTAGCATTTATTCTTCAGGAATCCCAAGAACTAAAGAATGTTCCCTCCAACCAAGAAATCAGCAAGCAGAATGTAGATAAAATTAGACTAAATGGTGATCCATGGATCCATGGAAGCTTAAAGATAAATTATATATTTATATATTACTTACATATTTCTATACAGCATGAACAGAATTAAAATTTCGATTTACTTTCTCAAGCACAAAAAACAGACATTTTAAAAAATATTTGAGGAAATTAAGTGTTAGAGTCATTCTAATTTCTCTTACTGAATATATCCCTCAAAAATCAAATGATTCAGTGGGCCAGATCTTAAACCTGATGATACCGGGATCGTGTGGTTTAGTAGTTGATCTCTCCATCTGAGCACAGAATTACCTGGAATCACTGGGAACACAGAGTGTGATTGAATCACTCACCTAAAGAATGCAGGGAAGAAAATAACTAAATTTATAGGAACAAGGACAGCTATAGTTGAACAAGCTATACAAGTAGATTTGGGTGGCAGAAACAATCAAAAGAAATAAAACAAAATGCACAATAGTGTTGCTTGAATTTATTCCTGAAGTAGCAGATTTGTTTGCTTTTCTCCATGAAGAATTAAAGCTAAACTCATATATTCTTTAGGAGAAGGCTGCAGGCCATGGTCAATATTTACTCCCAGGTGTGAATTGCAATCACACTTTTGATTCTACATTCACTTCACTTCAGGGACTTCCTACAGGGAAAGCATTTAATAATAATTGTGTAGGTCCTTACAAGTGTAAATACCTTCTTAAATGTGGCCACTGGATAATACTTGAGTTAAGTTAGATAACAAGAATCTCTTTCTAAAAATTGTATTCTATTTCTTTAGAGGATTATAATACAATATATTCAGGAAGTTTATGACCAATAAAATGTGTTCCTGCTGATCATATCTATATGTATGTGTCTATGTGTGTATATGTACCTCCTTTTTAGCCTCTGTTAGTAGCTTACCTATTGATGAACTGGAGCAGATTGTGACTTCTATAAATAGCTTTCCCAAACCTCAGATTCTGTTATTAGCAATTAGATAGATAACAACTAATCAGTATTCACTATTCTAATTGCACTGCATCTGGGTTCTTCAAAGTCCCCTGCAATTTTGTCTTTTAAGAGTGTAAAAATGGGAAGCACAAAATCTACCACTCTTATTTTGTACAATTTTGTCAAAATTATGATTTAATAGCAATAGAATTTTCAACAGCTAGGCAATTTCCCCCTGTTTTTATCCCAAAGTCACATCAAGTGAACCTGAGTCCATGATGAATGTCTACATTAAAGCTATCATTGCTAATGGTATTCCATATCATTTGTCTTTGGTTCCGTGGGACCAAATTACAATCACCACATGACTGTAGCTTATCTTGTGATTAATGATGGTTTTACTAAGTCACTGACAGTGAAGCTACTGGGAGGAAAATGGTAATATGGTTTGAAATTTTAAATTGCACATTTAAAAAATCATTACCTGGTTTTCAAAGAGATGGTTAATTTGTACATGATAGGGGGTAAAAAGCTGGTTCTTTTAGCCACTAGAGAAAAGAATTTCTCAAGACAATTATTTCAATTTTTAAAGGTCATAAGTAAAATGCTATAAATAACAAGATGAATCCAAATTAGACTCAAACATCTGTCACAAAAGATACTGGTTTTTTTTTCGGATGAATAAAATTTTAAAATACAAAAAGTGCAAAGACTCAGATATACTCTAATAGCAAATAAGATTGGGTAATATATTAAAGAATATACTACATGATATATTCTAGGTTCAGAAAATTGCTCTGCACCATTTCCTTGAGAGTCACTGATGCAGATCTAAGTCATTAGTGAAGGAATATTATCAACATTCATTGGACTTTTGATATTTTCTTCTAAATTACCTCAGCCTCAAAATGAATATGAACTTACATTATTACTACTGGGACTAATTGGCATTAGTTCGCTATAAGCAAAAGATATTTCTAAATTCATTTTGCTTCAGGAAATAGATGGCCAATACCAGAGAAAATTGTTTTGATTGCAACTTTATCTCTTTTTCTACATGAAATTTTAAACCTTTTTGCAATAGCAGCCTCAGTTAAAGTTCCATAATAGACAATTTGCAACTCAAATGCCCATAAAATAACCTCAAAACTCTGAAGATAAGTCATAAATGGTTTTGTCCTCCGATACCTTGAACAGAAGAATCAAACTTCATTTCTAGCCCTTCTACAAGTCAATTGACCATATCTTCTCTGATTGAAATGGTCAAAATATGTCCATCTCTCAAAAGCCAATAATCATCCAAGTGAGTGCAACACTAACAATGCTAACTTAGATTGTTATTTTATTTCTGTGCTTTTCATGCTATGTTAGCTACAGAAAAAATACTTTTCTCTAGTAGTGTGCTGATTCTTTATATATTCTTGGGCTGAAATATTTTATCTAATGTTTGATATAACAGTGTCTGAAAGACTAAGAACATTCAATAATTTGAATCTCCTTCACATTCTTAAAAAGAGTATATATGTTAGTGGCATGCCTTTTTAGTGAGAGTCATCAAAATGTTGGGGGCCTCATTGTTTAATCTGGGCAAGTGATAAATTCTACTTGTGCTCACTCTGCTGTTTAGAAGACTAATTGTTGTAGCAATTTAGCTGATTTTAATGTTCTAAGAGCACTTAATGAAGATCATTAAACATTTATTAGAAGCGTATTTGCTTCTATGAACCTCTAAAACAAGAGCAGTATTGCATTTTAACCATTTATTTCTTAGTGATGATATTCAGTTCAATTCAGTCAGTCAGTCATGTCCAACTCTTTGCAATCCCATGAATCGCAGCATGCTAGGCTGCCCTGTCCATCACCAACTCCCAGAGTTCACTCAGACTCATATCCATCGAGTCAGTGATGCCATCCAGACATCTCATCCTCTGTCGTCCCCTTCTCCTCCTGCCTGCAAAACCTCCCAGCATCAGAATCTTTTCCAATGAGTCAACTCTTCACATGAGGTGGCTGAAGTACTGGAGTTTCAGCTTCAGCATCAGTCTTTCCAATGAACACCCAGGGCTGATCTCCTTTAGAATGGACTGGTTGGATCTCCTTGCAGTCCAAGGGACTCTCAAGAGTCTTCTCCAACACCACAGTTCAAAAGCATCAATTCTTCAGCACTCAGCCTTCTTCACAGCCCAACTCTCACACCCGTACATGAACACAGGAAAAACTACAGCTTTGACTAGAGGGATTTTAGTTGGCAAAGTAATGTCTCTGCTTTTGAATATGCTATCTAGGTTGGCCATAACTTTTCTTCCAAGGAGTAAGTGTCTTTTAATTTCATGGCTGCAGTCACCATCTGCAGTGATTTTGGAGCCCCCCAAAAATAAAGTCTGACACTGTTTCCACTCTTTCCACTGTTTCTACCCATCTATTTCCCATGAAGTGATGGGACCGGATGCCATGATCTTTGTTTTCTGAATGTTGAGTTTGAAGCCAACTTTTTCACTCTCTACTTTCACTTTCATCACGAGCCTTTTTAGTTCCTCTTCACTTTCTGCCATAAGGGTGGTGTCATCTGCATATGTGAGGTTATTGATATTTCTCCCAGCAATCTTGATTCCAGCTTGTGTTTCTTTCAGTGATGATACTGGTGATACTTATAAAGTGATATATAATTTTCTTAATATAAGCATTTAATGTGTTATTTCAAATAAAAGAAGATGGAATGAATGATGTAGTTTGCATGAGTGATGACAATTAACACTTATGCTAGTTATTTTTTTGTTGTTGTTGTTCAAAAAGCTAAGTTAAAGGGACATTTTAGGCTATTGCATAAAAGAGTAAAATCAATTTTAAGAAAAAGAAAAGAAAGAAAAGAAAATTTATTAAAGAACAGTCACTGGAATGGTTGCATGATGAATACTATTGCCAGTAAAGAAATATTTATTTTTAAAAGTTTACTAAAGTTTCATAATAGCACTGAGAGGCTATAAGATTTGAACAAAAACTCCCTGGCTCATCTCCTTCCTAGCTCAACCAAATGGAAACTCTGCTGACTCTATTCCCACTTCCCAGTTGGAGGTCTACTTTTCTTTGGAAGATTGGGATGTCACTGTTTCTCAACTGCCTTACAAATAACTGTGTCTAAGAGATGGAAGGGGACATTTTTTGCATAGCCTCCATGGCAGTGGAAGAAAAAGAAAATTTCTTGTTTTCTTCCAAAAACGACAGACTGATTTTGTAGTAGAATGTGGAGAAATGAAAGGTTTAAATATACTCGTAGAAACAATAGAGAATGTGGTGAAAGGAAATTGGAAAGACAGTCATAAATTTATTAAAGATATATGCTAAACTTGACTGCCTCATTTGCCAAAGAGAACCTGAGAAAGAGAAACAGCTTGACGGAGACCTCCTGGAGTAGAACAAATCACAAATACTGACCTGTGCAACCATTACTTCAAAGGAACCTACATTTGAATTAGTCTGTGATGCAATCTATGATTCAGAGCATTGTTGAAAATGATAAAGCCAACAACTAATAATTACTGGATCTCTGCAATAGGCACACTAGTGCAGGCGGCTGCGATCAGCGCACTAAGTGCAGGCGGCTGAAACCAGTGCACTAAGCATGGCCGAGAGGAGCTACCACACGTCCAAGGTCAGGAGCAGAAGCCAGGAGGACCCCATGCCCAAAGGGCAGTGGCCAAGAGGAGTTACCCCACGTCCGAGGTCAGGGTCAGTGGTCGAGAGTGCCAGACTGTGACGGCGCAGGAACAGCCAAGAGGAGCTACCCCACGTCTGAGGTCAGGGGCGGCGGCCGGGAGGAGCCGCCCCATGTCCAAGGAGCGGTGACTTTGAGGGCACAGGATGGCCTAGAGGACCTATCTCACACTGAAAGTGAGGAATGGCCACAGTGAGGAGATACCCCTCATCCAAGGTAAGGAGCAGCAGCTGTGCTTTGCTGGAGCAGCCATGAAGAGATACCCCACGCTCAAGGTAACAGAAACCCAAATAAGATGGTAGGTGTTGCAAAAGGGCATCAGACGGCAGACACACTGAAACCATACTCACAGAAAACTAGTCAATCTAATCACACTAGGACCACAGCCTTGTCTAACTCAATGAAACTAAGCCATGCTCGTCAGGCAACCCAAGATGGGTGGGTCATGGTGGAGAGGTCTGACAGAGTGTGATCCATTGGAGAAGGGAATGGCAAATCACTTCAGTATTCTTGCCTTGAGAACCACATGAAGAGTATGAAAAGCAAAATGATACGATACTGAAAGAGAAACTCCCCAGGTCAGTAGGTGCCCAATATGCTACTGGAGATCACTGGAGAATTAACTCTAGAAAGAATGAAGGGATGGAGCCAAAGCAAAAACAAAACCCAGCTGTGGATATGACTGGTGATAGAAGC
>SJYA01001358.1:196487-257933 GCA_006410615.1 Neotragus moschatus | reverse complement strand
ATGGAATATTACTCAGCCATAAAAGGAACACATTTGAGTCAGTTCTAATGAGGTGGATGAATCTAGAGCCCATTATAAAGAGTGAAGTAAGTCAGAAAGAGAAACATAAATATTGTATTCTAACACATATATACAGAATCTAGAAAAATGGTACTGAAGAATTTATTTACAGGGCAGCAATGGTGAAACAGACATAGAGAATAGACTTATAGACATGGGGAGAGGGGAGGAGAGGGTGAGATGTATGGAAAGAGTAACATGGAAACTTACATTACTATATGTAAAATAGATAGCCAATGGAAATTTTCTGTATGGCTTAGGAAACTCAAACGGGCTCTGCATCAATCTAGAGGGGTGGAATGGGGAAGGAGTTGGGAGGGAGCTTCAAAAGGGAGGGGTATTTGTATACTTATGGCTTATTCATTTTGAGGTTTGATAGAAAACAACAAAATTCTGTAAAGTGATTATCCTTCAATTAAAAAATAAATTAATTTAAAAAACAAAAGAAAATTAATGATCCAAAAAATTATATCCCTTATTTTGATAAAATTAAGAAAAATATTTATGCTTTAATTTTTACTTATTTTCAAGATAAAATGCCAATAAAACTTTTCCCCTCCACTTACAATGAAATGTCCTTTTTCTTTAAAGAATTTATATTGAATGACATCTTGTACAAATTGTATTCAATCAATAGATAACATATTCCAAATATCTTGGTGCTGCTTTAAATTTTGATAACTTCAATGCATAAACTTTACGAACTTACCCCAAAAAACTCATTTGAAAGTTTATTTATTTACATTTTCTATATATGCATTTAATTTTGCAGAAGGCACGTCAGAGTGATGAGATATGGAGGGTGGGGAGTGATGGGGGATGAGAATTTTGATCGTATATCATGGGTGATCAGATAGCATGGATAGGGGAAATGTTTCTAAACTGACTCAGGAAGATTCTTGCTTAAAACGTGACTCTATAAGGATGGTGACTAAAGCCCAAAGTTGAGGCACAGTCCAGAAAAGACCTCAGAATCACCTGACTACAGTTTGCTCAAGGAGAGTGTCTTTGTCACTCTGAAGTTCTTTTAGGGGAAAAATGAAATGTTTACAATTAGTCAAAACAAAATTTTAATTTAAAGAGCATCTCCAGGTTCAGTTCTGGCACAGCAGAACAGGAGTCATCCACATCCCACTAGCTTCTTGGACCTTAGCTGACATCCAGAGCACCTTCATTGCCATCAGATGATATGCACTGAGGCCTTATGGACAAGATCATCAAGGTCTTTGAACAAGGATTCTATATTGTGGCCATGATGTTCCTTCAGGTCTCTGATAAACACTTTGAGCAGCAATATGTTGCCCTGAAAGACCACTCATTCTTCCCAGGGCTAGAGAAGTGCATGGACTCAAGATCGGTTGTGGCCATGGTCTGGAAGGGCCTTGATATGGTTAAGCCAGGGAAGGCTGATATTTGGAGAGACAACCCAGCAGACTCTTGGGCACCATCCTCGGGGCCTCTACACTCAAGCTGGCAGGAACATCATTTGTGGTAGTAATTCAGTAGAAAGTCCTGAAAAAGAAACCAGCCTACGGTTTCAGCAGGAAGAACTGGTTGATGACATGTCTTGTGCTTATGACTGGATCCATGAAAAAGCGGTGGACAAAGCAGCAGCCTCCTTGGGCACCACTTGATGTGTCCCTGGACACAGCTCTTCTTACTTAGATGCAGTAGGATTGATCATTCTTCTCTAAAGCTAGTTTACCAATAAAACTTTTGGAAACTAGAGGAAAAAAAAAAAACACAGAACATTTTAGCAATAGGGAAACAGATCAATTTATTTTTAGATTTATTAATATACATGAACAGACAAAGAAAGGATAGCACCCAGAACTGATTATCAGTTGAGAAAAAAAATTAAATTAGATTATGACTGCATAGCTTACATAAAAATAAATACCATATGAATTCAAATTACAACAAAACAAAATCACTTAAAAAGTGTAAACAAAAATATCAGAGATTATGTAGATAATACGGGGCTTGGAAGTTCTTTCTAAACAAATCATAAAGCTCAGAACCACAAGAGAAAAATTACTTGAGCTCGTAAAAATGTAAGAAGCCACATGCAAAGTTAAACTATAGGTCAAAGACTGTGAGAAATTGTTTTCAAACCATTCATGGGCACATGGTTTATGTACATTTTGTTTAAGTTTCTATGAACCACTGACAAGAAAGTAAACAATCCAGTATAAAAGTAGGCAAAGAGCATCAACAAATAACTCATAAGAAGATTCAGTTTTTTAAAGATATAAAAGTTGTTCAACCAGTTATCTCAGAAATCTAAATGAAAACAGTAAAATATTTTCCACTCTAAGTGAAATAAATTGATCACAAAATTTAAAGGTTAATTCAACTTAGTGCTGGTAAAAATAATGCTAGCAAAACAGACTTTCTCATATTCTGTGTTCGTGAATCTTATTACTCTTTTGAGGAACAGTTTGACAGGATCCACACAGGTGAAACATACATTGCCTTTGGCCCAATTATTCCACTTGCAGAAATGTATGTTTCACAAACACAGTCTGCTTTACCTCAGCCTTTGTTTCTCTAATGTGAATTACTCACATTTGATTCATAAGGGAGAAGATGCAAAACACAGAAGCTGTGTAGATTTATACATTATTTTTGCAGGCAAAGGAAGCAAAGAAAGCAAGAGAAAAATAAAACCTTAAGCGGCAAAGGGCAAACCCCTTAGCTGGGTTGATGCAGTAGTATCAGGACTCCAATCAACTTTATTTTAGAAAATAAAGTATGTGCTTGAGCCCAGGCCTCCCCCCTGATGGCTCAGCCTCAGCCTCCTATTGCTTTCATCTTTGGCAATTTGTATTGCTGCCTCTGTGGCATATACCCAGTTTACAGCTCCACTTAATCTGTATGCTTTCAGCACCACCAGCCCTACACTTACCGATCTTGTTATTTAGTGATTTTGCACATTTTTAATCTCCACTGTGCAACCACCAAGCACAAAAACTCTCTTGCCCAGACCATCCACATGATCTCCCTAAGTATCAATTTGGTTTTGTGGTGCTCCAGTTTCAAATATGCAGAGGTACTGAATAGTCCGCCACAACTCTGTTATGTTCTGGTATTTTAATTGCACTATTTTGAAGAATATGTGGTTTTTTAGGTTCTCATACATAGCATTAAGAAGAAAGCCTATTCTTGCACAAGTGAGCAGGAGTGATTGCAATGGTACATAATCGGAAACCTAGTCTTTCCATTTGGGAATGGTTAGATAAATTATGATCTGTCTTTTCTATAGAATCCCATATCATTATCAAAATGAGGCATGGAAATTTCACCAAGATATATTGTTTACTATGTCTCTAAGCAATATGTATTTTTTTACATTAAAATCAGGAATATAAAACTGTATCTACAAGTACCAGATTATTATCAACGGTTATATGTAAGGATGCAAATTGTATTAGTGGGGAATTTTCAAGTTTTAGTAAATATGTTTCTATATGATTTAAAGCTTGTGAAAAACAATATGCATATATTCATGGATAATTTTGTAGTGATCTTAAAGAACCTACTTTAAATTCAAATACTAGAAGTCTACAAGAAAATTTTTACCTCTTAGGAGAGAAAACAAATGAACAAAACATAGAAATGAACAAAAGGTGAAAAAGGACAAATAACCTTTCTTAGTAAATTTCATGTTTATCTCAAAATCATAAATAAAATGGGAATACAAGCACAAACTTTAAAGTATATACAACAGATACAGCTGATATAAGTCAATATCTCCTTAAATTAGGAGCACATAACAAAACATGTGTTTTTTCTGAAAATATAGGTGCCAACTCCATCCTCAGATCTTCCAGTTCAATCTGGCAAAGAGGAACAGAAAGTTGGATAGAATAACATGGTATTGTAGAGCCACTAATCCACAGAAGTGAGCAAGGTGTGGGAGTGGTTAAAAGAGGCATAGATGGTTAGGGTTTGAAGAACAGCAAGCTTTTCCTTGCCTAAACTCAGAATCAGTTCAAAGTTATACAAGGAAGTCAGGCAGAGGAGTGGTGGGAAGTCAGTATAACATAACTCGACAGTACTGTTGGAGAATGTAGCTTAATTGTGTAGCCGCAAATTCTCAAGCGCCAACTCAGAGGCAATTAGATACTTAGGCACCTACTGACAGTCAACTCTGGGGAACTACAAGCACCCCCATGGAGCCCACCCAAATAAAACTTTGTTATGGGGCTAAGAACCTGAGCAGGTAAACACCAAGAGCAGAAGGCCTAAGCTTCACATGCTTGAATCCCACTCACCAATTTATCAATCAGATAGTTCACTCCACCTCCCAAGGAGAAGAGAGAATGAGAAGACAGAGAACAGGAATGTCAAACCACGTCTCTCACTGGAGAAGAAGAAGGCAAGTAAAAGGAAGGCCCACGCCTTCGCACAGAGACTAGGAGAAAAAGCGGAGATTTAAATGTGTAATTACCATCTCTCTTCTTAAGAGAAGAGATGGAATATTTCAAAGAATAATTAACTCACAGTTATGAATATAAATTATAAAGCATACTATAAAAGTTTCTACTATTTTAGAGGAAATTTGTTTCTTTCAGATTTTTTAATGTAACTTCTCTAACAGATAAACTTGAAAATCTTATATGAAATATAAAATGCATCATTAACCGTGACTTACAGAGTTTTAATACAGAATGATCCTTGAATCAGCACTCCTCTGAGAAAAAATAGGCCTTAAATTTGTATGTTAATGTCTAATAATGTTCTTTAGGATCAATGTCTTACCAACCTATTTGCCCCACACTGTATCATAGTTTAACTGAGAACAAAATATTTCCATGATCTACATGAAGGCAAAAATTATAAAAAGGAACATATGAAGAATAACAAAGTACTTGTAGATTCATTATAACTAGTGTAGCACTACAGAAATTTTCCACTAAAAGAACACATCAAAAGAGATATTCAGAAAGAAAAGGATTTGACAGACTTTCTTAATTTTAAATCACTGAGCAAAATGCCCTTACAAAATTCTAACACTCTGTTCTTGTCAGGACACATAGTCTCAAAACACTCAAACAGAGTAATCTGGGAAAGGCTAGAAGAGATATTCACTATAAAAGATCAATTTTAACTTTCTCACTTCTCATTTGGCACCCCACTCCAATACTCTTGCCTGGAAAATCCCATGGACCGCGGAGCCTGGTAGGCTACCGTCCATGGGGTTGCAAAGAGTCTGACACGACTGAGCGACTTCACTTTCACTTTCACCCCTTCCACTCTAGAGAAATGACCAACTCATAATTAAAATTCTTCTCTTCTTACACATTTTTAACCCACATTAAAGGCCTACAAGAAATTTGTCAAGACCTTTTTTTGCTGTATTTGTGACAAGTACTGAAAAAGACATCGACCCTATCAGTGAGGAGATTACACCTCCCCACTGTGTTGAACTCAGGGTTGCCCTGTGACTTGTTTTGGCCCGTGGAGTGGGAAAATGTGATATTTGCCATTCTGTGTTTCATTATGCTTCTCCTCCATTCTGTCATGAGGACTAGCAATGCTCCAAGTAAGCCAGGAACATCAGCCTGGGTTTTAGAGTGACATGCAGTGTAAGTGAGACATAAATATTTACTGTTGTAAGACCCTGAAAGTTTGGAATTGTTGTTGACTGCATTAGACTATACCTATCCCTCTAGGTACCAAGAATCATCCAAGCGAAGGGAGGAAAAAGGCTTTCAGTATACGTTCCTCTTCTGTATTAAAAGTAAATAAAAATCACTCTTTTTAAAATTCATCTTTAAGTGCTTGACTGATTATATGAGAAAATGATCATTTGGTCTAGACTAAAATGGTCATTTCGTCTAGACTATAGACTTAATCCCTTACCATCTTTATTTCTATAAAAACTTGTAACTTCTTACTAAATACAGAAATTTAGTTTAGTACTACCTTTAAAAAAATTGTCATCTGAAAACTGACCTGGAGTGAAAAGAAGACAAAATAATACCAACTTTTTCCCATTAAGAGGAAATCGCATTATTCTCTAATTTCTGAATCAAACATCTATTTATTCTTACTGTGAATAAGCATAGTTTAAATTAATAAGAGAATTAATGATAATGGTGCTTTTAGAAAATTATGTAATTTTCAAATGAGAAACACTAATCTTAACACTTTCTTGGGCAAAAAAGGTTATGCTACTAAAGAGAGCTTGAAACTTTCAATTAAAATAACACTGTTAAAATGGTTTCTGCCACCTTTATTTGAATGGTATCTCTGCTGCCAGAGAAAAGCTGCCAAATGTGTCTAGAATTGATTAATAAGGAGAATAATTGCTTCCTACTAATTTTAATCTTTTTACAGCTTTGCCTCTTATGGGATAAACATGAGGACTACGTGGCTTTATCATCAAATCTGAATCTAACCAGATCTAATCTATCCTTTGCCAGCAGCCAATGAGGTGCAAACACAAATTAAACTAGATTGAGGATTATATTGCTTGGCCATTTGAAAATTTATATTACTTGCAAAGCATGCAGGCAAAGGGCAGCAGATGGGGAGTACAGAGCAAAATTTTCTTTCTGGATATTGCCCATCTGTTCTCCTTTTTTGCGTTTCTACTTCAAACTATTCTAGAAGTCCTAATTTTCCTTTCTTTCACTCCTTTTTTCTTTTTTAATAGTTTAACAAATAACTCAAATTTTCAGTGATCAAACAAGTAACACAGTGTTGATTTTCAACATAAGCAATAATAACTACTAATTTATATTGTGGTCATACTATATTCCAGTAAGCCTCCTAAAGTTTTTAAATGTCTTACCATTTTGTCTTAACCACTAAGGAGATTTTATAGATAAGGAAATTGAAGAATAAGAAGTTCAAGACAATTTTCCAGTTCACAGTGCTAGGAAATGATAGAATAGAATTTCAAGGCTGTTTTAAAATATCAAACCTTGCAAGAAATAAAAAACTTCTTTGCTCTAAAATTTAATGTACTATTATTAATATTTAAATTTTGTTTTTATAATCAAACTTTAAAAACATTTTATTTAATTGCTCTCAAATCTATCAGAAAATGCAAACAAAATACTTCATATATTTCAAATATTGTAGGATGTTATAAGTGAATGAGATTTTAAGTATCAGACCACTGAATTTCAGATTTGGAATGGACATGAACCATCATCTTATCTAATGCTTCCCAAAAATCTCTGTGCAATGGAATCCTTTCTTTAAATAAAGTGTGAAATGAAAATCAAACACTGAGAACCAGTAAAGTTAACTAATGTGTAAAACCAGATCAAAGTACCTGAATACAATCGGGAGTTGGGCAGAAGGAGTTATTATTGAAGGGAAGACGAAAGAAATTTGGAGCCCTGCCCCTTCAACACTTCTCTATTTTTGTCCCTCTTTCCCCCTCTTTTGGACATCTAGGGCATTATCCATTCCTGAATAAAACTAACAACTCTCTAATGATGATATCTGCCTAATGAGAAGATAATATTTATTTTATAGGTCTTGGTTTTACTAGAACTCAATTTACAAATAATCTCAAAATGTAACCAGTTACCTTTACTCACTGTCTGCAGACTCGGAAGCCAATCTTGTGCCACAAAAGGAATCTCCAGAAGAACTTTAAAAAAAATTTCAAGGGATCTATGTATTTAGAAATGGAGAAAAGAAGGACCTATAGAAAGCAGAACAGCTTTGCAGGACCAACCTTGGGAGCAGACATATAGATGGAGCAGCCTACCAACAGAGTGTTCCTCAACCTGAATTGAATGCTTTCCCACTTTTGCATGTCAATACAGTGGCATAAATATTAATATAAAGTAATTTTTAAAAATTGACAGTTTTGAAACATGGATCCCTTTCGATCATGTATTAAGGTTGGGTCAGGGCTACACTTTAATAACTAAGTTAACGACCTAAGTTCAGGCAAGGAAGTAGAATTACAAAAGGATCAATAATCAAGATGGTAAATTTTGCTTTGTCTTGGTTTTTGTTTTTAGACCTAAAGAAAGGGGAAATCTCTTCCTTCTATTGCATTTCATGGCTATCTTCTCATGGGATCTAAAAGCTACATCATACTATCATACTATATATACTCTACAGTCTAATAGGACTAAATTAGCTTTTGTGGGCTGACCTAGTAACCAACCTGATTAAGAATAAAATATGCTTTTATTTAGGAATAATCCAAGGCCCAAATAACCAACTTATATATTGGGGTTGTCTTTGTGTACATCACACACACACACCACATGGGCTTCCCTGGTGGCTCAGATGGTAAAAATTGGCCTGCAATGTGGGAGACCTGGGTTCGATCCCTGGGTTGGGAAGATCCTCTGGAGGAGGGCATGGCAACCCACTCCAGTATTCTTGCTTAGAGAATCCCCAAGGACAGAGGAGCCTGGTGGCTAGAGTCCATGCAGTTGCAAAGAGTAGAACATGACTGAGCACAGCAGACACTCACACACGGTGACTGTGATTAGCCAAGCTTTCAAATCCAAAGAAAATTTAAGGACACAGATCTTATTCTTGGCATAAACATTTGCAATCTTGTCCCCAGTCCATGTTCATTCTCTCACACACATTCTATCACAATACAGCTAGAGGGGACCTGGAACATCTGGACTAACCGCAGAACAGCATATTATTTTCCTATATATCAATGACATCATCCTAAAAGGGCCACATAAACAATAGGAGACAGCTACATCAGAAGTCTTGATAGCACAAATGAGCTCCCAAAATGGAGAAGGAACTATAAAAATTCAGGATTCTACTATATTAGTGAAATTTGGGGGACATGCAGGTTGATCCTTTTGAAAGGACAGGACAAATCTTAAACCTCCCAACATTAAAAACAAAGCATAGTACTTGTTGGGCTTTCTGTGGTTCTTTCAAGTCTTTGATAACGGTACTGATACCCACCAGGGAGAAGATATTGGTCTTAAGTTAGTATCTTGCTAGGAAAGGAAAGCTCCAGGGCATTTCATTTGACTCTCCTCCCTACCATAGTAACTTATATTTCATGGTTCAGGTGGGTAAATAGAAGGTGTTACTAGTTATGAAATATGTGTATTCCAATCATATACTCAAGATGTGGTAAAGTAAACATCGGGTGATGAGGCAGAGTTGATTGGTTGGTAACATCCATTCCCCACATCATCCTTGTTAACAGCCTCACTCTAACTCTAACTCAGGGGAGCAAGGTGCTCAGCCCAGCTGAATGCAGCACAACAAACCTCCCCTGTTTTTCCTATACTTTTTTATTGTCAGGGTGGACACATACAGCACAATCCTAGAAATGATCTCTTAACAGAGTGTGTTAGATTGATGTTATTTCTTAGAAAATTGTTTGTTTCCTAAAAGGGCGATAAGTGTAAGATTAGCCTTTTTTTCCTTACTTTGACCTTGCCTTGAACATGCATGCAGAGGCAGGAATTGCAGGGGTTGTCCTTTTTACATGAGGGAATGTCAAAGGGAAACAGAGCTATAGCCTCTGATATCATGGAACTGTCCCACTCACTGACATTTGTCACCTCCACACCTCCGAGGATAACTGCAACATGAATGCTTGATTATTTAAACCACACTAGTTGGATTTTCTATTATCTGCAGGCATACATAATCCTAATGAATACAGATGGATTTATCTCAGCTTAATGGGAGGTATGCATGAGTCAGAACTCTTATTTATCAATTAACTTCCTTAAGTCTTAACTCTTCCCAGTGGCTCATCAGCATACTTAGTCCCCTAAAACCAGTGTTCATTCAGGCTATCATCCATTCCTGATTCCTGTGGGAATTTCTGTTTCCACAGGGCACGGTTATCCTGGTTAATGGTATCCTGTTTATTGTGCTATTACTAAGAGGTCCTCCTTCTGCAGATCTCACCTCCCTTAATCCAGGGACTGAGAACCTGTAAATAGACTCAGGTCTTATGAGTCCAAATCAGGCCTTTGTTCTTCAGATCCAGAGTTGTTGGTATATGTAAATCAAGTGGGGCTTTAAATAACTGTTCATCTTTTTCAGTGCTAGAAATTCCATGGTCAATTGGCCACCTCAAAACAACAACAAAGGTATCACCACAACACCTATGTTTATGACCAATCTGATTTCTTAGTTCTACTGCCTTTTATGGTAACCAGCCCTGTTTGCCTCTGCAAAGATGTGAGAATTGGACCACAGAGAAAGCTGAGTGCCAAAGAACTGATGCTTATGAACTGTGGTGCTGTAGAAGACTCTTGAGAGTCCTTTGGATAGCAAGGAGACCAAACTAGTCAGTCCTAAAGGAAATCAACCCTGAATATTCATTAGAAGACTGATGCTGAAGTTGCAATAGTTTGGCCACCTGATGTGAAGAGTTGACTCATTGGAAAAGAACCTGATGCTGGGAAAGATTTAGGGCAGGAGGAGAAGGGGACAACAGAGCTTAAGATGGTTGGCTGGCATCACCAACTCAAAGGCATGAGTGTGAACAAATTTTGGGAGATAGTGAAGGACAGGGAAGCATGGTGTGGTGCAGTTCTTTGGGTCACAAAGAGTCAGACAGGACCTGGTGACTGAACAATGAACAATAACAAAAGATGATAGAGTTTCTTTTTTCTTTTTAACATAGACCTAAAGGTTCTCTTATTTACAGTCTGTGCCTTAAGTCAAGAATTTTGAAACTGAGCAAATCATTCTCTCTCTCTCTCTTTTTTTTTTTTTTTTTTTTTTGAGATGTCCATGCATTTAGGAAAAAAATATCTCATCCTCACTGAATTGCCCTTCATACTTGACTATAATAGCCACTGGTCCCTCACAGCTTTGCTTTGAGTTATAGCAGATGACCCCAGGGGATAATTTAATTAGTGGCTCAGGTATCATATGCCATTGGCTATCTGAGTTCTACCCTTTTAATATTTGCTAAAATTTTTCTGCCTCTAGGCCAGTTAACAAATCTCAAACTTGTCAACATGCATGTGTTCAGGAGCTCTTTTCCCACCCCATCCCCTATTTTCCCTTAAGCTTGTTGACTGCAAACATTTCTGGTCCTAATTTTGTATTAGTCAGGGATCTTCACTGAGAGCAGCAAACATTGATACTGGCTGATTCAAGATAAAAGAATGTTTTGAAAGAAATGCCAAGGGGGCTGGAGAGCCAGCCTCAGAGGCCACCGATCCAGAGAAGCAGCCAAATTGTACCCTAGAAACTGACCACTTCTTGTGGTGCTATTGTCACTGCTGAACATTCAAAGCCACAGAAAACACACCACTGACAATTCTTGAAGTCATTGTCAGGACCCCTGCCACTGCCCTGGACAAGGGGTGTTGCTGCTACAGTTGTCTTGGTCTTCTACAGAATGATTCACTTCTGTGTACATTTCTTTGCATCATTATCTCATAATTTAAAATACTGGCTACATGCATTTGGTTTCCAAGCCTAAGTACAAAGGAGCCTAGACATGCAAGCATCAGAAATACTTGCCATATAAGACAGTAGACTGTCTCTCTTCCCAAGGGTTTTTATATGGGTAATTGATAGACAAACAAGCAGAAAGGCAAACATTCAATATAAATTGTTAACATTTAAAAAGTTATTATCACCGCCATATGGTGTTATGAACTTTCTACATGTTTATTTTGTTCTTACATTACTCCACTTTGGAGAGGAAATTAAAGTACAATGAGTTTAAATAGCATCTCTGAAGTCACAGCTAATAAGTAACAGGAAAAAAAAATTCCATTTCAGGTCTATCTAATGCTAAATTCACCACCTGTTATGGACACTGTTTAAAACTGCCTAATTAACTTCTCACAAGGTCCAAAAATATATAGTAATTTTGACATATGATATTGCTTAGTTTTTGGAGAAAATTGATAAAAAGATAAAGAAATGTCATATGAAAGAAGAAGAATATAAGATTGTGATTGAATTTAAAACCCAACTCATTAGATTAAGACTTTTGCCATGGGCCTAAAATTTCTTAGGATTGTGAAATTGGGCCAGAAGTCCCTAGTTACAAAATTAGACTTTACTTTAGAATATATTGTAAACCTCTGAGCAGACCTCAGCTGACTTTTTTTTCTACTTTAGGACAATGACTCAATATTCTGCTTTCTGGATAACATCAGCAGAGATAGTAAAGAAAGTGATATTGCCAAAGGTACTTTTCTCTTTATTGGATGACTAAATAGCAAAACAATAGATTCTGACATTGATAATAGCTATATGGTAAAAAGCAACACTTTCACAACAATTTTTCAATGCAGTATTTTCTTTGTTTATGAGTATTTTTATATTTTAGGTTGATAGTATTTACACATATTTTGAGAATAAAAATACTGATATAAGTTTATCGATTTGTGTTGTCATATATAATGGTCTCAATCCTGCTCAATATAGGATATGAAACATTATAGGTTTAATTGTTATTAATTGAAGAATGCTAATACTTTGACTTATCACTGGTTATCTATCCACAACTAGTCTTACCTGGTTTTCCAAGCCTCTTTTCCATTCCACTCAAACTTCAAGTCTTCTTGTCCCTTTATCTCAACAGTTAATTTCCTCTTATAGTTTATTAAAACAAGAAAGAGCATCTACCATGAACTCTCAACATTCGTTTACATTTCAATTTTCACCTCTTTCTTATTTTTGTTCCTATTCTTATTCTCCTTCCCCTTCCTCCTTTCTCCGCCCCCAGTTGAGAGAATAAGAAACAGGCAGAGTGGATAAGTAACTTATCCAAGGTCAGGCTGCCAAGGTAGAACTCAAATTTTATCTCAAGTGGTCTGACAGCTGGGTCAAGAATCTTTGCCACTTCACATATTAACTCCAATTTTTCTGGGAATGGTTTGAAAGATAAATTATAAGTGGAAGCCCAACAGCAATGGATCTCTAAAGAGGCAAGATGAAAGGATCAGACCAAAGATGATGCAATTCTTTGACTAGAAGAAAAAGAGTTCGAATGAATAGCTGAGACCAACTTTTGAGGTAAAAAGGATATAAACTTCAGGAACAACTAAATTAAAGATATGAAGTAGAGGGTAGAGTTAAGAACAATTCCAAATTTTCTCACGTGGATATCCATGTCAGAAGTGTTACTGAGATACTGAATTTGAAAAAATATGTTGCACCCATATAAAAACAGTGAGTTATTTAAATTAATCCATGCATCTGACTAACAGCAGCAATCAGAATCCCAGTATTCAGAAATGAAAAGATGAGAGAGAGATTGGTGGTCATAGAAATGATGCTGAGTTTCAATCTACTGAGTGAATGATCATTACTTTTACTCCCCTTATACTTAAACCAGTTCTAGAACTAAGTTCAAGGAGGTACTTACTGTGAGAGAATAAAAACTGCAGAGCCTGTAGATCAGTCCAATCCTGACATCCAGTTTAATACTTTAATAATATCATTAAAGATATATGCGCCTTTTAGCAGTTACAAAGAAAACAGGATCCAATTTACTTTAATGTCTGTTGTTCCAGACAAGTTCTTGGCTCAATGCCTGAAATTAACACTATAAGAAAAACTAAGAATATATTGGAGGCTATTGCATAGCCTTTTAAATACTTGAAATTTATACTATGAAAATTTTTTCTCTTAAGATGAAGTACCATGTATACAATGGAATATTTGCTGTTGTTGTTGTAGTCACTAAATCATCTTCAGCTCTTACCCAACCCCACGGTCTGTAGCCCACCAGACTCTTCTGCCCATGGGATTCTCCAGAAAGAATACTGGATTGGGTTGCTGTTTTCTTCTCCAGGGGATCTTCCCCACCCAAGGTCTCCTGCATTATCAAGCATACCTCTGAGCACGTGGGGAGCCCCACAATAGAATTAAAAGGCATGAAATATTCTATCTGTAGTGCATGGATGGCCATAGAGACTNTGTGAAATTGGGCCAGAAGTCCCTAGTTACAAAATTAGACTTTACTTTAGAATATATTGTAAACCTCTGAGCAGACCTCAGCTGACTTTTTTTTCTACTTTAGGACAATGACTCAATATTCTGCTTTCTGGATAACATCAGCAGAGATAGTAAAGAAAGTGATATTGCCAAAGGTACTTTTCTCTTTATTGGATGACTAAATAGCAAAACAATAGATTCTGACATTGATAATAGCTATATGGTAAAAAGCAACACTTTCACAACAATTTTTCAATGCAGTATTTTCTTTGTTTATGAGTATTTTTATATTTTAGGTTGATAGTATTTACACATATTTTGAGAATAAAAATACTGATATAAGTTTATCGATTTGTGTTGTCATATATAATGGTCTCAATCCTGCTCAATATAGGATATGAAACATTATAGGTTTAATTGTTATTAATTGAAGAATGCTAATACTTTGACTTATCACTGGTTATCTATCCACAAC
Source organism: Neotragus moschatus (assembly GCA_006410615.1). NCBI lineage: Eukaryota > Metazoa > Chordata > Mammalia > Artiodactyla > Bovidae > Neotragus > Neotragus moschatus. The sequence continues at coordinate 243,505 of SJYA01001358.1, read as the reverse complement.
TAGTCTTACCTGGTTTTCCAAGCCTCTTTTCCATTCCACTCAAACTTCAAGTCTTCTTGTCCCTTTATCTCAACAGTTAATTTCCTCTTATAGTTTATTAAAACAAGAAAGAGCATCTACCATGAACTCTCAACATTCGTTTACATTTCAATTTTCACCTCTTTCTTATTTTTGTTCCTATTCTTATTCTCCTTCCCCTTCCTCCTTTCTCCGCCCCCAGTTGAGAGAATAAGAAACAGGCAGAGTGGATAAGTAACTTATCCAAGGTCAGGCTGCCAAGGTAGAACTCAAATTTTATCTCAAGTGGTCTGACAGCTGGGTCAAGAATCTTTGCCACTTCACATATTAACTCCAATTTTTCTGGGAATGGTTTGAAAGATAAATTATAAGTGGAAGCCCAACAGCAATGGATCTCTAAAGAGGCAAGATGAAAGGATCAGACCAAAGATGATGCAATTCTTTGACTAGAAGAAAAAGAGTTCGAATGAATAGCTGAGACCAACTTTTGAGGTAAAAAGGATATAAACTTCAGGAACAACTAAATTAAAGATATGAAGTAGAGGGTAGAGTTAAGAACAATTCCAAATTTTCTCACGTGGATATCCATGTCAGAAGTGTTACTGAGATACTGAATTTGAAAAAATATGTTGCACCCATATAAAAACAGTGAGTTATTTAAATTAATCCATGCATCTGACTAACAGCAGCAATCAGAATCCCAGTATTCAGAAATGAAAAGATGAGAGAGAGATTGGTGGTCATAGAAATGATGCTGAGTTTCAATCTACTGAGTGAATGATCATTACTTTTACTCCCCTTATACTTAAACCAGTTCTAGAACTAAGTTCAAGGAGGTACTTACTGTGAGAGAATAAAAACTGCAGAGCCTGTAGATCAGTCCAATCCTGACATCCAGTTTAATACTTTAATACTTTAATAATATCATTAAAGATATATGCGCCTTTTAGCAGTTACAAAGAAAACAGGATCCAATTTACTTTAATGTCTGTTGTTCCAGACAAGTTCTTGGCTCAATGCCTGAAATTAACACTATAAGAAAAACTAAGAATATATTGGAGGCTATTGCATAGCCTTTTAAATACTTGAAATTTATACTATGAAAATTTTTTCTCTTAAGATGAAGTACCATGTATACAATGGAATATTTGCTGTTGTTGTTGTAGTCACTAAATCATCTTCAGCTCTTACCCAACCCCACGGTCTGTAGCCCACCAGACTCTTCTGCCCATGGGATTCTCCAGAAAGAATACTGGATTGGGTTGCTGTTTTCTTCTCCAGGGGATCTTCCCCACCCAAGGTCTCCTGCATTATCAAGCATACCTCTGAGCACGTGGGGAGCCCCACAATAGAATTAAAAGGCATGAAATATTCTATCTGTAGTGCATGGATGGCCATAGAGACTGTCATACTGAGTCAAGCAAATCAGACAAAGACAAATATATGATATCGCTTACATGTGGAGTCTTAAAAAATGGTACAAATGAACATATTTACAAAACAGAAATGAGTTACAGATGTAGAAAACAAACATGGCTCAGTTCAGTTCAGTTCAGTTGCTGAATCCTGTCTGATTCTTTGCAACCCCATGGACTGCTGCAGCATGCCAGGCTTCCCTGTCCAACACCAATTCCTGGAGCTTGCTCAAACTCATGTCCATTGAGTCAGTGATGCCATCCAGCCATCTCATCCTCTGTCATCCACTTCTTTTCCTGCCTTCAAACTTTCTTAACATCAGGGTCTTTTCTAATGAGTGGCCAGAGTATGGGAACTTCAGCTTCGGCATCAGTCCTTCCAATGAATATTGAGGACTGATTTCCTTAAGGATGGACTGTTTGGATCTTCTTTCAGTCCAAGGGACTCTCAAGAGTCTTCTCCAACACCACAGTTCAAAAGCATCAATTCTTCAGAGCTCAGCTTTCTTTATAGTACAACTCTCACATCCATACATGACTACTGGAAAAACCATAGCTTTAACTAGACGGATCTTTGCCGGCAAAGTAATGTCTCTTTTTAATATGCTGTCTAGATTGGTCATAGCTTTTCTTCCATGGAGCAAGCATCTTTTAATTTCATGGCTGGAGTCACCAACTGCAGTGATTTTGGAGCCAAGGAAATAAAATCTGTGACTTTTTCCATTGTTTCCCCATCTATTTTCCATGAAGTGATGGGACTGGAGGCCATGATCTTAGTTTTCTGAATGCTGAGTTTTGAGCCAACATTTTCACTCTCTTCTTTCACTTTCATCAAGATGCTCTTTTTTTCTTCTTAGCTTTATGCCATGAGGGTAGTGTCATCTGCATATCTGAGGTTATTGATGTTTCTCCCAGAAAACTTAATTTCAGATTGTGCTTCATCCAGCCTGGCATTTCACATGATGTACACTGGATATAAGTTAAATAAGCACAGTGACAATATATAGCCTCGACGTACTCCTTTTCCTATTTGGAACCAGTCTGTTGTTCCATGTCTGGTTCTAACTGTTGCTTCTTAATCTGTACACAGATTTCTCAAGAGGTAGGTCAGGTGGTCTGGTATTCCCATCTCTTTGAGAATCTTCCACAGTTTGTTGTGATCTACACAGTCAAAGGCTTTGGCATAGTTAATAAAGCAGAAATAGATGTTTTCCTGGAACTCTCTTGCTTTTTCCATGATCCAACGGATGTTGGCAATTTGATCTCTGGTTCCCCTTGCCTTTTCTAAAACCAGCTTGAACATCTGGAAGTTCTTGGTTCTCATACTGTTGAAGCCTGGCTTGGAAAATTTTGAGCAGTACTTTACTAACATGTGAGGTGAGTGCAGTTGTGTGGTAGTTTGAGCATTCTTTGGGATTGCCTTTCTTTGTAATTGGAAAGAAAAGTGACCTTTTCCAGTCCTGTGGCCACTGCTGAGTTTTCTAAATTTGCTGACATGTTAAGTGCAACACTTTTGCAGCATCATCTTTTAGAATTTGAAATAGATCAACTGGGATTCCATCACCTCCACTAGCTTTGTTCGTAGTGATGCTTCCTAAGGCCCACTTGGCTTTGCACTCCATGATGTCTGGCTTTAGGTGAGTGATCACACCATCATGGTTATCTGCATTACGAAGATCTTTTTAGTATAGTTCTTCTGTTTATTCTTGCCATCTCTTCTTCTTATCTTCTGCTTCTGTTAGGCCCATACCATTTCAGCCCTTTATTGTGCCCATCTTTTCATGAAATGTTCCCATGGTATTTCTAATTTTCTTGAAGAGATCTCCAGTCTTTTCCATTCTATTGTTTTCCTCTATTTCTTTGCATTGATCACTGAGGAAGGCTTTCTTATCTCTCTTTGCTGTTCTTTGGAACTCTGCATTCAAATGGGTATATCTTTCCTTGTCTCCTCTGCTTTTGGCTTCTTTTCTATGCACAGCTCTTTGTAAGGCCTCCTCAGACAACCAGTTTGCCTTTTTGCATTTCTTTTTCTAGACGATGGTCTTGATCCCTGCCTCCTGTACAATGTCACAAACCTCCATCCATAGTTCTTCAGGCACTCTGTGTATCAGATCTAATCCCTTGAATGTATTTGTCATTTCCATATATAATCATTAAGGATTTGATTTAGATCATACCTGAATGGTCTAATGGTTTTCCCTACTTTCTTTAATTTAAGTCTGAATTTTGTAATAAAGAGTAAATGCAAACATGGTTTCCAAGGGGGAAATCAAGGGAGGCATAAATTGAGAGACTAGGATTGACATATACACACACTATATATAAAATAGATAACATTTAATAAGAACCTACTGTACTGCACACAGAACTCTAGTCAATACATTATAATGGCCTATATGGTATGGGAATAGAATCTAAAAAAGAGTGAATATATTTATATCCATTACTGATTCACTTTGCTGTATAGAAGAAATTGCTACAGATGTTGTAAATCAATTATAAACCAATAAAAATCAATTTAAAAATATAACATAAATATTCTACTTAAAATCATCCAAAAACATCAGAACAGTGACAATGGTAGAAAAGTCATTTATGCCAACCCATCAAAGACATTCCATGTCTTTCTCATAAATAAACACTTCTGAAATCTGTTGACTTTAAGCAATCTGAGGAATTATTTTCTCAAAGTTTCCAAATGTAATGCTAGTTTCCCACATTATAAAAAAGACCTCTGAGTATACTTTAATGGACTGAATTCTTCATACTTCAAGTGACCAAACTAATCTCTAGATTTAACGTAAGTAACTGACTATCATCATTGCAACTAATGTTGGAAGTAGCTACAATGAAAACAAAGTAGGTTGGAAACAACTCTTGAAATACATACTGTAAATACAATGTGCCATCCTTTGCCTTGAGATTTATTAATTATCTTTCTTTGTTCATTTGTTTAGTTTCCTAAGATCACAGAGCTAAAAAATGGGCTACAATTACTATTCACCCCTTACTAGTATGAAATAATCTTAACAGCAGTAGCAATAGTTTTAAAATATCACTGGATTATGATTCCTTTTATCTATTAATGATACTCAACAGTCTCACTAGTTGCCAACCTCCTATGTCATCTGAAATATATACTCACAAATAATTTTCAGGTTAGTCCAACATTTCTCTGAAGTTTGCTATCTACCAAGACTCTCTGAGTGGTCGCCTTCACTTTGCTTCTGCTGTCTGTCTTCATGAAAATATTATTTCAGGATAAGTGTAGTTTATCTTGTTGCTTACCTTGTTGCTTACAAAGCTACAAAGCCACTAGAGTACAAAATGATATTTCATTAACTTTCATCTTCACTGTGTCTGCTTCATACTGTATTACTCTGGGGAAAAAAAAAATGAACAAGTGGAATGTGCCTCTTTTGACACATTTTAAACCAAATCACTGAACTGCTTTCCAGAGCTTCCCTTGGTTCAGGGAATGTTTCATAAAGAGTCCACAGGTCTGTCTCTGCACTGCTTCACACTTTCACCCCAACCAAGTACAAACCACCACCAAGTCCTTTTTCCTTCATGTAAATAAACTCGTGAATGTCCTGACTGAACAGTAACTCTTTTAATATATGGTACACAGTGCTTCACTTTCACTTTCCACTTTCATGCATTGGAGAAGGGAAATNCAACACCTACCACCTTACTTGGGTTTCTCTTACCTTGGACGTGGGGTATCTCTTCATGCCTGCTCCAGCAAAGCGCAGCTGCTGCTCCTTACCTTGGATGAGGGGTATCTCCTCACTGCCGCCTCTCCCAACCTTGAGCATGGAATAGCTCCTCTAGGTCCTTCGGCGCCCCCGCAGCCACTGCTTCTTGGAAGTGGGGTCGCTCCTCCTGGCCTCCGCCCCTGGCCTCGGGCGGGGGTAGCACCTCTCAGGTGCTCCTGCGCTGTTGCAGCCTGGCACTCTCTCGGCTGTCGCCCCTGTCCTCGGACTCAGCGTAGCTCCTTTAGGCTGCCGCCCCTGACCTCAGATGTTGGGTAGCTCCTCTCAGCCGCTGCCTCTCGGGCTTGCATTTCTCTTGACTTCTGCCCCTGACTTCAGACATGGGGTAGTCCTTCTNGCAGCCTGGCACTCTCTCGGCTGTCGCCCCTGTCCTCGGACTCAGCGTAGCTCCTTTAGGCTGCCGCCCCTGACCTCAGATGTTGGGTAGCTCCTCTCAGCCGCTGCCTCTCGGGCTTGCATTTCTCTTGACTTCTGCCCCTGACTTCAGACATGGGGTAGTCCTTCCATAGTGTGTACAAATTCTCCATTCTGCCTGGGCTCAGTCCTAGAGGTCCCACTGAACTCTGTCAGAATTTTATTTTCTTTCTTAGAGTTAAGTATTCACGGGCAACAAGCATGAGTGTCTCAGTAAAGTGGGATTTCCTATTCAAATCATTTTTACACTCAGAGTTCTCCAAAGAGAGAACAGATAGCATTTAATTTAGATTTAATATCTGTATACAGTGAGAAGAAGAGGATTATTAACTTATCAAAGAAGAGCTTCAAACCACCAGAGGTTCTTTCCAGCATTAAAATTCTGTACGTAAATGCTCGTGCCATATTAGTTGTTTGGCAGTGGATTCTGTTGACTCTACTGCACGAAAACTTTCCTATTTTTGTTTGAATGGTGACGGCATCTCATGGGTTCTTGAGAAAAAAAATGGGAACTTTTATACTGTCTCAAGCAAGTGTTGTTTGTTTTCCACTTTTTTTAAAAAAATTAAATTCTCTTTTCATTTTTAATGTCTACACTTGTGTCTGTATAGCCTTTATTATGCCATCTTTCTGTTTTGTGTACTGGTAGCAGAAGGCTGAGGAAGGTAATGATTTCTCAGCAGACTGGTTGTGTGTGGGTGTGGAAGTGATTGGGTTGCATAACCACAAGAAAATACCCTCACACCCATCACCTTATCTTTCACCTTGAGGTCTGATGACGCCATTTTAATTTCATAGTTTAGTTAGTAGGTCATGTTTCTCTTGTCCATTATATGGTGAAGAGATGATGCCCCAGAACCTTTCCATGATATCTGTGGAATACAATGCAGTTATAAGTGTATGGGAAAAAAGTGCCCTTCACAGCCTCCCATAGAAATGCATCTTTATTCAGAAAGCTCCTCCTGATGACTAATTAAATCTTCTTGTTGCAAATAAACCCATTTCCCCATTGTTCTGTCCTCCTTGGAACAGAATGAAAAGTATTGACTAACTCTATAGTTTTTTTTTTTAATGGGGAATAGCTTCAAAATATCAGTTTAATTTCATATTCATTGTTAATTCTCCAAATTATGTGATATATAATCAGTCTGCATTTCAGCAGACTATATGAGAAGTTGAAGCATAAGGAAAGTCGTGTTTCACCTAAGGGAAAATATGTTTTCCCTGAATATTCAAATGAATTTCTCAGAGATATAAATTTCTAAAGTGGAGGACAATAAACATATATGCTAAAAAAGTAAACTTAAGCTATAAACTTGTTTTGGGTGAGTTTTGAATTTATTTTTAGATGTTACAGTATGAGAAGTACTTTTATATTAATAGATGGAGGCAGCAATTGCAAAAGAACACGATGCTCTGCAGTTAAAGATTCAGTTTGTCTAGTCTGAAAATTAATTGAAGAGATTGCTGTGTTTTAGAATGATGAATCCAAAGTGGACCCTATGGATTGCAGAAAACTAGAGGTTGGTTTCTTTTGCTTGTTGAAGTTTAACAGGCTCTTGAATGATATTGGTTGCCTACCTTTTTACTAAGAAAACCCTCAAAATTATGTTGAAGGCAAATCAACTAGCTGCTTTTGGCAAAACTTTAAAGACTGGAGTGATTATAATGATATATTTTAGAGGCACCCTATAGATGTGATTCTTTTGACCTTCTTCTTTAAGTCAGTTGGACTGTCCTTCCCTCCCATCATTGATATGTTTAAAACCTGTTTATCATACATCAGAAAAGCATATGTAAAATTATTTTCTGTAGTTTCCTATTATAAGAGAAGAAGTGGCAAGCATGTAATATTTTAAGAAACAACACAAAACTAGAAAATACACACTTAGTGTGATCACTTATGAGGAGTTTAACCTTAAGTAAGAGAATACACAAGTCAGAATGTCTTAAATGGTAAGAAAGTTTATTATCTCACATAAACAGTTTGAAGGCCTGAATAATTTAGCAGCCCAACAGCATGGTCAAGGTCCCTGGGCTGTTATCACTCTTTTTGCCCTGTATCTCCAACATCTGACTTCTTTCTCAGGTTATAGAATGCCTATAGAATCAACACTTCCAGGAATCATAACCCCATAAAAAATATTCAAAGACTAGAAGAGAGAAATGTCTCTGTGTCCCTCTTTAAAAGCAATGAAATATTTCTCAAAAGTTCATTCCCCACTGAACTTAAAACATCATGTGTCATTGGCCTGAGGTTTCTCCTAAACCAATCACTGGATGGGAAATCTTCCCATCCTGGGGTTGAGTGGTCTGGACTTCCCTGAAGCACGTGCCTACTCTGCACCTGATCAGAATTGGTGGCCTCTTTCTGTTGTGTTTTGAATATATTAAATTTGAGGTTCTTGTGAAATTGGAGATATCTAATGCAAAGTTAGATATATGCCTGGAACTCAGGAAAACATCTGGGTGGCAGACATAGACTTAAAGTCATTCAGTTCAGCTCAGTTCAGTTCAGTCGCTCAGTCGGGTCGACTCTTTGCGACCCCATGAATCACAGCACGCCAGGCCTCCCTGTCCATTACCAACTCCCAGAGTCCACCCAAACCCATATCCATTGAGTCAATGATGCCATCCAACCATCTCATCCTCTGTCGTCCCCTTCTCTTGCCCTCAATCTTTCCCAGTGTCAGGGTCTTTCCCAATGAATCAGCTCTTTGCATCAGTTAATATATCTTAATTTTAAATCAAATGAATAAGAATTAGGAATGTAAGTATTTTTTATTTCTTTCCCCCATGCCATATTATACATTCCAAAGCTCAAAAGAAATTCTATTTGGGTTTTTCCTCCTTTTATTTCTCAGCCTTTCATACCTTTGAATTCCATCAAAAAGTACTCCGTCCCATGACATGTGCAAATCGGTTTGGTTTTAATTCATTTTCTTTATTAACATTGAAAATGAAGACTTTACAGATTTTATGTCAATGAGACAGATACATGTTTGCCCTAGAGTAGACAGAACTATAAATATGGAAAACTAAGGTGGGAGGAGGATGAAGGTCTTATGAAAACCATTGAGCTTACAATAATAGTAATAATAATAATAACAAAATAATATTGGTTAGTATTATTACACCTGATATGGTACAGAGGAGAAGTGTGTAAAATACTCATACATGATCCAGTCCAATTGCTTTGCCCTCTGGTTTGAGATTTCTGAGTAGGCTGATCATGAACGAAGGAATTTAGGAGGTTCAGACATGCTACGGTATAATTTTGAATCCCTTAGTAAGTGATTCTTTCTCAAATTCTCTTATAATTCAACTGATTTGGTGAAGGAAAATCTCAGTTCAGTGCTAATGAATCTTAAAGAAATAGCTTCCCAGGTGGTGCCAGTGGTAAGGAATCTGCCTGCATATGCACCCAACATAGGAGCACTGCAATATATAAGACAAATGCTAATAAGTATGAAAGGGGAAATTAACAGCAGCACAATAATAGTGGGAGACTTTTAATACCCCACTCACACCTATGGATAGATCAACTAAACAGAAAATTAACAAGGAAACACAAACTTTAAAGGATACAATAGACCAGTTAGACCTAATTGATATCTATAGGACATTTCACCCCAAAACAATGAATTTCACCTTTTTCTCAAGTGCACACGGAACCTTCTCCAGGATAGATCACATCCTGGGCCATAAATCTAGCCTTGGTAAATTAAAAATAATTCAAATCATGCCAAGCATCTTTTCTGACCACAATGCAGTAAGTTTAGATATCAATTACAGGAGAAAAACTATTAAACATTCCAACATTTTGGAATTTTGGGCTGAACAACACGCTGCTGAATAACCAACAAATCACAGAAGAAATGAAAAAAGAAATCAAATATGCATAGAAACGAATGAAAATGAAAACACAACAACCCCAAATCTGTGGGACACTGTAAAAGCAGTGCTAAGGAGAAGGTTCATAGCAATAGAGGCATACCTCAAGAAACAAGAAAAAAGTCAAATAAGTAACCTAACTCTACACCTNCATTCCAAGCAACTTTTCTGACCATAATGCATTAAGATTAGATCTCAATTACAGGAGAAAAACTATAAATCTAAAAATTTTAAGACAATTATTTTCAGTAGTGATGCAGTTTGTGCAAATGACACACAAGGAAATAAAGAATTACAAGGTTTGTATGTTCACAGAGAAATTAGAAATATTTGTCTGAGAGGATGAGATTTTAGAAACTATTTAAGGTATGAATTTTCTTGTTAATCATATTTTAATGCTTTATATAAAGCCAGAAATCTATGCAGAGATGGGAATAAAGTAATGAGATAAAAGATTTATTATTTATGTGTTCCAATTATTTTGATAAATGATGTGATTTGATAAATGATTAATATTTTTAAAACTATTTATAGTTTTTGCTGTTTTGTGTTCATAAACACTTGGTGATTTCCTATCATTCTATCAAGATTCACAGATTCATCTACCTTATCACTTAATACATTTCATACTCACATAGTGTCCTAAAAATACTATCCAATTATGTTGAGTCCAAGTACCACCCAGTCACCTTAGCAGTTTCTGAAATTGTACAACTATTTCCAAAGATAGAAAGATTTTGTCATCCTAGGGATACTGCCAAGACCTAACTTTCAAAGCCTTCTCAAAGAAATATATTTCAATAGGGCATATCTGCTGCACGGATTGAAAAAAATATCATACACCCACTATGGAATTAACATGACTGAATACAAGCTTAGAAAAAATAACTAGGCCCTAATTAAATGAACTGGCCAATTGATAAAAATTGATTTTTTAATAAAATGTAAGTTTGTGACACTCAGTGATCTTTCTTTCTGCCCGAGCCTCCACATTCAATAAATCACTTAGCTCATGATTGTTCGCTATTATTTATAGCTCTCTGATTTTTTGTATATGTTAGTCTTCTCCATAATTTGATTTTAAATGCAAAATATAAACTCTATTTCATAACAACAGTGCTTGACATACAAATAATCTTGCTTATAGATAATTTGTCAGAATGATTCTACTAACCATAATCTTGGGCCTTCTGAAGCCTCTGTGATGGTGATTTGCTATTTTCCTTGGACCTCTTCTCTTCCTATCTTTTCTTCTCTGTTTGTCGGGGACGGGGAAGCCTGGTGGGCTGCCGTCTATGGGGTCGCACAGAATCAGACACGACTGAAGCGACATAGCAGCAACAGCATCATTCTAACCACTTCTTTACCTCCTTACTTTGGGCCCTGTTTCTGTCAATAGCTTTCTCTCCCCCTTGTCCCCACATCAATACCTCTCTGTCCCTTCCTTCATGACTTCTCTTCCAGCTGGGCTCCAGTACCAGCAATTCCTTACTTGCACCTTTCAGATCTAGGGATGGTAATGGTTAGGCTCTGATAATGTTAATATAACTTGTTTGCTTCTTCAATCTTGCCCACACCTAGCTAAGTAAAACTTTTTAGGTGAACCTCATTTTTAGTTATTTGGGGTGAAATTGTTTCCTGATACAACCATTTGGTTACCAAAACAGTTCTCCTCAAATATTGCTGTGGATAGCTTGATTTCCTTCTGCTGTTGGACTTTAACTTTTCAGTGGGCTCCTAGACCACAGATCCATTGAGGTGCGTATCTGTCCTTATTCAATGCTATATTTTATGCTCTCAAAAAATACCTGAGCACAAAGTCCAGTAAATGTTTGTTGACGAATGGATGGAAGTTTCAACTAAAAGATCAAGAAATAAAACATTTGCTTCTGTGATTAAAACTATCCTTATTTTCCCACCTGCATGAAGAAAATCTGAATTACATTTAGTACAAATTAGAATTAGATAGTTTATGTTTGAATTATACAGTAGTTTAACTTCATTATAGATTAAATAGAATTTTTGAGTTCTTTTAGGAAATTTATCCTCAGCCAAAATGATTGTTTCTTATAGACTATGCATAACAATTTGCAAAGAGACAAATTTACAACTAAACATGTAGAAATAACCTTTGAAATTGAAGACAAATAAGCTTTCTTTAATCCTTTTGCTTCTACCATAGTCCCGGAAATACAGCCTCTTAATATTTTGTTATAGGAGGACTGATTGTGGGGAAAACAAAAGATGATGTCTTAGATACAATTTTAAAGTTGTATCATCAAAGGTATGTTTTCTGGTAACAACTGTAAGCATCTTTTATGAAATGAAATATGTCCACTTAAAATTCATATTTTGAATTCCCAATCCCTAATACCTCAGAATGTAACCATATTATGTGACAGGCATTCAAAAAAGTGATTTCATTGAAATGAGGTTGACAGGGTGGTACCCTTATCCAATATGATCGATGTCTTTATAAGAAGAGAAAAATACCAGGAATGCTCAGGTACTGAGAAAAGGCCATGTGAAGACCCAGTGACAGGAAGGCCATCTGGAAGCCAAGAGAAGAGGTCCCACAAAACAACCAACCTTGGCAAAACCTTAATCTTGGACTTCTAGCCTCCAGAACTGTGAGAAACAATTTTCTGGTGTTAAAGCTCTGATATTTTGTTATGGCAGCCCTCAGGAAATTAGTGTCTTAGTCCACTATGATAAGATTTTCAAGGCTACCTGGCTTTTCAGATTCACTGAGGTGGCTTTAGGTAGGATCAATCAAATTTTTATCTTAAATCAGTTATCTTAAGTTGTTAAAGAAAATATTGTTTCGTTCCCTATGAAAAAAATTTAAGTGAAGCAAAAACCATATAGATACATGAAACTGCAAGTAGAATTAAACACTGACAATTACTTTGCAACATAAGGTAAGCCATGGACACTCAGGATAATTCCCTCCAGTAAAGAAAATGTAGCTTCTCTACTTTTTATTCCCAGATTTTACCATATCGTAGGTACTCAAATTTTTATAGAATGGTTGAATTGATAACTGAATAAATTCATATTATATTTCACAGAAGTAGTTCTTAAAGTGTGGTCCCTGGGCCATCAGCTTTAATGTCATCTAAGAACTTTTTAGAAAGGCATAATCCTGAATCTAACTCTAGACTTAGTGAATCAGAAACTCCTGGGACCCTGCAATCTGAGTTTTAAAAGCCTTCAAATGATTCTGATGCAGACTAAAGTTTGAGAATCACTGCTTATCACCACGTAAATCCAAGTGTCTCAGCAATAAATGGATTTTGAAAATGTATTTGGGGAGAAAGCATTACTTATCTTATAAACAAATTGAATTATTTCTTCTACATATTACTTTAATAACAATTGATGCTTATTAAAATGGAAAGTGTTTTATTATTTGAATTCCAAATCTTGTAAATAACTACTCATTAATATTAAATACTGACAATATATTAATAAATTATATGTTTTTAAACATCTAAATTTGAAGTAACATTTAAAATATTTTTGATGATCTTTCAAAAAATACACAAGGTAATACATCATACTTACATAGTGGACCATTAGTAGCATTTGTCAACATTAGTACTAGTCCTAGTTCATCCAGAATTACTCACTTAACAATTACATGAAAGGAGAGACTTAAACAATTATCACAATATTGCAAAGCAATTATCCTCCAATTAAAATAAATTAGTTAATTTAAAAAATGAGTCCCTAATGCTTTCATGTCACCTATAATTTGACAGATGGTTTTCAACAAATTAAGAACTTTTATAAATCTTCAAATGTAATAGTATAAAGGAATTACCTGTAACAAAGGTTTTGTTTTTTTCACTATTCTTTATTTTCTTCATCTCAAAATGACAGAAATTAGGAGCAATGATTTTCAATTAACTTAGATTTGTCAAAAGAAATACATTAAATCCACTTCCAAATGAACACTTCTAAGAATCTTTCACATATGTAAACAGCCTCCCTCTAATCAAGTTTCACTATTAATTTTTCAGACTAAAAATGTTTTCATTTCATAATCTAGTGTTTAAAAGAAGCTGAAGAAGAAAATTCTCTTACTCACAGAACTTAGAGCCAGTGAAAAATCCACTATCTAATCTGCTTGTAGTCCTAATAAATTACATTAAGTAGCAAATATCATATTTACCTCAATGGTAAAATGTTTTAAACTTGTTTGCTCTTAAATTATAGCATTTTTATTCATTTATGTTACAAAAGGGTACTGTATTTTTGTAATATAAAGTGAAAATTGAGATTTTTCATGTGGCTTGTTAAGGTCACTGTTATCACTAAGTAATTACTAGCCCCAGTTTGACGCTTAATCAGCCAGGCTTGTGAACAAGAAGACTGTGATTACTTGGAGTATAGTGGAGCATTTGGTAACTAAAGTAAAATTTTAAAGTAATGATGAAGGAAAATAATATTCCAAGGCTCCTTTAATAACTGCAATGTATTATGAATATTAAAATTTCTATTTATGACAAGTAGAAATAGAAATCTAGACAGTAGAGCTAATACTTTTGTGACTTGATACTTATACTCAATGTGAATGAAATGCTCCAAGGAGCCATGGCTGCACAGGTGCAGGAGGGCCAGGAGGAGCTACTCAACATTAAAGTCAGGAGGGGCGGCTGTGAGGAGATACCCCTCATCCAAGGTAAGGAGCAGCGGCTGTGCTTTGCTGGAGCAGCTGTGAAGAGATACCCCACGTCCAAGGTAAGAGAAACCCAAGTAAGATAGTAGGTGTTCCAAGAGGGCATCGGAGAGCAGACACAATGAAACCGTAATCACAGAAAACTAGTCAGTCTAGTCACACTAGGACCATAGCCTTGTCTAACTCAGTGAAACTAAGCCATGCCCTATGGGGCCACCCAAGACAGGCAGGTCATGGTGGAGAGGTCTGACAGAATGTGGTCCACTGGAGAAGGGAATGGCAAAGCACTTCAGTATTCTTGCCTCGAGAATCCCATGAACAGTATGAAAAGGCAAAATGATAAAATACTGAAAGAGGAACTCCCCAGGTCAGTAGGTGCCCAATATGCTACTNAGGAGAGTGGAGGGGGGGGGGGAGGGGGGGGGGGGGGTTCAAGATTGGGAACTCATGTACACCTGAGATAGAAAAAAAAATAAAAAAATAAAAGAAATTTATGTATTTTTAATGGAAGGATAATTGCTTTACAATATTGTGTTGGTTTCTGCCATACATTAACGTGAATCCCATAGTTATACACATGTCTCCTCCCTCTTGAACCTCCCTCTCACCTCCCACACCACCCCGCCCCTCTAGCTTGTTACAGAGCCCAGTTTGAGTTCCGAGTCATACAGCCAGTTCCCACTAGCTAACTGTCTTATGCATCGTGATGTATGTGTTTCCATGACACTCTCTCTATTCGTCCCACCCCCTCTCTCCTCCTCCTGCCCATGCCCATAAGTCTGTTCTCTATGTCTGTGCCTCCATTACTGCCCTGAAACTAGGTTCATCAGTACCATCTTTTTAGAGTCCACATATATGCATTAATATACAATATTTGTTTTCTCTTTCTGACTTATTTCAGTCTGTATAATACACTCTAGGTTCATCCACCTCATTAGAACTGACTCAAATGTGTTCCTTTTCATGGCTGAGTAATACTCCATTGTGTATATGTACCACAGCTTCTTTATCCATTCATCTGTCGATGGATACCCAAGTTGTTTCCATGGCCTAGCCATTGTAAACAGTGGTTCATTGAACATTGGGGTACATGCATCTTTTTCAGTTTTCGTTTCCTCGGGATATATGCCTAGTAGTTGGATTACTGGACATATGGGAATTTTGTTTCTAGTTCTTNAGCTTCTTTATCCATTCATCTGTCGATGGATACCCAAGTTGTTTCCATGGCCTAGCCATTGTAAACAGTGGTTCATTGAACATTGGGGTACATGCATCTTTTTCAGTTTTCGTTTCCTCGGGATATATGCCTAGTAGTTGGATTACTGGACATATGGGAATTTTGTTTCTAGTTCTTTTTAATTTTCTTTAAAAAATATATTTATTTTTAATTGATTGATGATTGCTTTACAATATTGGCTTGACTTCAGCCACACATTAACATGAATTAGCCATAGGTGGGAAGTTGAAGAGGGAGAGGACATGTGTACACCTATTCCTAGATTTTAAAGCAATTTCCATACTGACTTCTGTAGTCACTGTGTCAATTTACATTCCCACCAACAGTGCAATAGTCTTCCTATTTCTCCACAGCCTTTCCAGCATTTATTGCTTGTGGGCTTTTTGGATAATGGCCATTCTGACTGGTGTAAAGTGACAGCTCATTAGAAAGAAAGATTTTTAAAGATTCTGTCTTTTATACCCAACCCCAACAGTCTCACTCTAAAGAAGATAAAGCTAATGACTTTCCTTACAAGAACTCATGACTAATGTCACTTTGCTATGAAAATCTGTTATTTCTGATTCATTATGAGCACTGAGACAAGATTCAAATATTCCTGAAGAAAGAAGCATAATGCAACTTGTGATGGTCTATTCAGCAACAGTGAGCACTGCATCCAAAACAATCTCATCCCAGGAATTAAATGAGGTCAGCCACATTCATCAGTATTTGTTCCACTGTTGTATTGTAGAAAGTCTCAAAGTCATAAAGAATCCTCTTGTCTTCTTCAGTAGCAAAGTTTATAGCCACACTTTACCTCCCGAATAGACCCCATTCAAAGGCTGTATATTGTCACCTTGCTTATTTAACTTATATGCAGAGTACATCATGAGAAACGCTGGACTGNCAACAGAGTGCTTCCAAATAGGAAAAAGAGTATGTCAAGGCTGTATATAGTCACCCTGCTTATTTAACTTCTATGCAGAATACATCATGAGAAACACTGGGCTGGAAGAAGCACAAGCTGGAATCAAGATGCCGGGAGAAATATCAATAACCTCAGATATAAAGATGATACCACTCTTTACTCTTCCCCAGATAGTGAAGAGGAATTTAAAAAGCCTCTTGATGAATGTGAAAGAGGAGAGTGAAAAAGTTGGCTTAAAGCTCAACATTCAGAAAACAAAGATCATGACATCTGGTCCCATCACTTCATGGCAAATGGAGAAACAGTGGAAACAGTGGCGGACTTTCTCTTTTGGGGCTCCAAAAATCACTGCAAATGGTGATTGCAGCTATGAAATTAAAAGACACTTATTCCTTGGAAGGAAAGTTATGACCAATCTAGATAGCATATTCAAAAGCAGAGACATTACTTTGCCAACAAAGGTCCGTCTAGTCAAGGCTATGGTTTTTCCACTAATCATGTATGGATGTGAGAGTCGGACTGTGAAGAAAGCTGAGTGCCGAAAAATTGATGCTTTTGAACTATGGTGTTGGAGAAGACTCTTGAGAGTCCCTTGGTCTGCAAGGAAATCCAACCAATTCATTCTAAAGGAGATCGGTCCTGGGTGTTCTTTGGAAGGACTGATGTTGAAGCTGAAACTCTAGTACTTTGGCCACCTGATGTGAAAAGCTGTGAAAAGACCCTGATGCTGGGAAAGGTTGAAGGCAAGAGGAGAAGGGGACAAGAGAGGAAGAGATGGTTAGATGGCATCACTGACTCAATGGAGATGAGTCTGAATAGACTCCAGGAGTTGGTGTTGGACAGGGAGGCCTGGCGTGCTGTGGTCCATGGGGTCGTGAAGAGTTGGACATGACTGAGCAAGTAAACTGAACTGAACAGCTATTGGAAAGATGATGGGATTGTACATTAACAAGAAGTATCAATCCAAACTATTGAAGAGTTAAGTGTAGCATGTGCAAGTGCTACACAAAAATATCTAGATATAAACTTCACATTCGTGCTTCCCTGGTGACCCAATGGTAAAGAACACACCTGTCAATGCAGGAGATATGGGTTCAATCCCTAGGTCTGGACGATTCCTTGAAGAAAGAAAATGGCAGCCTGCTCCAGTATTCTTGCCTGGGAAGTCCCATGGATAGAGAATCCTGAAGGGTTACAGGTCATAGGCTTGCAAAAGAGTTGGACACGACTTAGCATCTAAAACAATTGCAAAACTTCACATCATCATGTTTGTCATTGCAAAAAAATAACAATCAAAACCAGTACTATAGGGACTTCCCTGGTGGTCCAGTGGTTTGGAATCCACCTTGCAATGCAGGGGATGAGAGTTAGATCCCTGGTTGGGGAACCACATGTCCCTGAGCAACTAAGTCTGAGCAGCACAACTAGAGAGTCCCTCCCTGTTGCCTCAACAAAAGATTCCACATGACACAACAAAGTTTCCACATGCCACAACTAAGACTTGATGTGCCTAGTTGCTCAGTCATGTCTGACTCTTTGCAAACCCCATGGACTGTAGCCTTCCAGGCTCCTGTGTCCATTGGGATTCTCTAGGCAGGAATACTGGAGTGGGTTGCCATGCCATCCTCCAGGGAATCTTCCCAACCCAGGGACTGAACTCAGGTCTCCCACATTGCAGGCAGACTTTACCATCTGAGCCACCAGGGAAGTCCTTAAAGACTCAATGTAGCCAAATAAATAAATAAATAAATATTTAAAAAATGAAAAAAAAAAACCAACAATATCTGTCAATCATATTCAATCTTTTTCCTTTTAGAGTTCTGCTTCACTTTATCATATTTAACCAACTTTAAATAGCACTTAAGAAGTGTATAACTGCACACTGGTCACTCTTAAATTGATCTCACCAAGTATTTCCAAGCGGTCTTTCTAGTATTAATTTCTAACCCTCTTCAATTTCAGGATAAGAATCAGTTGAAAGGTACTGAGGTAGCAGAGCTGAGACATTAGACCTGAAGCGCAGTGGCAATGCCCATGGGAAAGGTTTCATTTGCTCACAGCTCTCCATGGTTTTTGAGAGACTGTTTTTTCTTCTTTGAGAAAGCTTATAACTGGAGAAGAGGACCCTTAGGCAACTTCTCTTGGGAATAACAATCACAGAAATTCTTAGAGAGAAAAAAAGACTGTCTTTCCTTCCCTGTCATAACTCAGGGAGAAAACTTCTCTTATGATCAGTAGAAGTAAAAACACAACTCTGTCTGAACAACAAATGCAGAAAATACATAATCTTGCCTTTCCTAATTTTCTCAGTTACTCATTAGGAAAATACTACCATAATGCAGTTAATCAAATTGCCAATTAACTGTATATATGATTCTCATTTGCTGTTTAGAATACCTTAGAAATTTATTGTTCAGAAAGCTCTGTAATAAGAATATTGAGAAGGATAACAATTTTATATAGGCTAAAATTGTTGTACTGATTTTTTGTGCAATATTGATATTTTTCATAAGAGTTCCCACGTCCTTGTTTAATTTTTTATCTTTGTAGAGCATAGAAGAAATGTTCAACCAAACACTATTCCATCTTGTATTTATTTACCAGCAAAATCCATGGGTATCTGATAACCAGTTGACAAACCCAGAGACACTGGAGATGTCTATACTTAGTCTTCATTTATATATAACAGAGCAAAATACAACAGCTATTTATGGTTATTGCTTCATCAATTCTGAGAATAAATTTGTAAAGTCATGTGTGCATGGTGTAACTCTTCCATTTTTGTTGTGTTTAATAATATACCCAGAACATTCCAGTGATTAGGGGACTGCCATATCACCTTACCTCATGATGTGCAATATCTCTTATTCACTGATATGCAACAAATTTTTTCCAGGCTTACCTCATGTCATGTTATAATCATAAAGATCCCAGAGATGCAGAGCTGAGCAAATCCTTGATGGCAGAAGGAAAATAGTGGAATGACCAAAGCAAGTTCATAAAGATGTCTGACAGGGCAGAGGGGTGGAAGAGGTGCTTCCTAACACTGGATAATCTACTAACCATTCCCTATTAG
This sequence comes from Neotragus moschatus, assembly GCA_006410615.1. Taxonomy (NCBI): domain Eukaryota; kingdom Metazoa; phylum Chordata; class Mammalia; order Artiodactyla; family Bovidae; genus Neotragus; species Neotragus moschatus. The sequence goes on along the minus strand of SJYA01001358.1, from coordinate 224,081 downwards.
GAAAGATTCCAGTTTGTATTGTCCAGAGACTCAAGAATCCTTCCTCCACCCATATAAAGCCTCTTTTTAAGTCAGTAAGCACAAGCACTTAATGAATATTGGCTATGTTCTTACCTTGGAGTTTGCACTATGTGGGATTCAAATACACAACAAGGCTTGACCAGCAAGGAACTTAAAATATATTTGTGATGCTGTAGCTAAGATACAAAAAATCATTAAGGTCTAATGAGTGGTACTTGTCTAAAGGAAATAGTAGACTGAATCCAAATAAACTCAGTAGGGCTGGGGTTATCTTCATGGACTAGGTAGGGTCTGTGATGCGGCTTAAGCGTTGGCCATGATGTTGCAAAACTAAAGGGAAAACAATTCCAGGCACTGGAAATAAACATATATCTGCCCTGATCAAGGGTTGTTAATGTTAGGTATCCCAATAGAGATAATCCTCAAATTTCTAATGGAGTTGATTAACATGGTTATTGGAGAGAATGTGGGTAAACATTTTAGGACACAGGGAAAAGAGAAATAAAAATTGTCTACACAAAAGAAAAAGATCAAACACTAAACGAGAGGTTCACTGGTACAGAGCAGTGAGAGGCAAACAAATACTTGAGATGATGGAGGTAGTCTGTGATATAGAGCAGAGGAGACAAAAACAACCAATATTTATGCATGACTTCTATGCCCAAACAATGTACTAATTGTCTTATTAAACTACAACCAAATTGGGTATCAATAGTTTTATTATATTATCCTCCAGACATCCCTGATAGCATCCCTAAGTATTCTCTTAATATTGCACAGTCAACCAAGACCAGGTTGTAATTTTGGACATGACTCTCCCTAAAGACTAAGTGATAATAGAAAAGAATTCCTGGACAATAAATAACTTATATACTGCAATACAGAGTAGTCCAAGCCCTAGGCATAGTTTACCCTGGCCTGCCTCTGCATGTTCTTCTCTCAAAACTCTGCTGGCACCTCCAAGCCTCAGAAATCTCTCTGCCATGATTGAGGTACCATCCAGACCCTGTCTAAAGCAGACTTAACAAAGTGTTGAAACCTAATCAGTAAAGAAATTTGTTTTTCATCCATTATCTCCATTTTGCTCCATCTTCATTTTGCTTCCATTATCTCAGTAAATATCTGTACCAAATCCTCCACACTCTGATCCATCTAATGTGATGACTGCTGCCTACCATTCCAGGCTCTTCAAACTGCAGAGACTTCATCTCCTCTTACAAGACTGGAAGCCACTACTGACTGTTGACTATCAAGACAATCAAGGTGCTTCTGTACCATTGGGGATATTGGTACATTGTCTGCCTGTCTTCTCTAAAGAATCGTTACCTCTCTCACAAAAGTTAACCTAACTCCCCAAGGCAGATTTAATTTTTTCAATTTTTTAAAAAAGTTCTGAGTACTAGTTTATGCCAATCTTCCAGAAACTGGAAATATAGTGTCAAACAAAACAGGTAAGGTCTCTCTGCTCTTATAAATTGAGCATCCATTCTGAGAATCTGAGAGATTAGAGCTTTTTCATCAATACTTCATGTATATACCAAGCACACCTCTCCAAACTACATGGCAATGTACTTTTTTATTTCCATGTCTCTTCCTCATTATATTATAAGCAGTTTAATAGCAAGTACCAGGACTGTTACCTAAGGGTCTCTGGTGCCTAGCAAAGCACCCAGAACACAGTTTTGCTACTCAACATCCAAGAGAGCATGGCCATCAGTCAATGTTGGCAGAATCATGTTTAATAAATAGAACTTTTCACATATCAAAGATATGTGGAAAGGATACACTTCCTCTGGAAATACTTCAAAGATTGTATATATCATAAATCATTTGATAAATTATTTCTTTGTATTTATTAACTTCAATCCTGCCCTCCTTCTCAAGTGTTCTTCGTAAGTATGTTGAGTTTTTATCCAGAGGGGAGTAGGTGGTGTTTGTTTTTTACTTTTGCATTGTTTTGCCCACTATCTAACACATCTGTCCTCTTTTTCTGGAAACTGGGAAATGGCTGAGAGAGAACAAAGAACTTCACTAATCCTAAAACATGTTCATTATGTATTTTTTTTTACTTTTCACTGTAAGTAAACAGTTTCTGTTTACCTCTCTTCTAAGGTTTGGATCTTTAAGCTTTGGAAACTTCTGTTTCTTATACACTCTTAACGTTTGAAAGAAAAAAGTAACTTGTATTTAGTGAGTTCTGTCTCTATCAGTTTTCTGTCACTTCATCTCCTGAGTCAAAAATGTTCTGTGGGGAAGATTAAAGTAGCTTCTGCTCATCATCTTTTCTCTCACACAGGTCAGGGCCAAATATATTATGCAAAATACATATATTGCAGGACATTGTTTTTCTGGAGCAACACAACTGATGTCATTTTGTATTCTTTCTCATCAACTTACTAAATTTATATTGCAATATATTTTTACTATTTTTTATATTCCAGTACATGATTATGACATAATTCCTTAACTAAAAATAAGCACTTTCTGTCTAATATCTCTTTTACTTTCTTTTCTTTGCAACTTTTTTCACAATTTTATTTGTATTTTAACCTTGAATTATGACACAGAGATGTTTAAATATTCATGCAGTATTTTCAAATTTTAAAATATTTTTCATTCTTGGCTTTTGAGTTTTGTGGTCTTCTCTGCAAGTCCTTTTTAACCACACACTTATTTCATCTATCTTGTAAACCTTTACAGTTTAATCTTTTAATTTTTTGCTAATTTAAACTATTTTGGGCAAGGAGTAAAATATAAATTCCAGATTTTTTTTCAAATAATTATCAAGATGTTTAACTTTTGACATCCTTTTCCCATCACTAATTTCACCAGCCACACTTATCATTAAAAGAAAGTTCTTTTTATGGACTTTATATCCATTGATTTGTCTGGATATAATTTTCACTCTAGTATTAAATTATTTCCATTATTATACACCGTCCCAATATCCATGGAATTTTTTAAAAGAAAAATGGGTACAGGTTGATAAAAATCAGTTCTATCAAATAGAAAGACTTTTATGAAGCTACATGAAAATAAAATGAGAAGAAATATATATCCAGAAAATTAATGAACATAAGTTCAAAAAATTCATATTGAAACTTCATACCCTTTTTACTTTCCAAGGTCTCAAATGAGTCTTTATCTCCTTCTCAAAAACCATCCTCTCATTGTTTACACATCTCACTATATCTTCTAGTTTCTCACAATTGCTCTTACAGTATTTAATCCAAACTATCAAACATTTAGTATTAGAACCATCTTGTGCCAGTCAAAATGCAGCTGTCCTGGTTAAATTCTTCAATTATTAGACTAGGTAACAATTTGAAGTACTAATTTGCATTCCAGATCCATTTGTAATTTTCACCAGTAAAACTTGGGCAAATCAATCTGACTTGTCACTATCATATGCTTGTCTTCATTGCACACTAGTTTTAAATTTTATTTTAACTTTGAAACAACTTCACTTCATTTATTTACTTTGAATATCAAATATAGTATTCCTTTACATAACATAAATATAATTTCATATCCTCTACTTTACCCAGCCAAGTATTGCTGGTGCTTTTATTTCTGCAATGTAACCTGAACACTTTCCTAATTTTTTATTTTAAAATATTTCAGGGATGTCAATCCTCTCAAAAACCATATTAAAGAATCATGAAGAAAATAGCTGTTTGCTACTTTAAATGGGGAGAAGCTGGGCTGCAAATAAAATTGTACACTTTTTATACACGTAAGTCAGTTGTTGGTCTGGGAAATGAGCCCAGAGAATTTGTCTTCTATGTTAGCAAATCAGTAAATAGACTAATTTTTATTTTCATTTAAGGTAAATCATAAGACTAGAAGAGACTAGTTTCAGCCATCACCTAGACAGAATTCTATAAATGCTAAGCCAAAAGAAAGGTTGATTTCACAAATTTTTATGAATTTCCTTGTAATATGATTTCTTGACTTTTTTCTTTTTTGAAATGTTAAAGTCATAGAACTGTAACTCTGTGTCTCAAATTAGAAGCCAGACTAACCAAGAGAAATGGCATGGAGTTTTTCTGGAAGAGAACTACAGTCAGGGTCATTGTGATATAAATAAATGCTTTTTTTGAGCATGCTCTCTAGGTCCAAAGTTATCTTGGTCTTAATAGCATTAACACTTGTTTTAAAATCCAGAGTTACAACAGTTATCAATAGGAGGAAAAGTCTGATAAAGATTACTCACTTACGACAATGTAAACTCTAATCAGTATTCTGTTGGTTAAAAAACATTTCCATAGTGCAAGCCCTTTCATGATTTTTATATATTAATTTTTATTTATTATAGCAATAAATTCATTCATATTTAATGTTTAAAGTTTGATTTTATGAAGTTTTAAATTGTATAATATAAGCAAAAAGCATTTCTAATAACAAGATTCAAAACTATTAGTGAGGTTCAAATATATATACATTTTTCAACATAATTCCATAATTTTAACATAACAGTTTAACTTAACATCATATAAAGCATAACTTAAAATATTATATGCAAGAAACTCCTCAGTCTGTCCATGTTTTTATTTTCATTAGCATCGCCAGTTTTCTTTCCCTGTTTTGTACAGACAATACAGTAACCTCCTTACATTAGCCATAATTTGGTGTAGTTAAGAGAGGTCCAAAAATCATTCTGCATGTAGAGACATAAAAGACTAGAAATCAGCCTTGGGAGAAGGTAAAGATGAAAAGAGCTGCTATTAAGCTAAATTCTATTCCCCCCAGAGACTTAACTGGACTACTGGACCCCTTTTCCTTCCCTCAATTTTCTACTGGTACTTTCAACTATTAAATAGACATCTTAGACCCACAATACACAGGACCAAAAACTGACTAAAAACTCAAGAAAAATGACCAAAGAAATGTTTGCCTTTATGTATAGGACTATTAAATCTGTAAATGATTAATTCACACTATTATTAACTTTACACCATTTGGGGGAAACACAAAATTACAGAATGCTATTTTGACTGCCATAATACCAAGAATGAGCATTGTAGCAGCATTGTATTCCCATAAAAATTTTTCGTGAGATTAATATGTTGCCACATTACGTTGAGTGCAAGAGATGCAAAAATGAGCTACATGTAATCCTTTACCTCATAAAATACATGTTCATTCAATAACTCATCCCTCTTCCCCAAATCTCATGTCTGTCCCTGCCTCTCTATTCTTACTGTAGAATCTCTAGTACATATTTTATAATACCTCTAAAATATTAGGAGCAAGTTTCTGTGAGGCTGAGCATTATGGTATTAAAAACATGATCTTTGAAAGAAGAAGACTTAGATTCAAATATTAACATTAACAACCCATGAAATACATGTTTTTGAAGAAGTTACTTCAACTCTCTGGTCTTAAGTTTATCATTTGTAATATATGAACATTAACACCTGTATCAAAGTGTTTTTGCAAGGAGTAAATGAGATAACAGTTGTGCAAGTCTTCTGGGAAATTATCAAGTCTAAATAAACCTTTATCTCCTATCCTCCACTGGCACTGAGAAAATGATATAAACATATTTTGTAAACTGTAAATTAATCTAGTGATTTTAATTTTGTTTTGAATCCATCAAGTATATTGCAGATAGACCAATCTCTTTAAATTTGTTTTAATACACAATATGCCTCAAAACCTTGATCAAGTTTCCATTATTTTTTCTAAGGTAGTCTAGATCCCCCACCTGAATTTCAAGGTCGCCAAAAGTTGTTCACATTGTCCGGACTCAATAATTTCCCAAGTACTTCTTGAGGTCTACAGTAATTCCTAAATCTTCTCAGGACAATTTGGACAGCCATGAACATTCTCTCCTTTCTGGCCGTGGGGCTCATTTCTAGGGCTTTTAGCCTCTAGAACTATAAAACAATACATTCCATTGTTTAAGCCACCTAGTCTGTAGCGCTTTGTTAGGACATTTTAGCAAACTTCTATATGTCATTTTTGAATCTTTGTTAATGTCNTAAATCTTCTCAGGACAATTTGGACAGCCATGAACATTCTCTCCTTTCTGGCCGTGGGGCTCATTTCTAGGGCTTTTAGCCTCTAGAACTATAAAACAATACATTCCATTGTTTAAGCCACCTAGTCTGTAGCGCTTTGTTAGGACATTTTAGCAAACTTCTATATGTCATTTTTGAATCTTTGTTAATGTCCCCTTAAAAGCAGATAAAACACTCAGAGTTGCAAAATCAAACACTGAGGAAAATCTCTACATCAATACTAAGTAGCAAGTTATCCCCACAAAGCTTAAAATGCTACTAAGTGATGATACCTTGAGAACAAGACCCAGATAGTCTTGCCCGGTGACTGTGCAGGAGGAAGTAGAAGAAAGGTACGTGGATTTTTTAGAGTCATAAGACCTAGAGAACCCACATATTGTCAAGTTCTGAAAAGCTTGGGAAGGAAATATGGGGACATTAACTGATTTGGGAAAGGATTTGACAGGTTCCCATTTGGGTGTACAATGTAGGAAAACATGGCAAGATCATTATGGTATTGGAGTAGCCCAAATCCTCTGAACCCTAAAAAACAAACAAAACAATCAAAGCTCCTTCCAAAATCTGCTAGAGAGTAGAATAGAAAATAGGGCAGGGGCAAAGAAAGAAAAAGGTCATTTCACCTTGGAGAGGGGAAATTGACGTAAGATCTCAAGAGAATAGGAAGACATTTTCCCAACAGTCCACTACACTAACAGAAGAAGGAGGTTAGAACCATGAAGCTAGGAAATACAATCTTACCCACTTATCTCTCCTAAGAAAACTAACCTCAAGCATTCACAATGACAAGAACTGCAGTCAAATCATAGATAAAATTATTGTAGCAAAACTTAAATTAAGGAGAAAGTTTATGACTCCACAGGCAATGAAGGTGCATAAGAGAGTCCCACGAAAGTTACCTAATCAATAAAAATTAGCCCAAAGAAGTTAAGAAATTGTTACAAATTATATATTAATAGCTTAATTAAGAATTACACAAACTTATAAATGTGGTGAATAGAAAAAATNATATTGTATATTTGGATAAATGACCCAGAATAGGATATATTCGATTATAATTGGGAAAACAAAGGAATTTTTAAGAAAATGGAAAAACTGAGGTGTGTGGGGGGGGCAGTAGTTTGAACATTTAGGCAAAAACATCAAGATATCTAAAAGGCAAATAAAATTAGATTGCTGTTAGACTTTCTGACAACAGTACTTTATGCCAGAAGATAACTGAAGAAACCGATTTGAAAAACACGATGAAAGGAAATGTAAGCCAGTCATTTTTATATTCAGGCAAATTGCCATACATACATACAAGTATACTATATACACAAGCTGAAAAGCATCCAACTATTAGAAGCATCAAGAACCTAGAGAATTACTTCCATGAGCATTCTGAAGGAATCAATTAAAATAAAAGTTTCAGGCAACCTAAGTAAATTGGGAGCCATCAGCAAGATGTTCTGGAAGAAGTTATAAGGATATATTTAAGAACTAAAACTAAATGATGGTTATAAAGAAAAAGTATAGTCAAAATAACTATATCCTCTAAAAGTATAGATACATTATAATTATTTTATACTGAATTAGGGAATAAAAATTGATACTAAGTGAGGCAGTCCAACAGATGGCACCTCAAAATAATTTGAACCTAATTCTAAGCTTCTGCATATAAATTCGAGTCTAAAGGTAGTACTTCAGATAGAGAAGCAAATTACATGATACCACAGGAAGAAACGTAACAAATTCAGCATTCCTCAGAACACTTGATTTAAGTTTTTCAACAAGTCAACATCATGAAAAACTACATAGAAGAACCATTCAACATTGTTGTTTAGTCACAAAATTGTGTCCGACTCTTTTGAGACCTCATGGACTGTAGCCCACAAGGGTCCTCTGTCCATAGGATTTCCCCATTAGAAATAATCTAAAAAACATAATAAGCAAACAGTGAGTATTCCTTGCTTGGATACTAACTCAAACTCAACTGCAAAGAGATTTTTTTTTTTAATTTTGGGAACATTTGAATATGAAAAGGATGTATGTGCGTGCTTCATCACTCAGTCGTGTCCGATTCTTTGCGACCTCATGGATTGTAGCCTGCCAGGCTCTGCTGTCCATGGGAATTCTCCAGGCAAGGATACTGGAGTTGGTTACCATGCCCTTCTCCAGGGGATGTTCCCAACCCAGGGATCGAACCCAGGTCTCGCACATTGCAGGCAGATTCTTTACCATCTGAGCAACCAGGGAAGCAAAAGAATACTGGAGTGGGTAGCCTATCCCTTCTCCAGGGGAACTTCTGAACTCAGCAATCAAACCAGAGTCTCCTGAATTGCAGGTGGATTCTTTACCAGCTGAGTTACCAAGGAAGCCCTGAGCCATGTCCAACTCTTAGCGACCCCATGGACCGCAGCTTGCCAGGCTCCTCTGTCCATGGGGATTCTCCAGGCAACCATACTGGAGAGGCTTGCCATGCCCTCCTCTAGGGGATCTTCCCAACCCAGAGATAAAACCAAATCTCCTGTATTGCAAGGAGATTCTGAGTCACCAGGGAATGAGATCATAAAAAAATTAGAATTATGTAAGATGTGATAATGGCACTGTGGTTATGTAAGAAAATGCCTCCCCTTTTTTGGAGATGCACACTGATGTATTTAGAGGTTGAAATGACATGAATTCTGGGATTTGGATTGAAATACTTTAGTATAAATAATTGGAGGATAGATGGAGCAAGTTTAGTAAAATATTGATGACTGGGTGATAGATCACATTTCATAATAAAAATTTTTTTAAAAATGAAAAAATGGCATCCAAAAAATTTCCATGTCAAATCCCTGGAACCCATGTGTTACCCTACTGAGAAAAACAATCTTTGTAGATGTAATTGAGGATCATTCTCCAAGCCAGGCTTTAGCAACACATGAACTGTGAACTTCCAGATGTTCAAGCTGGGTTTTAGAAAAGGCAGAGGAACCAGAGATCAAATTGCCAACATCCACTGGATCATCGAAAAAGTGAGAAAGTTCCAAAAAAACATCTATTTCTGCTTTATTGACTATGCCAAAGCCTTTGACTGTGTGGATCACAATCAACTGTGGAAAATTCTGAAAGAGATGGGAATACCAGACCACCTGATCTGCCTCTTGAGAAACCTATATGCAGGTCAGGAAGCAACAGTTAGAACTGGACATGGAACAGGCTGGTTCCAATAGGAAAAGGAGTACGTCAAGGCTGTATATTGTCACCCTGCCTATTTAACTTATACGCAGAGTACATCATGAGACATGCTGGGCTGGAAGAAGCACAAGCTGGAATCAAGATTGCTGGGAGAAATATCAATAACGTCAGATATGCAGATGTACCACCCTTATGGCAGAAAGTAAAGAGGAACTAAAAAGCCTTTTGATGAAAGTGAAAGAGAGTGAAAAAGTTGGCTTAAAGCTCAACATTCAGAAAACGAAGATCATGGCATCTGGTCCCATCACTTTGTGGCAAATAGATGGGGAAACAGTGGAAATGGTGGCTGACTTTATTTTGGGGGGCTCCAAAATCACTGCAGATGATAACTGCAGTGATTGCAATTTCATGGATTGACCCATGAAATTAAAAGACGTTTACTCCTTGGAAGGAAACTTATGACCAACCTAGACAGCATATTAAAAAGCAGGGGCATTACTTTGCCAACAAAGGTCTGAAACTTCAAAAGCTGAAACGTCAATACTTTGGCCACCTCATGCGAAGAGTTGACTCATTGGAAAAGACTCTGATGCTGGGAGGGATTGGGGGCAGGAGGAGAAGGGGACGACAGAGAATGAGAAGGCTGGATGGCATTGCCAACTCAATGGACGTGAGTTTGAGTGAACTCCAGGAGTTGGTGATGGACAGGGAGGCCTAGTGTGCTGCAATTCATGGGGTTGCAAAGAGTCGGACACGACTGAGTGACTGAACTGACTGACTGAGATGAGATCTTCTTGAATTACCCAAGTGTGCCCTACACAGACAGAGGAGAATATACAGAGGAAGGAAGTAATGTGGCCATAGATGCAGACATTGGTGAGATACAGCAAGTTGTGAGGCAGCATTGATGTGATGCCAAGGAATGCCAACCACCACCAGAAGCCTGAAAAGGCAAAGAATGAAATCTTCCCATCTCTGGAGGGGATTTGGCCCTTCTCACAATTTGAGTTTGGACTCTGGCCTCCAGAATGGTGAGACAATACAATTTTACTGTTTTAAACCACTAAGTTTGTGGTAATTTGTTACAGCAGAAACAAATTTGTGGCAATTTGTTACCCTATGAAACAAATACACTAAATTCATTAATACTCATAGTGTCAAGGGGGAAACTCAGCAGGGCCTAGAGTCCCTGTGTCTCTGAATGGCCCAGGAATATTTGCTTTTCTGTCTACATAGAAGTGTCTTTTCTCCTCTGTAGCTCCAAACCACTACCTCCAACATCTTTTGTCTTTAATTGAGAATGGCATTTGGGATGAGGATTTTGTCCTTTTTGGTGAGTTACTCAGTTTTCCTGGTCTCTACTATGTATACATGTTAGTAAAATTTTGTTTGTTTTTTCCTATTAATTTATATTATGATAATTTAATTCTTAGATCAGCCAGAGGAAACTAGAAGAGTAGAGGAAACTTTTTGCCTCCCTAGGATAGAAAACAAATTGAGGCAACACATTTCTCACTGAGGAATACTGATATGGTTCATATACTGGATACCACGACATGTTGCTAACTTTGACTAGAGCTGGAGCAGATGGGGGATATGAGATGGGTTCAGGCATGATGTAAGGAGCCTACTGCTTAGGCTTTACAAATTAGTCGACCTTACATTAAAGTAGAAGTCTCAGTAGTAGCTAAAGATAGTGACGGATTTATGGAAAGTCCCAGCAGGTGAATCATAATGCAGGCAGCTGGGACGATGGAACAAAGTCAGGCCATCTACAGTGAAAAATTATATACTTTTTGAAAAACAGTTCCTGGTGGACTGTTGAGCCCTGGTAAAGATGAAACATTTGACAATAGAATACCAAGTGGGCACACCTAAGGAACCTCCTATCATGAGCTGTATTCTATTGGTATTAGGTCCACTTCATCATGAAGTCAGACAGACCCAGCAGCCATCATAGTAGCGTGGAAGTGGTACATCTGGGCTCTAACTCAAACAAACCTAAAGCATATTAACAAGACACTAGAGCAGGCATCCCATAATCCTGTATCCCCTGCCATACTTGGACTAGCGCTGCTCCCTCAACTCACACTGATGGTCATATGAGAGGAGGAAGATCCAATACAAACAAATGAAAGAATGGGAAACAGCCTGAGCTTGGTTTAAATGATTGAGGTTGCTTTGCCACTGTATTTATGGATGACATAATGCAATACTGGAATTTCCTTGAAACCAATCAGGAGTAGACAGCATAGAGTAATGAAGACTGGTTGTAGATTGATAATTGTTAAAATTGTATGATGAATATGTGGAAATTTCTTATATCACTCTCATTATTTATGTTTGGCGTTTTCCATAATAAACATTTTTGAAGTAAATTGGCTCTTCCCAAGGGAAGAGCCTTTGTATCTGATATTGTCAATCTTGATTAAGCTTGGGAATCAATTAACCTTAATTACCCCAGATATATCACAGTACCTGCTCAGATGGTAAAGAATCTGTCTGGGTTCAATCCCTGGATCTGGAAGATCCCCTAGAGGAGGGAATGGATTCCCACTCCAGTATTCTTGCCTGGAGAATTCCATGGTCAGAGGAGATTGGTGGGCTGCAGTCCATGGGGTAGCAGAGTCAGACATGACTGAGCAACTAACACTTCCTCTTATTTTCATAGACAAGAAAATAAGGAAGTCCTTGGTAACCACCATGGTATTGAATCCTCATTACAAAATATAATTTCTTGGAATGATATTCCATATTTTTCCATCAGCAAGCCAATTAGCCTACCAAGAAATTTACAGTGACGAATAGCAGTGGATTGGAATGTTATGGTATTCAAAGTATTATTTTGTATGTAAGGGGCCATTTTGTGCCTATCACATTGGCAAGATGCCGAATGCTGAACTAAACTATAAAAAGAATAATGTCTTTATATTCAAAATCAAGAGCCCACAATATATTTATTGTCCTATTTATAAAATGTTCACTTTGCAATCCAGTTTCTTTTGCATCTTCATTGAATAAATCTCTTAATTATACAACCACATAAGTAGAATTATAGCATTTTAAAACTTAATTGAAAGATCATTTACTCTAACTCTTGTATTTTACAAATAAGGAAACAGGATCTTTTGAAGTTCCCAAAATATAATAGACTGAGCTGAGACTAAAACCCAGAACTTTTGCCTCCCAACCCAGTATTTCTTCCACTACAAACTCTAAAACATAAGATAATGTCCCTTTCAAAAAAATTCATCCTGATTGCAGCTAATATAAACTTTCCAGCGAATATTGAAGAAAGCTTTCTCACACACCTTTTTAATAACTCCATCTCCTCTGCTACCCTAATAGACAATGAATGTTTTAAAGGAGCTTTTGTATCTGATATTGTCAACCTTGATTAAGCTTGGGAATCAATTAACCTTAATTACCCCAGATCTATCACAGTATCTGCTATATTATTGTAACAGGTAGTTAATAAATGCTCACTAGAGAGTAAAGGATGTGGCAGATCTACATGTCAACAACTGCAAAGCTTCATTTGAAAGCAAAATGATTGTCACTTTTTGTCAATAAGATGAGAGAGGTGATGTGATATATTTCTAAGGCATGCATGTGTGCTCATTCATGTCTGACTCTTTGCAATCCCACGGACTATGGTCCTTCAGACTCCTCTACCCATGGAATTCTCCAGGCAAGAATATTGAAGNGAATATGTGGAAATTTCTTATATCATTCTCATTATTTATGTTTGGCGTTTTCCATAATAAACATTTTTGAAGTAAATTGGCTCTTCCCAAGGGAAGAGCCTTTGTATCTGATATTGTCAACCTTGATTAAGCTTGGGAATCAATTAACCTTAATTACCCCAGATCTATCACAGTATCTGCTATATTATTGTAACAGGTAGTTAATAAATGCTCACTAGAGAGTAAAGGATGTGGCAGATCTACATGTCAACAACTGCAAAGCTTCATTTGAAAGCAAAATGATTGTCACTTTTTGTCAATAAGATGAGAGAGGTGATGTGATATATTTCTAAGGCATGCATGTGTGCTCATTCATGTCTGACTCTTTGCAATCCCACGGACTATGGTCCTTCAGACTCCTCTACCCATGGAATTCTCCAGGCAAGAATATTGAAGTGAGTAGCCATTTCCTACTTCACAGGGTCTTCCCAAGCCAGGGATCAAACCCAGGTCTCCCACATTATAAGCAGATTCTTTACCTCTGAGCCACCAGGGAAGATACAGACACAAATAGGTTTGAAGCACTATAGTCAGTGTGAATCTTTTCTTTGTTTTGTGAAATGAAACAAAACTCATTTCCAACAATTCAAGTTGGTATAAGTGGCATATAAAGTGTTTCTTGATTTTTGTAAGAATCATAAAAACCCAGTATACAGTTTTGTTTAATCTAAGTAATGAAGAAAAATTGATATAATCTAACAAAATGTATTAAAGTTTTATAGTTCATTATTAGAATATATGCTAAAACCCCATCACTATTTCTCCAAAATAATTTAAAATTCATTTTAGAGAATAAAACTATTTTTTAAGTGTCAAAGAAATAAAAAAAAAAACTGAATAAATTCACTTTCACGCCTGAAACAATCTACAAAACAATTTTTTAAACTTAATAATATTTCTTATAAATAAATTCTTGTCTGTTGTATTTTATTTGTAAGGGGAATTCATTTTTTGCTTCTATGCACAGAATCTCTAATACTGTAAGAAGGTTCTTTGAATAGGAACACTTTAACTTGACTCCAATAGAAACATTTTACTGCTCTGCACAAATGAGTTACAGCAAATTAAATAGCTGATTCTTGTGTTTATGAGGGCTTCTTAGTGCACCCTTGTGGTCAAGTAATGAGTTACAAATGCAATCTTAAAAATTCCAGAGCATAAAGCCAGATGTAAAAGAAGCAACTGTGAGTCGTCTGTTTTGTACTTTCAGAAAGCACAACCCAATGTGTTACCTGGCAAATGGGGTGTGAGGAATGAAGGTTTAGTGTAAGTTCTGTTTTTTGAAAAAGAAACACAAGATAAATGATTTGAATAAGAAATCTTAGGACAAAAAGATTATCTCAAATTAAGTTTGTAAGAAGGCCACTGAAAATAATGTTGAATAATATCAACACTGAACAGTATCAGTGGATTCATTTACAAGCAGACTGTAGTCTGCTTGTTCAAGCTTCTGTGTTCTGTCATATGAGAAATAGTGTTTGGACAATGCTTTCTAGGTTTTTCAATTTGTCAAATCTAGTCACAATGGCACCCCACTCCAGTACTCTTGCCTGGAAAATCCCATGGACGGAGGAGCCTGGTAGGCTGCAGTCACTGGGGTCGCTGATGGTCGGACACGACTGAACGACTTCACTTTCACTTTTCACTTTCATGCATTGGAGAAGGAAATGGCAACCCACCTCAGTGTTCTTGCCTGGAGAATCCCAGGGACGGGGGAGCCTGGTGGGCTACCTATAGGGTCTACGGGTCGCAGTCACAAGTCTTACCTACTTTTTAGCTGAACACAAGAATGTCTTGTCCTAGACAGAAATGGATGTTTTGTTCACATCAACTGATATACCAAGTGAGATATAACACAGTTTTTACCTTTGGGAAAAAAAAAAAGCAAAAGAGCACTGTATTTACTTTTGAAAATAAGACAACAAAGAAAAACATTTGCAGTTGGACTGCAAGTTTGAGATTTCTGAAAAATTAACTTTCTACAAAAGTATTATATTGCATTTCTACATATATGCATATCATAATGAAAAGAATTTGTCTGGGATATGTAAATTTATATGATAGAAAAATATAGCCTAAAGCATTTCTATTTCTCCTGATAATTTCTAAGAGACTTGTGGTTAACTCAGATAACTGTATATTAAAAAGAATCTCACGCAAAGGTAAACTAAGCAATATAAAGAATATTTCTATCAGTGTGTGTATGCATGCTAAATTGCTTCAGTTGTGTCCAACTCTCTGCGACCCTATAGCCCACCAGGCTCCTCTGTCCGTGGGATTCTCCAGGCAAGAATATTGGAGTGGGTTGCATGTCTTTGTTTGTAATAGGGGCCTCCCAGGTCTCCTAGTGGTAAAGAATCCACTTGCCAATACAGGATATGCCTGAGACAAGGGTTTGATCTCTGGGTCAGGAAAATCCCCTGGACAAGGGCATGGCAGTTCACATCAGTATTCTTGCCTGGAGAATGTCACAGACAGAGAAGCCTGGAGGGCTACAGTCCATAGGGTCACAAAGAGTTGGACAAGACTGAAGTGACTTAGCATGCAGTATTTGTAATAGCAAATTTGTAAACAATCAAATGGATGACTAAATTACTGTATATTCACAAAATGCAATGATGTCAAATGATGTATAAATATTACATGCAACAACATTAATGAACATAAACAATTTAAATATAAGTGGGAAAAATAAGTTCAAGAAGTTAAAACGTGGCATAATTTATTTTTATAAAATTAAAAAATGAAAACAAAACAACCTACCTGTTGAATATGTCTCCAATTCAGTTCAATCGCTCAGTCATGTGTGAATCTTTGCAACCTCATGGGCTGCAGCACACCAGGCTTCCCTGTCAATCATCAACTCCCAGAACTTGCTCAAACTCATGTCCATCGAGTTGGTGATGCCATCTAACCATCTCATTGTCTGTCATCACCTTTTCCTCCTGCCTTCAATCTTCCCCAGCATCAGGGTCTTTACAAATGAGTCAGTTCTTTGCATCAGGTGGCCAAAGTATTGGAGTTTCAGCTTTAGCAAGTCCTTCCAATGAAAATTCAGCACTGATTTCCTTTAGGATGGACTGGTTGGATCTCCCTGCAGTCCAAGGGACTCTCAAGAGTCTTCTCCAACACCATAGTCCAAAAGCATCAATTCTTCGGCACTCAGCTTTCTTTTGGAGAAGGCAGTGGCACCCCACTCCAATACTCTTGCCTGGAAAAACCCATGGATGGAGGAGCCTGGTGGGCTGCAGTCCTTGGGGTCGCTGGGAGTCGGACACGACTGAGCGACTTCGTTTTCACTTTTCACCTTCATGCACTGGAGAAGGAAATAGCAACCCACTCCAGTGTTCTTGCCTGGAGAATCCCAGGGACGGGGGAGCCTGGTGGGCTGCCGTCTATGGGGTCGCACAGAGTCGGACCGGACTGAAGCGACTTAGCAGCAGCAGCAGCAGCTTTCTTTGTATCTTTGCAGTGACTAAGACATAGCTTTAAAAGCAACATAATATCCATATATGATCCAAGATAACAGCAACTAGTAGGTGGTGAGACTCAGGTTGGGGGCAGAAATTGTAAAAACCACATCATTAGATGTTTTATTTCCTGAACTGAGTGTTAGGTTAATTAGTATCAGTAACACTGCTTCTCTTAGACTAAACTAATATAAAAAAAAACAAAAAAATAAGATATGCAAGAGCTACTGAAGAGAAAGAATAGTATCAGTTCAGTTCAGTTCAGTTCAGTTCAGTCGCTCAGTCGTGTCCGATTCTGTGACCCCATGAATTGCAGCACGCCAGGCCTCCCTGTCCATCACCAACTCCCAGAGTTCACTCAGACTCACGTCCATCGAGTCAGTGATGCCATCCAGTTATCTCATCCTCTGTCGTTCCCTTCTCCTCCTGCCCCCAATCCCTCCCAGCATCAGAGTCTTTTCCAATGAGTCAGCTCTTCGCATGAGGTGGCCAAAGTACTGGACTTTCAGCTTTAGCATCATTCCTTCCAAAGAAATCCCAGGTATAATAAAGACAAATATTAGTCCAAGTCTATGCTCCTGGAATACCTTAGTAACACTAGGATACAAAGGAGGACAAATGTTAATCAATACATAAGTTTCTACAAAGTACAGAAAACATTATAGATATGTAGTATAGTTGAGCGTTACAGATGTTCTAAAATTTTGTAGTTCATCTCTGAATCAATAATTTGCCTTCCACTGATTATTCACATATAGGTACATAAGGGCAGAGACTACATGTCTGTTGTTGATCCTTATGTGCCCCCAAAATCAAGCACAGTGCTCTGCACATAGCTCTACTTAATAAATATTTTATAACAAATGGAATGTGATTCAAATATTAACCCAGTCTATATTCAAGAAGGCCCCAAAATTAAAAGGGAAAAAATTTTCCAAAAAATATCATTGTACACACACTTTAAAATCACTTACATGAAAAAAGATCTTGAAACACATTCCAAAGTATATGATAATAATTGAAAATATATATTTTATGAGAATATTATCTGGAAGATCTTTATCTAAAGTAGAAAAACAAAAATTTTCCCTTTATTTTCACCCTTTATAATTTTAAATTTTTAAATGCCATCTTTTCTTTCTAGTCAAATAATTTCTGCTTGATGGTTTGTAATAAAACTAGGAATTCTGCCCACCAGCAGTCAAGACAAATAGCCTTTGCCTCATTAGAGAATCTGGTGTGTTATGAGAAAAAGCCAAGGCGAGAAGAAACTGGAACATGAGATAGGCCACGAAAATTGCAAACGATTTAAGAAGATGCCAGCTGGCCTGAAGGAGAAGTAGAAGAGCCTTTCCTGGAATAAAATTGAATGATTATGCCAACCTAGAATTGGGTGAAATGGGGCACTAAGCAGAAAGTCCTGGTTAAAGACCAGACAGCTTAGTAGGAAAGATGAGAAAGGGAGCAGGTGGGTAAACTCCATTGCAAACTCAAGTGTTGAAAACAGCCAAACTCATAACTATTCAGTAGAAATGGAAAGATCTTGAGAATATAAATATTAGTAACTTAATTGTTTTTGGAATTAATTTAATTTGAAAACCAAAATGTCACAGACATATAGGATTAATCTCTATTTTCAACATATCCTCCCCACAGCAAATTCAAAAAACAACATGCTCAAGGAAATATTTATTATGTGCCTGTTAGGCGGTAGGTACTTGAGTTAAACCTGGAGAAAGTGTGCTTCAAATGAAGAAATAGAGGATGACCAGAGTATAGCTAGGAGAAGGGTATAAGGAAGTATGAACATCTAAAGATGCAAGACTATCTCATACATGTGAAGAATTCTGAGTAAAGTGTGACTGCAGTGTAGAGTATAAAAAGAAGAAATGGAAGATACTGGATTGAAATTGTTTGGGTCAGATTTAGACAAAAGGCCTCTAAATAATATTAAGCTTTTACTAGATTTTATTTTTCATGCTAAATGCTATGAGAAGTCATGAAGTGTTTTAGCCAAGTTCTTAATCAACTAAGTGTTTTAGAAGAATTACTTTGGTTACAGCAAAAGGAATTTATTAGAAGAGAGTGAAAGTAAAGGAAGGGAGTGATATAGAAAACATTAAAGATGTCTAGGTAAAATAGAAGGGCGCTACTCCTTCTGGCCAAGAAGGTGTAGTAGGGACTGAATTTACCTTCCTACTTGAAGCAACTAAAGAATGGAAAGGAAATATATGAAACAACATTTCCAACGAACTACATGAAGGACAGTAATTCCTGAGATATGAAGTTCAAAGAGGTGAGTTAGATCTACTACTATCGGACATGACTGAGTGACTGAACGGAACTATCCAAGCTTATGCCTTAAAATAATTTCCTGCATTGTACTGCAGGGGGGTAGTTACAATGGAGGAAGCTAACAGAGTCTCTGGGCAGAGAAAACAGAGCTACAAATCCAGAAAAAGCAAGGTAACAGGAGTCAAAGGAAAGCGTATCACTTAAAATAGAGCTTCACAGAGACTGAACTCCAGAGAAATATGGAGGGTTCCCCTCTAGGATGTAAACAAGTACTCACTGGTGCATTAATGTGAGTAAATAAAGGGAAACGTTATCTAGTGCTCACCCAACCAGAAACGTGCTTGCTCCCACTAGCCAGATTATGGCCACAAAAACTTCATATTTCAAGGTGCACTGTGTATTCAGAATGGTCAGTAATGGAGTAAAATCAGGCTTAAATTAAATGGTGCACTTGTCTGAAAATCAAATTTTAAAAACAGGACCACAACAAATCAAACTATTTCCAAGTATTAACAACTTATTTGAATTGAGAATAAAGATCAAGAATATTTCTAGAAATACAAGTGTATAGCACCAAAGAAGTAAAATTTATATTTCTTGCCATTTGATTACAAAAAAAATCATCAGTTCAGTTCAGTTCAGTCAGTCAGTTGTGTCCGACTCTTCGCGACCCCATGAATCGCAGCACGCCAGGCCTCCCTGTCCATCACCAACTCCTGGACTTCACTCAGACTCACGTCCATCGAGTCAGTGATGCCATCCAGCCATCTCATCCTCTTTCATGCCCTTCTCCTCCTGCCTCCAATCCCTACCAGCATCAGAGTCTTTTCCAATGAGTCAACTCTTCGCATGAGGTGGCCAAAGTACTGGAGCTTCAGCTTTAGCATCATTGCCTCCAAAGAACACCCAGGGCTGAACTCCTTTAGAATGGACTGGTTGGATCTCCTTGCAGTCCAAGGGACTCTCAAGAGTCTTCTCCAACACCACAGTTCAAAAGCATCAATTATTCGGTGCTTAGCCTTCTTCACAGTCCAACTCTCACATCCAGGCAATTATGTTAAGAGAAAAGTCAATCAATCCACTGTAACTGACCCAGAGACCCACAACTGGAATAGATGTTAGGATGAGCAGACAAAACATGAAAACATGTTCATCATTATAATTATTTTTATATATTCAAAAGCTAGAAAAAGTGAACATGTTTAAGTAAAGGCATATAAAAAAGAGAGATCATACATCATGATCAAGTGGAATTTATCCCAGAGATGCAAGGATGGTTTAATATCTGGAAATCAATCATTGTTATATACCACATTTACACACTGAAGAATAAAAATCCTATGACCGTCTCAACAGATAAAGAAAAAGCTTTTGACACAATTCAGCATCCATTTTTGGTAAAAAAAAAAAAAAAAAAAAAACTCTCAAGAAAGTGGGTATAGAGGGAATGTACTTCAACATAATAAAGGCTATATCTGATAAGCCCATAGCTAACATACTCAACAGTGAAAAGCTGAAAGCATTTCCTCTAAGATCAGAAACAAGACAAGGATGCCCTCACTCTTACCATTTTTTTGAACATAGTATTGGAAGTCCAAGCCAGAGAAATCAGACTAGAAAAANATGTACTTCAACACAATAAAGGCTATATCTGATAAGCCCATAGCTAACATACTCAACAGTGAAAAGCTGAAAGCATTTCCTCTAAGATCAGAAACAAGACAAGGATGCCCTCACTCTTACCATTTTTTTGAACATAGTATTGGAAGTCCAAGCCAGAGAAATCAGACTAGAAAAACGAATAAAAGGAATCTTAATTGGAAAGAAAGAAGTACAACGGTTAATTTGCAGATGACATGATACTATACACAGAAAAAAAAAGATACTTTTGAAAAACTACTAGAGCTTATCAATGAATTTGGTAAAACTGAAGGATGCAAAAAAATATGCATAAATCTATTGCATTTCTGTATAATAACAATGAACTACCAGAAAAAGAAATTAAGGAAACATCCCATTCACCATTACATCAAAAAGAATAAAATACTTATAAATAAACCTGCTTGAGGAAGTAAAAGACCTATAGTTAGGAAAATTTAAGACACTGATGAAGGAAATTAAAGATAGTACAAATGGAAAGACATACCATGTTCACATACTAGAAGAATTAAATATTGTTAAAGTGACCATACATCCCAAGGCAATCTATGTATTCAGTGCAACCCCTATCAAAATACCAAGGGCATTTTTCACAGAACTAGAAAAAAATAATTCTAAAATTTGTTTGAAAACACAAAAGACCCTTAATATAATCAAAACAACTTTGAGAAAGAAGAACAAAGCTTGAGGTATCATGTTACCTGATCAAACTAGGCTTCGTTAATAAAAGCAGTATGATACTTGCACAAAAACAGACACACAGATCAGTGGAACAGAATAGAGCACAGACATGAACCTACACTTACACGGGCAATTAATAAAGGAGGCAAGAACATACAATGGGGAAAAGACAACCTTTACAACAGTGTGGGGAAAACTGAACAGCCATATACAAAAGAATGCAACTGAACTACTCTCTCACACCATACACAAAAATAAATTCAAAATGGATTAAAGACACATGTAAGACATGAAAGCATAAAACTTCTAGAAGCAAACATAGGCCATACTCTCTTTGACATTGGCCTTAATATTTTTTTGGATAAGTCTCCTCAGGCAAGATAAATAAAAGCAAAAATAAACAGGACTACATTAAACAGAAAGCTTTTTTTTTTTTTTGCATAGTGAAGGAAACTATTACCAAAACAAAAATACCATGTACTGAATAGGAGAAGATGTTTACAAAAAATATAACTAACAAAAAGTTAATATCCAAAATATACAAAGAACTCATACAATTCAATGTGACAAAAGCAAACAAACTGATTTAAAAATGGGCAGAGGATCTGAATAGAAATTTTTTCAAAGAACACACACAGATAACCAACAGGCATGTAGAAAAATGCTAAAAGTCATTAATCATTTGGGAAATGCAAATCAAAACCACAACAAGATATCATTTCAAACCTGTCAGAACGGCTATTTTCCAAAAGACCACAAATAATACGTGTTAGCCAGGATGTTGGAGAAGGAAATGGCAACCCACTCCAGTGTTTTTGCCTGGAGAATTCCATGGATGGAGGAGCCTGGTAGGCTGCAGTCCATGAAATCACTAAGAGTCGGACACTACTGAGCGACTTCACTTTCACTTTTCACTTTCATGCACTGGAGGAGGAAATGGCAACCCACTCCAGTGTTCTTGCCTGTAGAATCCCAGGGACAGGGGAGCCTGGTGGGAGGCCGTCTGTGGGGTCACATCGCACAGTCGTACGTGCGTGAAGCAACTTAGCAGCAGCATCCAGGATGTGACAAAAAGAGAATTAACATGCACTATTGGTGGGAATGTAAGTTGTTGCAGGCACTATGGAAAACAATATGGAGATAACTCAAAAAATTAAAAAGATTCAACTACCATATGATGCAACCATTACACTCCTGGGTATTTATCCAAAGAAAACAAAAACACTAATTAGAAAGATGTATGCACCCCTACATTCATAGCAGCATTATTTACAATAACCAAAGTATAGGAGCAACCCAAGTACTCATCAATTGATGAGTGAATAAAGAAGATGTGGTTATACACACACACATACACACACACACACACACACACACACACACTGGAATATTACTCAGCCACAAAAAGGAGTGAAATGTTACCATGTGCAGCAAATGGATGACCTAGAGGGCATTATGCTAAGAAACATAAGTTAAAGAAAGACAAATACTATATGTTTTCACCTACATGTGGAATCTTAGAAAAAGCAAACAAATGAACAAACCCAATAAAACAAAAACAGAGTTATAGATACAGAGAACAAACAGGTGGTTACAGAGGCATTGGGGGAAGAGAGGAAATAGGAGATGGAGATTAAGAGATACAAACTTCCAGCTGCAAAATAGATAAGTCACAGGTTTGAAAGGTACAGTGTGGAGATCACAGTAACTAAATAATATTTTTGGTCACAAATCATAACTAGACTTATCATGGTGATCTTTTTGAAATGTATGGGAAAAAAAATCACTATGCTGTTCAAAGTGTTAATATTGATCATTCAGTCATATCCAACTCCTTGCAACCCCATGGAGTGTAGCCCATCAGGCTACTCTGTTCATGGGACTCTTCAGGCAAGAATATTGGAGTAGGTAGCCATTCCCTTCTCTGTGTTGTTCAAAAAAGAGCTAACAAAGTGTTTTAGGTCAGTTATACTTCCAACATTCAAACAAACTTGAAAACTAGGAAAAAGGTCAGCTACGTGGTTATCAGAGCCCAGGGATGCGATAAGGGGGACTGGATGAAGGCAGTCAAAAAGTACTACAAACTACCAGTTACAAGATGAATAAGTACTAAGGATGTAATGTACATGAGAAATATAATTAACATTTCTGTAAGTTGTATATGAAAGTTGTTGAGATAATAAATCCTGAGTTCTTATCTCACAGTTTTTTTTTTTTGTCTTTAAACTTTGTTTCTATATGAGGTAATGGATATTCACTAAGCTTACTGTGACAGTCATTTCATGACATATGTAAGTTAAATCCTTATGTTGTATACCTTAAATTTACACAATATTGTATGTCCATTATATCTCAATAAAACTGGAAAGAATAATTAATTTAAAAGCTGCTGGGCTGTGTTCAGTTATGTCCTACTCTTTGAGACCCCATGGACTGGAATTTTCCAGGCAAGGATACTGGAGCAGGTTGCCATTTTCTACTCCAGGGTATCTTCCCAACCCAGGGATTGAACCCACATCTCCTGCATTGGCAGGAGGATTCTTTACCACTGAGCCACCTGGGAAACCCAATTAAAAAGTAGAGACATAAAAATATATATATTGCAATGTATTAAAATTAGGCAGTGTGATTCCTCTAGCTTTATTCTTTATTCAAAACTGCTTGGACTATTCCATTCTATTCTTTTTCCTTTCCAAACCTACTTTAAAATATATCTGTCTAACAATTTTTGCCACAGACAGCAAATATCAACAGATGAGTCATGCCAGGACCCTCCTTACAACATTTCTGCTGTCCTTTGGGGAGGAACGGGCCTGTCTGTAGGCTTCCC
This sequence comes from Neotragus moschatus, assembly GCA_006410615.1. Lineage (NCBI taxonomy): Eukaryota > Metazoa > Chordata > Mammalia > Artiodactyla > Bovidae > Neotragus > Neotragus moschatus. The sequence goes on along the minus strand of SJYA01001358.1, from coordinate 200,191 downwards.
TGGTGGCTCACCTGGTAAAGAACCTGCCTGCCAGTGCAGGAGATTCAAGAGATGCAGTTTCCATCCCTGGTCTGGAAGATCCCCTGTAGAAGGAAATGGCAAGCCCCTCCAGTATTCTTGCCTGGAGAATCCCAAGGAAAAAGGAACCTGGTGGGCTCTAGTCCACGGGGTCACCAGAGTCAGACATGGCTTAGCAATTGAACCACCACCACCACGAGGTAGGTTTTTAAGTCCTTTGATGTTGAAAACAGGTATCCCTTGGTATATAAAAGTCTTCCCCTCCAAACGTTAGTGGTCTTTAAGGTAAATTTCCTCACATTTATGTACCGTTTGCACCAACAGCCAGCCATATGTGTGTGTGTGTGTGTGTGTGTGTGTGTGTGTGTGTGTATATATATATGGTCATGCCAGCCTCAAAAACAAAGTACTGGTAAGTGTTCCCTTCTCTTTTGTTTTCTGGAAGAAATTATATAAAACTGATCTTAATTATTCTTTAAATACTTGGTGGAATTCTCCAGAGAAACCATCAGGGAGTGTGTTTTATAGAAGTTTTCAAACAAAAGATTGATTTCTGTAATATTTACCAAAGAATTCAGATTATCTATTTCATCTTGAGTTTTGGTGACTGGCAGTATTTGATGACTTGGTCTAGTTAACTTTCATTTGCCAATACCTATATCCTGGTTAAAAAAACCTCTAAAAGCTGGTGTCTGTACTCACTTCTCGTAGGTAGCATACCATACAATTGTGATAGGTAAGCTTTTTCAAATTGGAAGAATTATTTTAGGATATGCTGATGTTTCAGTTGATAGGGATTTATTTTCATTATAACCAGTATTACTGAGACTTAACAGACTGTGAATTTTTTATTGGAGAGATATTTAATTATGAGTCATCAACCTCTCTCCTACCTGCCTAAGCAGGAAATAAGTTCCCCTCAACTTCTCCAAGATTTTTTTTCTGGAGGTGTTCAAAGAAATGTTTTGATTGTGCTTAAAAACCAGTCTGTCAGCTACAGTCATCATGTCACATTTATACTCATCTTTAGCTCTCCTTTTGGGTTTATGTAAGTTCACACTCCCTGACTGCAGAAGTTCTTGGAAAAGTGTCCCTGCTTCCAGTCACGAAAACTCCAGTGCCCCATGCTGTTGGCCTCTAAAGGACTAGAAAGATGCTGTATGCAATGACAATGTAGAAATGCCTGTGAGAATAAACCCTGCTCTCCAGGGCCCTTGGGGGCACAGTATCTACACAAATAGTTCTGTCAAATTCAGTTATCTTCTCTTGTCGGAATACCACAGGTTCTTCAAGGAATGAAGGAAATTAAATCTCTTCACAACCCCTGTTGTTGAGTTTAATTCTCCTTTAAAGGGTAATGGGCTCAAAAGTTAAATAACCAGTTTCTCTACCCTCTTGCTTTTCAAAAATCTGTCTGTACCCTAACGATAACTCTTCCTTCTTTTTCTAGTTAGGTAAGGAAGATACTTCACAGATACGGACTGATATTTGTGGTAAGTAGCATTAGAGGAAAGCGTCAGCATCATCTTTGTACCATCTTAGCTAGTAAAAAGCTTCCTGCACCAAAAGGTTACACGGGAAAAAGGGAAAATGTGAACAGCAACAAGCCAGATCTCCCAGACATTGAATACAGTAGTAATAGATCTGGTAGAAAATTATCAGCAAACTTGACTCATATGGTTTTATCAGAAGTGAGCATTTTGAGCCCAAGATGTAACCATTATGATGAGTCAGCAGCATTCTGGCTCTCATTCAGTATTCATGAGATTCTCAGTATGCCTGATATTCAAATGCCATAAGAGAAAGTCTAGAATTGTTAATTTAATGACCTGTTACCCCTGTTTGGCAGAACTCATCAGGCAACTGATCATTCATCCTTTGGTCAGAAACTTACCCCTGATGCAATCAGCCACAAGAAAAACCTTTTAGACAGCACTCTTAAATGTTCCAAGAACATAATAGATTCCTCTGCAATTGAATTCTAGGTAGTAGATGGTCATGTTCAATGTCTCAAGTATTTGCAATAAATAGAATAACACTGTTAAGCCCATCCATTGCTGGCATAGGCTTTGGAGTCAGACAAACCAAAGTTTACCCTATGGGTGCCTCTTAACTAAAAATATAGGCCTGATATATTTTGCCATGTGAGTATTTGTTTGTGTTTCCCCTAAAGTTCTATGTTAAAGTTCTAATCCTCAATGTGATGATGTTAAGAGATACACATTTGAGGAGTATTTAGTTCATGAGAGTCAAGTCCTCAAGAATGCAGTTAGTGCCCTTATAAAAAGAGAACTGGAATCTTGCTTCCTCACTCTTTGCTCTGCACCATGTAAAAATACAAGAATATAGCAATCTACAAGCCAGTAAGTGGGCCCTCACTGACATGGGATCTGCCAGTCCCGTGATTCATAACTGTGAGAAACAAATGTTTTTGTTTAAGCCATTCAGTCTGCAGTATTTTGTTAGAGCAACCCAAATTAAGACAACCGTACACACATGACCAGCATTTGTGAATTAGTCAGTGAATGATAAGTAGGTTGTCAGTAACAAGCTACTAGTATATGCTATTTTTTTATGGATACCAAAGTCAAACTATAAAAATAGATCTTTTAAGAGCACTTATATCAACATGATTCAAAACACTTGACATATATTAACTGATTCAATCTTCACAAGAAACTTATGAAGCAGTTTTTAGTATTATTAATACCACTTTGTAGATGATAAAACTGATAAAGAGATCAAATAATTGGTCCAATTATTGGTCCACAGAGCTGGCAAATGGCAGAGTCAGAATATGCTCTTGAGTTGCCTAACTGCAGACTTTGAGCTCACAACCAATGCACTAAGCCATCTTTCAAATAAATTTGGGAATGACTGCCAAGTAGATTTCTTCAATAGAACATATGAGAGAACTAGTGAGAGAAACTATTGTATTTAAACTTACTGAATCTATAAGATGAGAAATAGTTTACATTTATTATTCTGCATGTATTAGACCATAACACCTTCATGTTTTCATAAATCATTACACAGGACATTCTATGGTTTTGCTGTAGGACATGCTGCTCAAGGTATAAAAAGTCATTCCATAAAAATCAGTCTCATCATCTCCTGAGAGTCAACTTCCATTTATTAAATTGCTAAAATTTGAAAGTGGAGAAATTTTATACATGGCACCAGTACTGTGCCTTTACAATGCCTTTACATAAAGAATACATATGTCAGTTGACATAGAAAACTATTAAGAGGTAAAATTCCAGGAAGCTAGCTTTAGAAGTTTAATTGTTTATTCACTTGTTAGTTTCAGAGACAAAGATTCTGTGATTTGATCAAAGAGAGTGTTCCAAGATCAATGGGACTGGAATGAGTTCTCTCAGCACCGGAAAGAACATAGGGGAGGGTCACAATATCCATATCCCAGAAGACAAAGGTAATAATGCTGGGCTTTGGGAGAGAGAAGAAGAGAGTAAAATTCCTTCAGAGTGACACATTTAAATATGAGATTATGTTAAATTTTTATAACCAATGTACCAAGCTATTAGTGACTAGCTAATTTAGGACAGAAGCACAAGCTGGAATCAAGATGCCAGGAGAAATATCAATAACCTCAGATATGCAGATGACACCACCCTTATGGCAGAAAGTGAAGAGGAACTAAAAAGCTTCTTGATGAAAGTGAAAGA
>SJYA01001358.1:183176-195147 GCA_006410615.1 Neotragus moschatus | reverse complement strand
AAGAGTTGACTCACTGGAAAAGACTGATGCTGGGAGGGATTGGGGGCAGATGGCTGGATGGCATCACTGACTCGATGGACGTGAGTTTGAGTGAACTCTGGAAGATGGTGATGGACAGGGAGGCCTGGCGTGCTGCGATTCATGGGATCACAAAGAGCCAGACACAACTGACCTACTGAACTGAACTGAACAGAATTTAGGACAGAAGGACAGATACCTGCTTGGTTTTTTCTGCCAACGCTTATGAGTTCATGAAAAGCATAAAATGTACTATAGTGAAGACTTGAATGGATGTGTAAATTTGTAAATGTGATCTCTGTTGCATGCAACCCTCAATTAGAATTTGTCACAGAGAATTAATCAGAATTTCTCATAGTTACCTTTAAGGAGTGCAGTGGAGAACCAGGGCACAGTGCTTCTGTATTCTCAAGGGTCCTGGAATGGCACACCTAAGTCTCACTTCAACTGAGGAGGAAATACAAATGATATGAACATAAAGGGGGAAGTGAATGATTAGGGCAAGATAAAGACAAAGAGACCATTAAGAGGTCATGTGAGCAACAGTACCGGTTTACAGTATCTCAGACTTTTAATTTGTACTTTATTGATTGTTTTGAGGTTAACATTTCATCTCTGCATATTTTTAACTATTATAATATCTCTTAGTCATAATCCTTGTCATTTTTCTTTTGTTTCTTTTTCTTCTTTCCTTATGGGAATTAATCCTATTATTAACAAAAGAAAAAGTGAAAGTGAAGTCACTCAATTGTGTCTGACTCTTTGCAATCCCATGGACTGTGGCCTACCATGCTCCTCCATCCATGGGGTTTTCCAGGCAAGAATACTGGAGTGGGTTGCCATTTCCTTCTCCAGAGGATCTTCCCAACCCAGGGATCGAACCTGGGTCTCCTGCATTATATGCAGACACTTTACCATCTGAGCCACCAAGGAAACCAAAGATAAGAGTAATTCTTAGTCCTAGATATTCTATAGATCTTCCTATGAAATATCACTTATTACTAAATTTTGTCAATGACATCTTTTATTGTCTATTATTAAGCACTAAATGGGAAGCTAAAGTGTACACCTTCCAGACCGCATTGTAGTCGTGAATACCCAGATAACTAATTTTGATGTAATAAAATATACTTATAAACTACTGTGTATAAAATAAATAAGCCACAGTGATATATTGTATAGCACAGGAAATATAGCCAATATTTTATATCTAAAAATGGAATATAATCTGTGAATCACTATATTGTACACCTGAAACCTATATACTATATGTCAATCATACTGCAATAAAAATGTATAAAAAATAATAATGCTATTTTGAACTCTTGAGGTATACACACAAGAGGCATAGTTTCAGAATACAATCTTGTGTTTAACTATCTTTAGTCTCCTTTTCATGATCTCTTGCTCCCCCAGGAAATGCTTTCTCTCAATCACTGAACTCAGTAAAGTTTTTATTTTCTCAGGTTGAAGGGAAACCCAAGGGAAAAAAGCAAATTTAGAGTGACAAACTATAGATCTTCTTTCTCACTGATCAAAATTGTGGCAACATTTGTGACAATTTTTTTCAGTTGTTAAGATTGCTAGGTTGTTTGTTTGTATAAAATATGCAACTAAAATCAAGCAATATTTTTAAAACTGGAAAATATTGATATGAGGCTAACATAATTCCTAATATTAGCATGGTTTTCATTAATGTTATAAAATAAATCATATATATATTCATTAAGAGAATATATATATTGTCACTTTTAACATCTGTATAAAAATTAAATTGATCTTTATGAACATGCAACTTCACTGAAGTCAGAGAAACTCTTACATCACTTTATTCTCTCAAATAGCAATACATTATACTGCAGATGCTAACTAAGCTTAATAAATATTTGTAGATTGAATAAATTAATGAATGATCAAAGTTAAATCTTTCTTGAGTCAAATGAACAATTTTTTTCTTTCACGTCTTCTACATTGACATAAGGTTTTTAATATTTATGCTCCTTTCTGAAAACTTAAGTTCAACTGTAGCTTTCTTATGTGAATTTCTTATATCTCTATATATTCACTTTTAAAAGTTCATACTCTATTGGAATTTTGTTTACTTCAGTTCAGTATCTTTCAGTCTTCAAAAGTATACTTTTATTGCCATAAGAATGAACAAATCAAGTTCCCAACTCCTTATGTAGACTGCTCATCTTAAATCCTTAGATTACATTTAACACTTATAAGTTTAAATTATTAACATTACTTTGAATTTGTAAAAGTTTTTTAACTAATAGCTCAGATATAGTTCATCCATCCAGCTACAACATAGCATATAGAAAATAAAACTGTTTTAACAAGGAATAGTTTCTTCAAACCAATCTTTTCTTGTCCTTTATAAAATATAGTAAACAACTAAATTCAGAAAATATATAACTTACCGAAATAAGATTCATGTGCTCATGCTCAGTCACTCAGTCGTGACTCTGCAAGCCCAGGGACTCCAGCCCACCACATTCCTCTGTCCATGGGATTCTTCAGGCAAGAATACTGGAGTGAGTTGCCATTTCCTTCTCCAGAAAATAAGGTTAAATTATATTTTTAATAAAAGAAAAAAATTATATGGATTAATGACAAATATACAAAACCTTATATTCCTATTTTCATCATAGCATGTCACACATAATCAATTACAGGAAATGAAAGATCATTAGAAGGTACTGTACTATACTAAAATATATTTTAAACTTCATATTATTAAACTATTAGATACATTTTTAAGTATAAACAAACATATGAATGACAGATAATAGCATAGCCAGATAGAGATAGAAGTATAATTAAGAAGTAATTTATGATAAAGTTGATACTTCAAATCAATGAATAAGAGATTTTAAACAATGTGTTGAGAGCTCACTAATCAGGAGTAAAGAAATTAAATCATTTTCTTATTCCATAACATANGTGACTCTGCAAGCCCAGGGACTCCAGCCCACCACATTCCTCTGTCCATGGGATTCTTCAGGCAAGAATACTGGAGTGAGTTGCCATTTCCTTCTCCAGAAAATAAGGTTAAATTATATTTTTAATAAAAGAAAAAAATTATATGGATTAATGACAAATATACAAAACCTTATATTCCTATTTTCATCATAGCATGTCACACATAATCAATTACAGGAAATGAAAGATCATTAGAAGGTACTGTACTATACTAAAATATATTTTAAACTTCATATTATTAAACTATTAGATACATTTTTAAGTATAAACAAACATATGAATGACAGATAATAGCATAGCCAGATAGAGATAGAAGTATAATTAAGAAGTAATTTATGATAAAGTTGATACTTCAAATCAATGAATAAGAGATTTTAAACAATGTGTTGAGAGCTCACTAATCAGGAGTAAAGAAATTAAATCATTTTCTTATTCCATAACATATAATGATTTTTAGGAGTTCTGCTTCCAACCAGAAATCAGGAGTAAAGAAATTAAATCATTTTCTTATTCCATAACATACAATGTTTTTTAGGAATTCTGAAATCAGGAGTAAAGAAATTAAATCATTTTCTTATTCCATAACATACAGTGATTTTTAGGAGTTCTGCTTCCAACCAAGGCAGAATAACAAAAAACTAGCTCTTCCACCATTAACAGTGAGAAAACTGGACAAAAATACATTAAACAATTGAGAGACAGGAAAAAAATCAGTGAGACCTACTTTGCCTTGGATTTCTGTCTGGAAGCACAGTTCACATCTAAGTTCATGGAGAACATTCCAAAGAAAACACAATGATTTCAGTGAGTTAAAGAGTGAAAAGCTAGATTGAGGGAAGTTTAGGTGGCTGGAAATTACAAAGTAATAGTCTATAGCTGCTGCTGCTACTGCTGCTGCTAAGTCACTTCAGTCATGTCTGACTCTGTGCGACCCCATAGACGGCAGCCCACCAGGCTCCCCCACCCCTGGGATTCTCCAGGCAAAAACACTGGAGTGGGTTGCCATTTCCTTCTCCAATGCGTGAAAGTGAAAAGTGAAAGTGAAGTCTATAGATGAGGGTGCTATATAGAAAAAGAGCTCCAGAAGTATACACAGTAACACAATTTTTTGGCTGCGTATGTGACTATTTTATATATTAAGGGCTTTGAAACACTGTTGGACAAAGTTTTAAAACATCTAGAGAAATGGAAAGATAAGATGATGTTTCTGAATATTTCAAATTATTGAGATAATTCTACATAAATGAAATAAAGTTTTAATACAATTCCAACAAACAAGCAGGCTTTTTGCAATAATTAGTAAGTTAATTCTAAAAGTATACAGAACACAAAGGACCATAAATAGTTTCTAAAAAGACCACGTTGAAGAACATGCATTACTTGACTTCAAGGCATATAATAAAGCTGAAGAAATCAAGACAATTTGTCAAAAATCCCCATTCCAGTACTCTTGCCTGGAAAACCCCATGGACGGAGGAGCCTGGTAGGCTGCAGTCCATGGGGTCGCTAAGAGTCGGACACGACTGGGTGACTTCACTTNTGGCTGATGCATGTCAATGTATGGCAAAACGAATACAGTATTGTAAAGCAAAACAAACTAAAAAATAAAAATAAGAAATAAATACTGCTTAAAAATTTTCTAAGTATCTTTTCTCTAATCATACTTTCAAAGTATCAATATACTAAATAGTCTTAGAGTTCTCCTTTCTACTCTCATGATAAAAAAAAATCTTTTCCTGCTAATTATGGAGAATGAAATCTATTTCATATTTAGCATTTAAACATTTAGTACTGATTTAAAATCCAACCATAGCAGGGAAACTTCTCTAAACAGATGGTGAAGTCAAGGACTCTATGGTAAGACTGACATTTCTTTACACTATTGGATTTTGTAGGCCATTCCCAGTCCCTAAAGTAGTCATTGTTTCTGCCTGTCAAGCAAGATAGTTGTTAGCCTCTGTGAANTCTATTTCATATTTAGCATTTAAACATTTAGTACTGATTTAAAATCCAACCATAGCAGGGAAACTTCTCTAAACAGATGGTGAAGTCAGGGACTCTATGGTAAGACTGACATTACTTTACACTATTGGATTTTGTAGGCCATTCCCAGTCCCTAAAGTAGTCATTGTTTCTGCCTGTCAAGCAAGATAGTTGTTAGCCTCTGTGAATATTTCCCTAATAGCTCCACCAATCATTTTTATCTCTGCTGCCAACCTGAGATTTCATTAGCAGGAGTGAAAAATGCTCACAAAGCAACATGAAGAGGTACTGGACCAATTCAGTTTTTCTGAGGAATTTTTCCTTATATCTTGTGAGAACTGTTACAGTCCTAGGAAAGACTTTGGAAATCACTACGTATCTAATATTATTCCTCCCTCTCAATAAAAATAGTAATGTCTGTTTTCCCCAAATCATGGAGTCATCTTAGCTTTTCTTCTTCTCACTTACCACACCCAAACATCAGCAAAGTCTGATGGTTCTACTTTTGAATGAACTGAGAATCTCACCCTTCTACAGATCCTGCATCAGTCCAAAGATCACCATTTCTCACCTGCTTTATTCTAATAGCTCCCACTGCATCTGCCTGCTTCTACATTAGTTGCACTATAGTCTATTTTTACGCCACACACATAGCATGATTTTTAAAAAACACACACCAGATTATCCCCTTCCTCCACTCAAACCCTCCAGTGTCTGTCCATTTTATAGAGAAAAAATTCCAAAGTTCTTATTAAGGCCCACAAAGCCCTTCATGACTGGTCTCCTGACAGTGTTACAGCTCCATCATTCTATGCAATTCCACAAACATGCAAAGCAAGCTCCTCTCTTGGCCTGAAATGTTCTTTCCTCAAATATTGCCCTGTCTCACTCTTCCACTTAATCTGTGTCTATAACTGAAGTGTTACTACATCATAGAGGCATTTTCTGACTGCTAAAATGGCACCCCTTTGAATTTCTCTGTCCTTTTCTTTATTTCTCATATTAGCATGCTCACCAAACACACATACATACACATGCAATGTATGTATACCTGTGTATAAGTATGTATGTAGAGACATGTACATATATATACACAAAAACTTAACCAAGCAAACTATTAAACTGTCAGATCCAAGGCTATAAATTCCATGAGAGTAAAGACTTTATTTAATTGATTGCTCTGTGCCCATAATAAGGCACTTATCAGACCTAGGATAATGTCTGAAACATACTAGGCACTTAATGAACTTTTTAAATAAATGAATGAATCTTTACTAAAAGAATATACTCCAGATAAGAGTTTATACACCTATGTATTTAAGAGAAAAAGAAAGCTCAAGATGTAACAGAAAATAAGAGTATCTTTCAAAGCTCAAACATTAAGTTGAAGGACACGATGAATTTATACAGTGAGTATGTGAATAAAATACAATTAATTATTTTGGTCTGACTAGTCTGTTTCTGAATTTATGTTCCTGAAGAGTCACCCAAGAAGCAGGTAACTTAAGCAGAGGCTGACAGATCCCAGCTGTGTAACGATGCCTCTTTTCATCCACTTCTCCCTAGCACCAGAAAAGGAATATTCACCATCACTGTCTGCTGTCCTCTAATTTTATTCTCCTAGTTGTAGTACTGTCTGAACTTATGAAATTAGTGAAACCAGGGTATGGAAATGCAAACCAGATCGGTTTGGATGAGTTCATCAAAATTAGTCACTAGGGCAAGAGCTCTGATATTTTTTATCCTAGATTAAAGATTCTAACAGTATGTTCTAAAGCCTAAAATAATAAGATAAAATCTGCTTAAATACTGATAAAATTGTGTTGATAGCTTTTAGTTCATCAGGAAGCATCAAACTAAGACTAACTCAGGCAATTCACATATGAATATTTCTCTGACAAAACCTCTGCTTTATAATATTTAAGGGAAATCAGTTTTAAAAAAAATAAATGTCAAAGAATCCATGTGCCTTTGTGAATTAAACTGATAAATCACTACTGACACTAAGATGAGTTTAAAAGGAATGTACTAAAACACAAAGTATTAAAAAGAATGGGAGATACGGGTTCCAAGTCCTCACATACTCTTCTGGATGGTGTTGGACAAAACTGACTCTCAGTTGCCATGTTAAATAATGTACTACATACAAGTTTTTAAAGGAAGGGAAAGGATATCAGAATTATTTGTAGGTTTTTATCAAACTCTCCATGTCCTTCTGTAGCTTCCTCATCAAGATGCTGAACTTTCACCCTTTCCAGGTGTTATGTGTAGGAGCTGGCTGTTTCCATCATGTGTTGAGTAGGGAGAAAAATGGTTGAGGACCACAGGGAAATAATTGTTTTTAACTCTAAAAACTCACTTGTTATACAGAAATAAACCACAGATAAGTCTTTAGAATGTACAAAATTATTAAGATACTTATCCTAGAGGGATGATTATAAGGGTTCCCTTAATTGTCCAAAGTTGGTGGCTATCTTCCTGGTTTACACACTCCAAGTACAAGTATTTCCTTATATTCAATGTAATCACTGTTCTGCTATAACTTAAAATTTCTATTATTCCATAGAAACAAAATACATACTTAAAATGCTAAAAAAAATTCCTCTTATTTTATTTAAAATCATTTCATAGTTCCTTTTTCCATCTTCTCTTCTAATAATAATATTCTCTAGAAGAATCAACCTTAAATATAAATTTATAAATTTAAAAGTTTCCATTAGTTCTAAATGTAAAAATTTTCTGATTAAATGAATACCTTAGGTAGCAATTAACTCCTTTTTAATTCCAATTACATTGTATTTTATTTCCTGATTTTCTGCTTAATTTAGTAGTGGGAAAGTTGTGATATTCAATAAGTATATGTGATCTGGAGAGGAAAAATACTGGTAATGTGAGTAATTTTGTGCATTTAATATCTGTTTTTTATATTTTTATGGTTTTTTTCACCAGTTTTTTTAGAAACCAAGTATATAAGTGATCATTTGAAATTTTTCAAATTAAAAAATCATTCTTTAAAGTATTTTTAAGTTGTTGTTCAGTGGCTAGGTTGTGTCCGACTCTGAAATCTCATGGCCTGCAGCATGCAAGGCTTCTCTGTCTTTCACTATCTTCCTGAGTTTGCTTAAACTCACGTCGATTGAGTCGGTGATGCCAACAACCATCTCATCCTCTGTCACCTCCTTCTCCCCTTGCCCTCAGTCTTTCCCAGCATCAGGATTTTTTCCAATGAGTCAGCTCTTCACATTAGGTGGCTAAGGTATAGGAGCTTCAGCATCACTCCTTCCAATGAATATTCAGGGTTGATCTCCTTTAGGATTGATTGATCTCCTTGCTCTCCCAGGGACTCTCAAGAGTCTTTTCCAGCACCACAATTCAAAACCATCAGTTCTTTGTTACTCAGCCTTCTTTATGGTCCAACTCTCACATCCATACAAGACTACTGGGAAAACCACTGTCGAGGTCTACCATAGCTATTCTTTCAAGAGGCAAGTGTCTTTTAATTCCATAGCTACAGTCACTGTCTGCAGTGATTTTGGAGCCCAAGAAAATAAAATCTGTCATTGTTTTCACTTTTTCCCCATCTGTTTGCCATGAAGTGATGGGACTAGATGCCATGATTTTTGTTTTTTGAATGTTGAATTTTAAGCCAGCTTTTTCACTCTCTTCTTTCACCCTCATCAACAGGCTCTTTAAGTAACAACACCAAAAAAAGATTTTCAGTCATTGTTAAGACCATCAATTATAGTTAAATAATCATGAAATCTATAAGGTGATGATCCTAACAAGCTGGAAGTGTTCCTTGTAACACATGTGCCATCAGTAGCCAAATTAATGGGCTGTTTTGAGACAACAAACTCCTTTCTTGCTTCTTAGAAATATGTTCATTTCTGGTTTGAAATTTCCATTAATATAATCACTTATCTTGGATTATGACACTCATGTCAAAAGACCACTATTATCTTGTGCACATTATGTGAATTGAAAACTGGAGAATTAACCCATTATTATTCACACACAACACAGCTAAGTTTTGTCAATTTGCTAGCTGTCATCTTGAAAAACAGGAAGAAGAATGCTGAGGAAATTATCCTCATGTGAGAACTAGAATTCAGAGAGAAAGTCTCGGGTATAGGATATAGTGCAATGAAGCTAAACTTGGAAAATCTTCAACAGTGGGGATATGGGCATTCATCCTAGCTGTAGTGTGAATAGGGTTACCAGATACAATATGAAACCTTTAGGTAAATTTGAGCAAATATTACAATTTGGGATATACTTTTGTTTTAGAATAATTCCTTGTTTATTTAAAATTCAAATTTACCTGGATGACGATTATTATTATCACCATCATTACTGTCATTGTTGCTATTGTTTAGTAAGTTGCGAACCCACAGTATGAAGGTGACACAACTTTGGGTAAGTAGTCTGAGTAGAGGATCACTGTCCATTGTCCTCTCACCATTGGATTTATTCTTATGTGCAGCTACAAATAAAGGAGGGGAAATCTGCAAAATTTAGGTTGCTCACAGAAATGTTTTTGCTTTTGCTTTTTCAAAATTCATCCACATTATTACACTCTTCAAACATCAACTCCTCCATTGAATGTATCGATTGTACAATGAATTGCACCAAGCATGCACCATGATATAAAGAATGTAAAAAAATTCCTTTCTTTAGTGAACTTATGCTCTTGGAGTACAACAAGAACAAGCATGCAGATGAGTAACAGCACAGAACATGTTATATAAACAGAGAACTGAAAAGTACTGGAAGATTTCAGGGGAAGAAAAAAGTATTTCCAGATTGTTTGAGGCCTAAGAAGTGGCTTATGTTTCCTGTCATATGACACACTAGTTTTTGTCCAACCACAGAGCACCTAGAAATGCTAGGTAAAATATAGAAAACAAGCTTTTATTAAGCATATTTTATCTCCTCTGAGGACGAGGAAATTCCCAATCATTGCTGAAAGAATGAATGAAAGAAGAAAGAAAAGAGAAAGCAATGACAACTTGCATCGTATGCTAAAACTTCAGGATGATTCTTCATGAAACATTTATTGATTTTAATAAACCAAAGGCTTGTATTTTAAGATCCAGGTAGAAGTAAGAGACAAGATCTTGGACAGAGCTATACTTTGTACCCATGCAGGTTAGAAGGTTCAGTAAGGGAAGAAACTGGTCTGACAGCAAACATAGACAACTGGGATAATTCTGTATATCTAAGAACAGAAGGAACAATATAAGACAGTGGAAAGAGCTTCTGCTTCTGAGTAGAATGTAGAAAAATGCAAAAATAAATATTTCTTATGGTAGCCATAAGAAACAATGACAAATAACAAGTTCTATGGAAATTGTATGGGAATATCAAAGGTTGATGGATTCATGGAAACTTTAGAAGCTAAACTCAGTAAGAAATAAACCATGCACAGAAAAGTAGTGAGTCAAGACAGCTTCCATGCCTGAGGCATTTGTCTTTTCTGGGTACAAGTGAGCAGTAAATGGGCTTGTCATGGAAAGGGTTTGCAGAAATGAGGAGAAACCACCTAGCTTTTTAAACTTTCACACTGGCAAAGAGGATTAAAATCTGGAAGAGCCCCAGATGTGAAAAACAAATCAATGTGCCTGACAATTTCTCCCTGAATTTTGGTGAACAGTGGCAACAAAAGAAGAGTATGAAACAAGTGCAATGTTATGNTTTTTTTTTCATTTTCATTATTTTAAGGCCATGTTGTCCGTAGAGCTAACTGCCTCGTTTCCAATAAAAAGAATGGTTTTGCCAGAAGAAATGACTTTATCAGTACTCATAGGGAGGAAAATTTGAAACTTTCAACACATATTTTTCAACCATCAGTAAGGCCCAGGCTCACGCTAATGTAAAAGACGTTCAGAACATTCAAATTTCTATCCAGGAAGATGACTGGATTTTACCGCCACGGCACATTCACCCTCTATTCTGTATTCATTTTAATCATTTCCATCTGTCTTTTTCATTACATATCACTTCTTACAATCTAAAAATTTTCAATATCTTTATGTCAGTAGAAGGCAATAAACTACTTACGACATAATTTTAAATTGTTTGAAAAGAAAATAAGCTGTTATAATAGAGATTAGGGTAAAAGACTGAAAAAGAAAATGCTAGATACCTTCTTATAATTGGGAGTCAAAGATCTAGAGAGCAGCTATATGTGAAGTTGAATGATTTTGACAACAATGTTAAATAGGTTGGTGATACTTGATTTGTTTTTCAATTTCTGACCAGAACTGGCACTTAGAGAAAAGGAATAAAATGTAAGATACATCTGCAAACATTTCAGACAGTCAGTCTCTTCATGTCACATAAGTTGGCTATAAAAGAAAAGAAAGTAATTATCAGTTGAAGAAGGCCAATTTAAAACGACAAAATATATGTGTGACATATGTATATGTATAACATTTTTCTAAATTATGGTGCCTATTTGAAAATAAATTTTAAATTTTAAATTTAGAATGAATTGCAGTATTTCTATAATTAGTAGGCATGTTTATGTTCAGGGCACTGAGAAATGACATGACATAGGCAAGCTCACTTTAAAAACCAATTGATGTACCATCTGTGAAATATATCTGCAATCATCTATCACCCCCACTGAAAACAAGATGGTTCTGTGTGTGAGTACAGGAAGAAAAGTTTTCAAAATTTTTTCATGGTAAAGAAAAATAATAAAATATGTCTAGAAATGTTACAAAGCAATAATAGAATCTTTCCAACATGTATTTCCAGCCCATGAAAATAGAATGCTTTTTTTAAAAAAACGCAGTGTGTTTAAAGCTCAGTCTTCAAAATATATCCAGAATCCTACCATGCAAATTCTAGAGTCTGTATCACCATCATTTCTTGTCTGTTTTAACAGTCTCCTAAAACAAACAAACCAAAAAAAAAAAACAGTCTCCTAACTAGTTTTTCCATTTTGTCCTTTGATCAAATATACTTTGCCCTCAGCACC
>SJYA01001358.1:124497-174950 GCA_006410615.1 Neotragus moschatus | reverse complement strand
TACTCAGCCATCAAAAAGAATACATTTGAATCAGTTCTAATGAGGTGGATGGAACTGGAGCCAATTATACAGAGTGAAGTGAGCCAGAAAGAAAAACACCAATACAGTATACTAACACATATATATGGAATTTAGAAAGATGGCAGTGTTAAACCTGTACGCGAGACAGCTAAAGAGACACAGATGTGTAGAACAGCCATTTGGACTCTGTGGGAGAGGGAGAGGGTGGGAGAATTTGGGAGTGTGGCATTGTAACATGTATGATATCATAAGTGAAACGAATCGCCGGTCTAGGTTCGATGCAGAAGGCTTGGGAATGATGGGCGGGGATGATCCGGAGGGATGGTGTAGGGAGGGAGGGGGAAGGGGAGGGGTCCGGATTGGGAACTCAGGTACACTTGTGGCTGATTCGTGTCAATGTATGGCAAAATGAATACAATATTGTAAAACAAAACAAACTAAAAATTAAAGATTTAAACTAAAAAAAAAAAAATAAAGAATCTACCATTTGCCTCTCAATAAGAACTGATTGGTCAGATTTTCCTAGCACAAACTAATCCATGATGTTATATTATATTTATGTTAAAAAAAGAAGAAAATCTGTTACGTATTCACTTTTTGTCCATCTTTCGTTAAACGATGGGACTGGCTGCCATAATCTTAGTTTTTTTGAATGCTGAGTTTTAAACCAGTTTGAACATGCTCCTCTTTCAGCCTCATCAAGAGGCTCTTTAGTTTCTCTTCACTTTCTGTCATTAGAGCGATATCATCTGCATATCTGAGACTGTTGATATTTCTCCCTGGAATCTTGATTTCAGTTTATGATTCATCCAGTGTGGCATGTCACATGATTTACTCTGCATATAAGTTAAATAAGCAGGGTGACAATATATAGACTTGATGTAATCCTTTCCTAATTTTGAACCAGTCCATTGTTCTGTGTCTGATTCTAACTGTTGTTTTTTGACATGCAAACAGGTTTCTCAGGAGACAGGTATGTATTTTTTGTGAATTGTGGATTCATCCTCACTTTTACTCATCTAGCTATTAATTCATTCATTTACTCTTACAATCCACAAGTATTTTTTCACTTAATTCAGGAGCAAAAATTAATAAATTTACTCATTTTCAATCTTAAACAGCAACTTTTAATACTTTATGAGATAAAATGGGCGGTAGACATAACGTACTTCTGCTTCAAATATGACTGCTAGCTTGAAGAAAAACACTTGATTTGTAAGCTGAAAATAAACAATCCCTTGAAACTCAATATTTACTTGGAAGAACAGCTGATACAAAGTTATGATTATTTTAACTTGGGTATTAACATAATTTTTTTTGAAAATGAACAACGTGAGCCTCAGTTCAGTTCAGTTCAGTCGCTCAGTCATGTCCAACTCTTTGCGACCCCATAAACCACAGCACACCAGGCCTCCCTGTCCATCACCAACTCCTGGAGTCCACCCAAACCCATGTCNCATTGGAAAAGACTCTGACGCTGGGAGGGATTGGGGTCAGGAGGAGAAGGGGACGACAGAGGATGAGATGGCTGGATGGCATCACTGATTCGATGGACGTGAGTCTGAGTGAACTCTGGGAGTTGGTGATGGGCAGGGAGGCCTGGTGTGCTGCGATTCATGGGGTTGCCAAGAGTCGGACACGACTGAGTGACTGAACTTAACGAATGTCTTACTTGCCCAATCAATAGTTTTCACTTATGAAGAGGAGCGGCAAAAAATAAATGTAAAAAAATCATCCTTCAAAATAAGTTATTGAATCTCAATTCACTTACGCAAAAAGACAAAAAGAAAACCCAATGTCTTTAAAGATCTTTTTTATATTTCATTAATTTCTATGAAGTAAAATCTTAAAAAGAAGTTGCTAGGAATCTTACCACGGTATTTATTTAGAAATACTGCAATGCTGAAATAATGAAAAATTATTAACAGTTAAAGTTTAACCTTTCTCTGAATTTCCTTAGGATCAGTGTGGCAATGAAAAGCTTTTATTGTGAATGTGAAATAGCTATCTATGTCTTTTGTATTTGTTCATCTCTTCCTTAATATTAATAATGGTGAATCATCTGTTCACCATTGCTATTCACTGTGTGCATTTGAGTACAATGTAGAGCCATTCAGAACTGCTTTCTACTTTGTTTACTCAGTAGATAAATTTGAGCAAAGTTCGATAGGTCAAGAGGTAAGCTTATAAAAGAATAAAAACAACAGACTTTAGAATTTTTGCCAAAATAATAGCATTATCCTTTGACTCTTGATTAAAATGAAGTCATATGAAGAGCCAAACAGAATTCAATAGCATCATATCCATATACATTTTGGTAACAGATTTTAATCTGATTGTTGAAAGTTTAAGAGTTTTTCCTCAGAAAGATGGGAAATAATAATAATTGAATAGTGGACATGTTATCATGGGTATCTAACCAGCCACATGGAGGTATGCTAAGTACATAAATAAAACTCTCTGAATATGTGACCAGTGCTCAATGCTGAAATCAAGAGAGGAGACAATATACAGAACACATATTATAATATCATGCAGAATAAAAAATATCATGTCTATTATATTATTGTTTCTTGATGTTGAAGAAGATGATAGGTAACAGTGTTTATTATGAGCCACGTGTTTTACGCGCATCAATTTCATTTATTTCTCAAAGAGTCAATGGGATAATTAGTGACGGTGGCTCTATTTACAGAGAAAGATATTTCCCAAACTACACCATATCAGCTTCCTTAGTTTAAAAAATTTAATTTTTTAATTCCTTGTGACTAAATTATGAGAACAATCTTTTTTGGAAACAATGTAGATCAGATCATTTTACTCATTTGTCTTAACTTTCTGGTCCCTTCATCTAGAGCAAAAAGAAAAAAAGAAAGAAAAAGAAAGCCACTCAATTCAAGTGTCACCCACTTAATCCAATACCAGTCATTTCAAGAGGACAATTTTAAAGACATATATTGGCGATCTAAAATTGCCAATCTAGGCAATCTAGAATTAAGCCAATAAAAAATTATTATGAGAACAGTGGCATAAAAGAAAGAATTTTGTACTTATAATTCAAGAGGAAATACATTCTTGAATTAAATATTTTATAGTTATAAAAATATTATTTTAAATTGGAAATGTACAGAAGTATAAAAAAATCAATCATAAAAAAATCCCATCTATCCAGGATTAACAAGTGCTAATATTTTGGTATGTATATCCTTTCAATCACACGAATATATATATGCTTTTTAGGTTTTTAGAAAATTGGATATGTGTTGTTTTGCACTTTTAACTTAATGAAAATATTACAATATTTCCCTTGACAGGAAGTATGCTTCAAAACAATTATTAAGGCTATTCATTATCCAATCATATGACAAATATAATTCAGGAATCCCTTATTATTGAACAGAGATTATTTCTACTATTTCAGGTTACCACTCTTGGACATAAAATCTGTGGAGATGCCATGTAATTTTCATTAGGATAAATCACTAGAAGTGAAATTTTTAGCTGAACAGATACACATTTTGGTCTTTGATATCTGGATCTTTTTTACTGGCTCCCTAAAAGTAAATACAAATATGGTTCTTGCAGTATAATAAAACAAATTATGGGCTTCCCTTGTAGCTCAGTCAGTAAAGAATCTGCCTGCAGTGCAGGAGACCTGAGTTCGCTCCCTAGTTGGGAAGATCCCCTGGAGAAGGAAACGGCAACCCACTCCAGTATCCTTACCTGGAAAATCTCACAGACAGAGGAGCTTGGTGGGCTGCACTCCACAGGGTCGCAGGGACATGACTGAGTGACTAACACTTACTTTACTTAAATTATGAAAGCATTTGGTGTTTTTCCACTTTACCCTCAAAATTCTTCTTCCTTTAATTGATGGAGTGGAGGAGTAGAGAGAGGTATCACAGTTCTGTAGTGCTCCTAGCTATTGTTGTTCAGTCATGTCTGACTCTTTGTAACCCCAAGGACTGCAGCATGTCAGGCTTCCCTGTCCTTCACCATCTTCTGGAGCTGGCTCAAACTCATATCCATTGAGCCAGTAATGCCATTCAACCATCTCATCTTCTGTCGCTCCATTCTTTTGCTTTCAATATTTCCCAGCATGAGTCTTTTCCAATGAGTCAGCTCTTTGCATCAGGTGGCCAAAGTATTGGAGCTTCAGCTTCAGCATCAGTCCTTCCAATGAATATTCAGGACTGATTTCCTTTAGAACTGACTGATTTGATCTCCTTGCTGTCCAAAGGACTCTCAAGAGTCTTCTCCAGCACCACAGTTCAAAAATATCAATTTGTCAGCACTCAGCCTTCCTTATGGTCCAACTCTCATAATGGAAAAACCATAGCTTTGACCATAGAGACCTTTATCAACAAAGTGATGTCTCTGGTTTTTAACATACTGTCTAGGTTGCCATAGCTTTGCTTCCAAAAAGCAAGTGTATTTTAATTTCATGACTGCAGTCACTATCCATAATGATTTTGGAACCCAAGAAAATAAAATCTGTCAGTTTTTACTTTTTCCCCATCTATTATCCATGAAATGATGGGACCAGATGCCATGATCTTAGTTTTTTGAATGTTGAGTTTTAAGCCAGCTTTTTCACTTTCCTCTTTCACCCTGATTAAGAGGCTCTTTAGTTCCTCTTCACTTTCTGCCATTAGAGTGGCTATCATCTACATATCTGATGTTGTTGATATTTCTCCTGGCAATCTTGATTCCAGCTTGTGATTCATACAGCCCAGTATTTCGTATGATGTATTCTTTATCGAAATTAAACAAGCAGAGTGACAATATACAGCCCTGTCATACTCCTTTCCCAATTTTAAACCAGCCCATCGTTCCATGCCTAGTTCTAACTGTTGCTTCTTGACTCTCAAGAGACAGGTAAGGTGATCTGGTACTTCCATCTCTTTAAGAATTTTCCACAGCTTGTTGCAATCTGCACAATTACCCCTAGTGGTTGCCTTCTAATCCTGCAGTCTTCTTGCTCTTTTCCATAGCCAGGGTTCAGTGGTCCTTCATTTTTCTGGATTTCAGAATTCTGATGCTTCTTTTACTTATCAGCCAATGATAAAGTTCTCCCCTATTCAAGACCATGATCTTTCATAAGCAATGGGACCCTGATAACACAGTTCTTGCCTTTCACATCCCCAGCCATTTTCCCAGATAACAAGGGCAGGATTGGGGATGGATATATTTCTGCTTTAGTGGATAGTCAAGCAGGCCGCATGCACAGACCCTAGGCATAGACTTGCAGCTGAGCTTCTACTTCTCAGTTTCCTGGAGGCAGGAAAATTTGTATGACCGAATAATGACAATCTCAAGGGGGCAGTATTGCCTGAAATCACAAAGTTGCCTGCCTATCACAGCTGACCCAGACAAAATACTTCCCTCTGGAAAAAGTGGTGTTGCTAGAATATTTGCATATTACAGTGTCTATTTCTCCACAAGTTTGCCAACACTGTCATTTTCTTTTTTTCTCAAACTAATTTGAAAGACAACAATGGTATCATGTTCATTTAATTAGGACTTCTTTGATTACTAGTAACATTTCACCTAAAGCCAGACATCCTGGAATCTGAGGTCAAGTGAGCCTTAGGAAACATCACCATGAAGAAAGCTAGTAGAGGTGATGGAATTCCAGTTGAGCTATTTCAAATCCTAAAAGATAATGCTGTAAAAGTGCTGTACTCAATATGCCAGCAAATTTGGAAAACTCAGCAGTGGCCACAGGACTGGAAAAGGTCAGTTTTCATTCCAATCTCAAAGAAAGGCAATGCCAAAGAATGCTCAAACTACCGCACAATTGCACTCATCTCACACACTAGCAAAGTAACACTAAAAATTCTCCAAGCAAGGCTTCAACAGTATGTGAACCATCAAATTCCAGATGTTCAAGCTGGATTTAGATAAGGCAGAAGAACCAGAGATCAAATTGCCAACATCCCTTGGATCACAGAAAAAGCAAGAGAGTTCCAGAAAAACATCTACTTCTGCCTTATTGACTATACCAAACCCTTTGAATGTGTAGATCACAACAAACTGTGGAAAATTCTTCAAGAGATGAGAATACCAGACTATCTCACCTGCCTCTTGAGAAATCTGTATGCAGGTCAAGAAGCAACAGTTGGAACAGGACATGGAACAACAGAATGGTTCTGAATTGGGAAAATAAATACGTCAAGGCTGTATGTTGCCACCTTGCTTATTTAACTTAAATACAGAGTATATCATGCGAAATGCCAGGCTGGAGGAAGCACAAGGTGGAATCAGATCACTGGGAGAAATATCAATAACCTCAGATATGCAGATGACACCACCCTAAGGCAGAAAGTGAAGAACTCAAAAGCCTCTTGGTGAAAGTGAAAGAGAAGAGTGAAAAAGGTGGTTTAAAACTCAACATTGAGAAAACTAAGATCATGGCATCTGGTCCAACCGCTTCACAGCAAATAGATGTGGAAACAATGGAAACTGAGAGACTTATTAACTTTTGGGCTCCAAACTCACTGAGATAGTGACAGCAGCCATGAAATTAAAAGACACTTGCTCCTTGGAAGAAAAGCTATTTCTAACCTAGACAGCATATTAAAAGCATAGACATTACTTTGCCAACAAAGGTCCAGCTAGTCAAAGCTATGATTTTTCCAGTGGTCATGTATGGATGTGAGAGTTGGACTATAAAGAAACTGAGCACGGAAGAATTGATGCCTTTGAACTGTGCTGTTGGAGAAAACTCTTGAGAATCTCTTGGACTGCAAGGAGATCCAACCAGTCCATCCTAAAGGAAATCAGTCCTGAATAATCATCGGAAGGACTGATGCTGAAACTGAAACTCCCAATACTTTGGCTACGTGATGTGAAGAACTGACTCATTGGAAAAGACCGTGATGCTGGGAAAGATTGATGGTGGTAAGAGAAGGGGATGACAAAGGATGAGATGGTTGGATGGCATCACTGATTTGACGGACATGAGTTTGAGTAAGCTCTGGGAGTTGGCGATGGACAGGGAAGCCTGGAGTGCTGCAGTCCATGAGTTCACAAAGAGTTGGACATGACTGAGCTACTGAACTGAACTGAAGTGAAGGTTACATATTTTTAGTTTCTATTTTTACAAAAAAACACAGCTTTAGAATACACATTCACACTTAAAACTAAGAAAGTACAGTCTGTCATCATTTCACCTCCAGAGAAAACAAATTATATATATATATATATATATGCTACAAGAATTTCTGCTATATAAATATACATATGCGTGCCTGCTCAGTCACGTACATGCTCTTTGTGATCCCATGGACTGTAGCTCTCCAAGCTCCTCTGTCCATGGGATTTTCCAGGCAAGAATACTGGAATGGATTGCCATGCCCTCCTTCAGGGGATCTTCCTGACCCAGGGATTGAACTCCTGTCTCTTATGTCTCCTTCATTGGCAGGCAGGTTCTTTACTACTAGTGTCACCTGGGAAGCCCAAAGCCCTTAGACCACATATCAAAGTCAGGTACAAGATCACCGATGAGATTTGCAGAAAATGTTGAGAGGAACAGATTTTGTGAGTCTTTACCTCCCAGTCACACTGAGCACATAAAAGGGCTGGGGAAATTTGGTAGAGAATTTTTGGACCATTGGTGTGCTTAGCTTCTCCCCAAGGAAAAGGAATCAGGGGCTCATTTGTCTTCATGTCAGAACCAAAGAGAAGGCCTTTGAAGAAACCATTTAGAGAGAGTGATGCATGTCTAAACACAAAGGTGAGATAGGAAACTCTTCCTCGAGGAAACTACTGGTGTGAAACTCTCGGCAGCGTGAGCTGAAAGGAGAGGAGTCTGTGAGGAAACTACAGAAAAGCCTGAAGGGAAACAAGTAGTTTTAAACAACAAGTCCCACAGAGCTCAATGCGCTCATGAAAACATCAGTCAAGACAGAACTTTCCTGCCTATTTCTCCTTTTTGCTCCACTGGCTAGCTCCAAGACCCCAGGAGAGAGGAAGAAGGATCTACTCAGAGAAAACAGGAGAGAAGAAGTCTAAGGACACACAGAAGTCAACATAATGGTGGGCACGTGAATGTTCCCTATGGTCTCATCAGTCTTAGAGTTTCTAAATTCAGAATATACTGAGTGCGAGTGAAAGTGCTGTGGCAAACACGGGAGACTGGCAGATTTCATGACCTGACTGGCACAGAGCAAACGTTAACAGCATGTGGGGACGCAGCGACAGAGATGCCTCGGTGGGCTTCTAGACTGCAAGAGAAAGTTTGCTTAGCCCCCCAAATTGAGTTCTTAGTCAACTCTGAAAATAAAGTCAGGAAAATTTAATTTCCTATACCAGACTCAGTTTTGCAAAAGATTATTTTAGCCTTTCAAGTACACTATACAGACTGCCATCTAGAAATTGGTCTGGCTATGGAACAAGCCTCACACTTTCCTTCCCTTTCTGGAAATACAATTTGGTCTTGGGCTCTCTCTCCCTTTCTTCCCTCTAATCTCTTGTATTTTTTTATACGTGTACACCTGTGTCCGGAGAAGGCAATGGCACCCCACTCTCGTACTCTTGCCTGGAAAATCCCATGGACGGAGGAGCCTGGTAGGCTGCAGTCCACGGGGTCGCGAAGAGTCGGAGACGACTGAGCAACTTCACTTTCACTTTTCACTTTCATGCACTGGAGAGGGAAATGGCAACCCACTCCAGTGTTCTTGCCTGGAGAATCCCAGGGACGGGGGAGCCTGGAGGGCTGCCGTCTCTGGGGTTGCACAGAGTCAGACACGACGGAAGCGACTCAGCAGCAGCAGCAGCAGTACCCCTGTGTCAGTCTAGTGGAGCATCCTCATACAGCCCCGCCTCAACCTCTATCTTATTAGTGTTGAGGAATATGATAGCCTCATTTTGAAAAATATGACAGAGTCCTTTCAAAATTGAGAGTTCATTTCTTCACAACCTTTTTTTTTTTTCTTAGTTTCTAACACGTCTGACAATGTGCTACATGTTGGGCATGCTACGAAGAATAAGACATTGTCTCGGCTTCAGTGAATTTGTAGATTAGGTGTAGAAAGAAGAAACCAAAGACATAATTATGAGGAAATGAGAAAATTGTAGTAAATATATATATACAAATTGCTGTAGGAGCACAGAGAAAGGAAAAATTTGTTCTTCCTCTGGACTTAGGAATACCTACATGGAAAAAATAGCTAAAGAACAAATTAAGTGTAATTGAATAGCCATTTAACCATTCCCTGTCTTCCTGTTCAGCACACTGGAACATCACTATGAACAAACAACAGGAGTGCATCACCTAGTTATTGCCATGGAAACTGCTGGCCCTGCTAATCACCTGAATGAGGCTCTTCCTTCTAAGTTAAGATGGCTCCCTTTCAATGGAAAATTTAGGGTCTTGTGTGATCCTTAGTGTTCCCAAAGAGCTGCCCTATTAATCCCACTATTGTTCAAAAATACCACTATTAGAATCACTCCATTGAAACTGCAACACTCTCTTCAGATGGCTACAGATAATCATACATTTGTTACCTAGTGTATAAATGTCTCTTTGGGTGTTTCTCCATGTATACTGCGTAACTGGTACACAATTATGTAGTCAGCTGGTAAACTCAGCATAGCCGAAAGCTTAGAAGCAGGATTTCTATAGTCAGGCAGCCTCTGTTCAGAGCATATAAACCACTATGCCTCGGTTTCTTCATGAGGCAAAATGAGGATGTTATGAAGACTTAATGTCTCACACATAATAGGCATTTTTAACTAAAATGCTTATTATTTATTATGTAGAAAACCATTCAAAGCAAGGAAAAATGAAGAAGGGCCAAAAGTAAGAGTTTCTAAAGGAAAGATTAAAAAAAAGACTGTTGAACAGAATTCTTGGAAGAAGAGCACTCTTTGGCATTATAAGTATCTCGTTGAGCGCCACACCATCTTTGAAATATTCCAAAGAGAAACATGCTTCCTAATAAATCTGTAAACCCTGTCTTCAAAGTTGAACTGTGGAATAAATCTTGAGTTAATGATTGCTACTCTGCAACTTCTTTGCATTAGGACAAATAGAAACATTCTTTCAAACAGATACACACACAGAGACACACTAGAGAGTGAAAAACATGATACAGTTCAGTATATCTTTTATCGACAATTTCATCCTTAGATAATTTTTATAAACCCATAGTTATGATATGCATAATCATTAATTACCTAACCCCTCTCATTTCATTTTAGGAAGATATTTTTACTATTTTATTAAGCAATATCATTAGCATATCTATAAGTAAACTGTTAAGTGAAAACCTCCTTTTAAAATTTAATGGTTTTAAGTAATACCCTATATATTATACCCTAAAATGCTTATTATCTTAAAAGCCCTTCTTCTAACCACCTGAGTTGATTTTTATTCTCAAAATGTTTTTTGCACAAAAAAGCTCAACAACATTCCCTCATTCATAAAACTGTTACAAATTTGATCTTTACAACAGGGTAAGGATGAGAAACGAAATTACTAGCACTTTGTGCCAAAAGTCTTTTGCTTTTCTTTACAAAATTGCTTACTTCCTTCTGAGATTAATGGTCTGTCAGTGGGATCTGGGCAATGACTAAAACTTTAAAATAAGGAAGGGTGACCCCTAGTGTTGGCCTTCAGAAACCAAACTCATGTAAAACTGCTGCTGCTGCTGCTGCTAAGTCACTTCAGTCGTGTCCGACTCTGTGCGACCCCACAGACGGCAGCCCACCAGGCTCCCCCATCCCTGGGATTCTCCAGGCAAGAAGACTGGAGTGGGTGGCCATTTCCTTCTCCAATGGCTGACAGTGAAAAGTGAAAGTGAAGTCGCTCAGTCGTGTCTGACTCTTAGCGACCTCATGGACTGCAGCCTACCAGACTCCTCCATCCATGAGATTTTCCAGGCAAGAGTACTGGAGTGGGTTGCCATTGCCTTCTCCGCATGTAAAACTACATAGTTCCAAACACATGGGAAGAATCAGTAGCATGCGTTATAAAAATAGTCAAAATACCCAATTTACTTGCCTTTTTTGGCTGTTGACACAAAAATCATTATTATTTAAGATATTACTAAAATGCTTAAAGAAAATCTTTGGAACCACAACACAATGTCTCCTACATAAACTTCCTTTCATTCACAGCAAATGTACAAATTAAAAAAGAATAAAATAAAAACACACAAAATTTGCCTGAATAAGCAAAGAGAAAATTAGCCAGGGAAAAAAAGAATCCCTAAACATTAACTCCGCATTGGACTGTAGATGACAAATTATATATAAACCACAACATTAGACTTGTGTGAAGTACTTAGTAAGGAAGTCTTGAGAGAATTACTTTCTCACTAGTTTTTGCATAGAAAGACTCACCTTCAACAAACACAAAGTTTACCAGTTCTTCAGGAAAGGAAAACAGTTCAGCTTAAACACCTGTCACTTGTGATGAAATAAGAAGAGAAAAGTGACTTACTGTGTCCTTTGAACTCAATGTCACTTCAACAAGAGAGGCTCTGGGAAAAAGAAGACATGCTGGGACAAGAAAACCTCACATGTAGAGGGGAGCTCTTCCTAAAGAAAAAAATACAGTATGTAGGAAACTCCTGCAGTTCTTTCCTATTAAGTTTTATTGCCATTATTTACAAAGATTCTTGACTGGAGCTAGCTTGACACTGGCACAGAGCTAAACGAAAATTAGACATTTAATACATTTTTTTTTTTTAATTTTAGGTGCCACAAAGACGTAAGAGTGGACTAGCAAAGTTTATGCTGAGAACAGCACTGCTACCTCCTTTCACTCGTATGGACTCAGCAAGGAACAGTACAGAATGCTGTGGGAAATAAGGAATAAGAAGGAAACTGGAAGTGGTGATGGTAACTGATTTAATATGGGAGGTAGAACTTAAAAGGATAGTAGAACTTATGCTCTTAACGATGATTGCTGGCCCATCACCCATAACTTTTTCGATACATTTGGTTCTTAGATATGGACTCCCTTTCTTGCTTTGCTCTAATGAGTCCCCGAAAAGAAAATCTTTGGCTTGGGGAGAGCCTCCCAGATGGGACCTTGAGCTTTCCAAACGCAAGCTCCATCAGCAAACAGTTTCTACTAGTCATTTAAAATCCAAATCCTTCTAGAGTCCCCCAGATTTGCTCCAAGTGGGTTTTCCTTTTTATTTTTCTCCTGTATCCTCTGATTTTACTTGCAGATCCCCTTCACCTTTGTCAAGAAAAAAATACCTTTATGTTTCACATAAATGGTTCTTAATAAACATTTATCTAACTTGTAACTATAAATTATTTAAATAACATGTGCTAAATTTAAAGAATGCTTTGAAAGACTATATTTGTATTAACAAAAAAAAAAACAAGATTTTACTCCCTAAGAATATTCAGTACTAAAATATTTGTTTCATTCCTTTAATGTTTCTGACTTCAAACATTTGGGAGAAAGTAAAATACCTTTTTTAAAATCTGAATTTTCCATATTTTGTAAAAAGAATTTAGGCAAACAGGTGGTCTCAAGTTTATGTTGTTATTCAGTTGCTAAGTCGTGTCCAACTCTTTGCGACCCCATGGACTGCAGCGCGCCAGGCTTCCCTGTCCTTCATTATCTCCCGGAGTTTGCTCAAACTGATATGAACAATATACAGGGAAGAGTGACAAAAAGCAAACAAAGGGCCCCTAGGGAATTATGCTTACAGCACATAAAGAAAAATAAAATTAGGAGGTGGGGCAGGGAAGATGGAAAGAGATGCAAGAGCTTTTCACCTGGCCTTTCAGAGCAGAGTCTACCCGCAATAAACAACATTGAAAACGGTGCCAGAAAATAGTCTTGAGCTCTCCATTGCTATTGTTCAGTCACTAAGTCATGTCTGACTCTTTATGATCCGATGTACTCCAGCATGCCAGGCTTTCTTGACCTTCACTGTCTCCCAGAGTTTGCTCAAACTCATGTCCCCTGAGACAGGGATGCCATTGAACCATCTCATCCTCTGTGGCCCTCTTTTCCAGCCTTACTCTTTCCCATCATCAGGGTTTTTTCCAATGAGTCAGCTTTGGCCACCACTTCTGGCAGTCAAAGTATCTTCAGCTTCAGCATCAGTCCTT
The DNA here is from genome assembly GCA_006410615.1 of Neotragus moschatus. Taxonomy (NCBI): domain Eukaryota; kingdom Metazoa; phylum Chordata; class Mammalia; order Artiodactyla; family Bovidae; genus Neotragus; species Neotragus moschatus. The sequence continues at coordinate 161,843 of SJYA01001358.1, read as the reverse complement.
CCAATGATATTCAGGGTTGACTTCCTTTAGGATTGACTCTCTTGATTTCCGTGCAGGCCAAAGGACTCTCAAGAGTCTTCTCCAGTACCACAATTCAAAAGCATTAATTCTTCGGCGCTCAGCATTCTTTATGGTACAATGTTGTCATTATATTCCCACAACCAAAGGCTTTCAGTTATAAGCAATATTTCTCATAAAAAATTCTCATTTACTTAGTAAGAGGGTAACCCTTAATAAGTGCATACATAATTTCATTTTGTATGACTGATTTACCTGCCTGCTAATGCTCATTCTTGTAGAGCCTCAGCACTGTCTGGGAACTTCCATTTCTTGTAAAAGCTGCATCAATTTTTTCCAGTGACTAATTTAATAAGACACTGAAACAGTTTCTCTGAAATTCAGCTTTCAAAAATGCACAGAATCTCATAAAAGAGCTTATGCACACATTTTGCTTTCTTTTATATATAAATCCTACCAGGAAGCATAGCAGGTCCAAAGAAAGGTTGAGAAGACAATCTTTCCTTGCCAAATAAAAGTACAAAATAATGTCTTATTCAAGCACACATACACACACCCAAACCCAAAAGCATATGAAAGCTAAGGAGTAATGTTGAATTTTAAGCCAGGTTTTTCACTCTCCTCTTTCTCTTTCATCAAGAGGCTCTTTGGTTCCTCTTCACTTATGTCATTAGAGTGGTATCATCTCTGAGCTTGTTGATATTTCTCCCAGAAATTTTGATTTCAGCTTGTGATTCATTCAGCTGGCATTTCTCATGATGTACTCTGCATGTAAGTTAAATAAGCAGAACAATAACCAGCCTTGTCACATTCCTTTCCCAGTTTGGAACCAGATAGCTGTTCCATGTCGCGTTCTGTTTCTTCTTGACCTGCATACAAGTTTTTAAAGAGACAGGTAAAATCCATATTCATGCATTGAAATATATTTGAGTTTTCCTCTATATATTCAAATATATTTAAATGTATAAACATGGATTTTCAGTGAAATGAAATCATATTAAACATAGTTTGTCAACTTTNATAACCAGCCTTGTCACATTCCTTTCCCAGTTTGGAACCAGATAGCTGTTCCATGTCGCGTTCTGTTTCTTCTTGACCTGCATACAAGTTTTTAAAGAGACAGGTAAAATCCATATTCATGCATTGAAATATATTTGAGTTTTCCTCTATATATCCAAATATATTTAAATGTATAAACATGGATTTTCAGTGAAATGAAATCATATTAAACATAGTTTGTCAACTTTCTCTCTTCCCTTACTAACATCTTCATCAATCAATATCCACCTCATTGCTAGATCAAAAAATATGCACATTCCTCATCTAGATATGTAATGTCAGGTAAGCCCCCAAAATATTGTAACAAGTAACACTCCCACAAAGCATATATGCTGCTGCTGCTGCTAAGTCGCTTCAGTCGTGTCCGCCTCTGTGCGACACTGTAGACAGCAGCCCAACAGGCTCCCCCATCCCTGGGATTCTCCAGGCAAGAACACTGGAGTGGGTTGCCATTTCCTTCTCCAATGCATGAAAGNCCCTTCATTATTTGTAGTAAAAGGCAGGGGTAATGGATGATGGGAGGATATATATATATATTATATATGCACATATACATATACATATATATATGTTTATATATGGAACATCTGTGGGAGGAGGGAAATGGGAAGTTGCTAAGGGGCAAAGACTCTGTATACCCCATGTACCTTCTGAATCTTATACTATGTGACCCAATCATCTATTTTAAAAGACTATGTGATGACATTAAGAGAGGGAAGGATTAATGAGAATAAAAGGAAAAACTGATAGGGGAATAAAAAACATTTGTTGGATCATAGAATTTCTGTATATTTATGTAAGGAGATGGGAGACAAGAAGGCATTCCAGAAGACTTAAACAGCATGTGTAAAAGCATAGAAGGTGAGAAGAAAATAAGGAACATGCTACTGAATATTTTATGCAAATTTGTATCTTCAGGGCCTAGTTTACTAGAGACAAAAAATATACCTGTCTCGGTAAAGCAGTGGAAGCTTGTTAAGGAATAATGGAAAATAATATTGCCTAGGAAGAGTAGGAACAGATGGAGAATTTTAAAATTCAAGGGAGAAGGTTAGCTTTGTTGTGCTAGGAAAAAGCAAGCCATTGAATATTCTTGAAAAAGGGAATGGTGTGGTCATATGAGTGTTCAAACAGGATTATTGTACATTATTGTAATGAAAGCACTAAAAACTGGAGGCAAGGTGTCCAAGAAGATGACCCTTATAATTAGTCACAAAGGAGATTGTGACCTAATTAGGAGAATGGCTTTGGCTTACAGAAGAAATAGCAAAGTAAATTCAACCCACACTACAGGCTTTTCATATATAAGAAACTGTTATTCATGTTTGTTCATGTAATTCATGCTTGTTCATGCAAAGATGCACAAAATATGACTCCTTTGTTCAAGTGTTTGATTTTAATCATTATTTACATTTGATCCCAAATCTTATAGCTTTACGAACATCTTCACAGAAAAATTTCCCATCAAATACTTATTATAATCCATCCCATTGTACAGGGAAGATAATAAAAGTATTATGAGTTTAAATGTTATGACTAGGAAACATCACTGCCAAGCCAAAAGGACACAAAACTGGGAACCAAATTTTTCAAATCCCAGGTTCTGCATATTTTCACAATGTTATGCTTTAGGAGGTGAGTAAACTAGTAATCTTTTGAGTATTTTTTATGTTCCAACTATGTGCATTATTATCTCATTTCATCTTTTTAAGTATCCCACAAACTAGGCATTATTAACATTGTTTACTACTATGGAAAAATGAAGCTTCAGAAATGCTAAGTAGCTTACAACAAGTCATCCAGCTTGTAAGTTGTAATAGGGAAGAATCTTTTGTATTCTATTACAAATTAATAACTAAATGGATGCTCCCTATAAGCTTAAATTATACATAATGGCCCATCTCTGGGAATCCTGCTCCCCAAGCAATGAGCATTAAGTTAAAATACCTTTGTTTAGCTCACAGGAAACATCCTGACTAGGTCCACCTATGAATGACTGCAGGGAGAAAGAAATTAACACACCCCCTTGGGAGGCTTATGGGAACCACAGAGTGTTTGACTCTACTTCCTCCACTTCTACTATAAAAGGAGTCTGAATTCTAACTCAGACAAGATGGTTCTTTGGGGCATGAGTCCATCATCTTCTTGGTTACCTGGCTTTTGAAATGTACTCATTATTCCTTGCCCTTAACAACTCGTCTCTCAATAACTGGCCTGTTGTGAAGCAAGCAGTATGAGCTTAGACTAGGTAACAGACTGACAGCATGAGGATCCAAGTANGGCATGAGTCCATCATCTTCTTGGTTACCTGGCTTTTGAAATGTACTCATTATTCCTTGCCCTTAACAACTCGTCTCTCAATAACTGGCCTGTTGTGAAGCAAGCAGTATGAGCTTAGACTAGGTAACAGACTGACAGCATGAGGATCCAAGTATAGGCTTGTCTAACCCAAGACTCTGAGCTCTGAAAAGCACAGTATCCATCAGTATCAGGATGGCAATACAAGAGTGCCACAGGAACAAAGAGTTGTGAGAAGGTTCCTAAGAACTTTGGAACCAAGTGAGAGGGTGTTTCTGTGGACTTTTGAAGAATGAGTTGACACGTAAGGAAGAAGTAATGAAGTAATGACAAGTAATTAAGAAGACAACTGTGATATCATGGTACCATAAGAAACATAAATTTGGTCTTCATCCCCAATTCCTGGCACAGAGTTCCAAAACTCTTGAAACTTCCTCTGNCTGTGGACTTTTGAAGAATGAGTTGACACGTAAGGAAGAAGTAATGAAGTAATGACAAGTAATTAAGAAGACAACTGTGATATCATGGTACCATAAGAAACATAAATTTGGTCTTCATCCCCAATTCCTGGCACAGAGTTCCAAAACTCCTGAAACTTCCTGTGATAGGGATGAAGAGTGTCCTTTATTATTCAAAGGAAGTCCCTTTAGATCATATCTGAGTTTAGGTTGAGAAAGCAATTCTTTATAGGCCCTTAGATAGCTTTAGGATTGGTGATGGTTGCCAGAGGAATACACCATCTGATTAGAGGGTTGGCGCTTTCAATCTCACACCCAGATCTCCCACTAAGGAGGGTTGGGGGACTGGAGGTCAAGATAATAANATTCTTTATAGGCCCTTAGATAGCTTTAGGATTGGTGATGGTTGCCAGAGGAATACACCATCTGATTAGAGGGTTGGCGCTTTCAATCTCACACCCAGATCTCCCACTAAGGAGGGTTGGGGGACTGGAGGTCAAGATAATAACCACCAGTGGTCAATGATTTATCAGTCACTCCTACACACATAATGAATCTTCATGAAAACCTTAAAGGAAAGTATTTGGAGAGCTTTCAGGTTGGTGAATGCATCCTTGTGTTGGAAGAGTGGGACTCACCAAACTCCATGGAGACAGATGTTCCTATGCTCAGCACCCTTCCAGACCTTTATGCATATGCCTCTTCATCTGGCTGTTCATTTGTATCCTTTATATTAATATTCTTTATAACGAATCGGTAATAGTAAGTGAAATGTTTCCCTGAGTTCTGTGGGTCACTGTAGCAACATAAGGAGGAGGTCATGGTAACCTTGGATTTGCAGCCAAATTGGACAAGAGTGCAGATAACTTGGGGGTCCTCTACATGTAACTGGTATCTGAAATGTAGGTAGTGTTGTAGGGCTGAGTCCTTTACCTGTGGCTCCAGGTAATTTGTGTCAGAATTGAACTAAATTGTAGGCAAGCCAGTTGGTGTCCACAGAGAACTGAAGAATTCCTTAATGTGCAAACTCCACACATTTGATATCAGAAGTGCTGTGGGAAGACATAGATCATTGTAGCTACAAAGAGATGATAATCCAGGTAATTCTGGCCAAAAGTCTCTATTGTTTAAAACTGACCTTAAGATTTTGAACTAAATGACTTAGCTAGCAGTTGTATTATTAACCACAATAGGAAATTTTGGAAAAGACACTGGATGGTATAGGAAAAAAGATTATAAACTTAATCCTACATCTGTTACTGCACTATATTGAACGCCTAAGTACAATGCATGTCCAGTTGACTTTTGTAAAGTGGCCAGATAGTTGGAAACTGAAAAATATTAATTCAGGAGTCTATTAAATGAGTATAATAATATCTACCTCACAAGTTCATATTGAAAATTAAATATAACCATACAAACAAAAAGCCTTTAAAAATGGGAAGCCATTGTTTTTTTTTTTAATAATTTTTCAAAGAAGAGAGAGTAGTAGTCCTGGGGGAGATGAGTTTTTGAAGTTTACTGTTTAACAGAGAACATAAAGAGAGAACAAATATTAATATAACAATATTAATGTTATTATTACAATATAGAGGATTGAAAAGAAATACCTTAAAAAGATTGAGCATTTATGGGATAAGAAGAGTAGAACGTGAGAATTGCAGAGCAATGTAATACACTTTCCCAGAAGTCAAAGAAGCAGAGTTTTAAAGAGTGAAATGCATTAAAGACTTACATAGATTGAGAGTCAATACATGGCTATTAAAGTTGACAATGAGTCGATCTTGAGATGGTGATCCCAACAGAATGAGAGAGAAGAAAAAAAAAAATTACATGAATTTAAGTCATGTGAATAGCCCTGAAAGGGACACTGAAGATGTTCCTGTAAGATATTCAGCAGTAAAGGAAAAGAAGGAAAGAGGACTGTAGCGAGAGAGGGATGTGGGAACAACTATGAATGTTATAAAGGCTGTGTGATTCTAATCTGGAAAACAGTGTCTGTAAGAATAATACTGCTTATGAAATGGAAAGAACTGGGTCAAGGACAAAGAGACAGTTGGCTTTATAGTATAATCATCTCTTTGTCTTAAATTGAAAGGAGTCACAAACTGACAAACAGAGAATGAGGGAAAGTGTCCTGAATCTTTCCAAATAAATAGGAAGAAGAATAATTTGATGAAGACTAAGAATGGAACTTGAGGAAGAAGAGACTATGAAATTGGAAAGATAAAGGGAAAGAACAAAAAACCTACAGCAGTTATTCTTCTGAATATTTTGTTAGAGAACAATTAACAGGTATATTAAAAAAAAAAAGGGAGTGGTATGGCGCAGTTAAAATTGGCATGAAATTGCAGCGAGCAAGAGCAGAAAAATTCCTTGTGGTTTTCTCTCCTATAGAGTTGTGCAACTAGGGATAAGAATCAGATTACATAGGCAAAGCAAAACCCTAGTAAACAAAATAATCAAGAGTGTTTCAACCCATTTTTTTCCCCTGTAAACAAAACAACAATGCATTGAAGTTGTACTATAGATTTCTACATTTCAGCTTCATTATGAGATAAATAAACCAAGTTTGGCGATTGTTCTTGGACCAAATCCTACTCCCTTAATGTTGCTGTGATGGGAAAATTACCTCCAAAATGTGTAAATAATGATATTATACATGACAATTTTAAATCTCATTCATTAGTCATTGATTGCCTGTGCTAAAGAAGTTAATTTTTAACATAGACTGTGTTGAATAAGCAGTTGAAGAAACTAGTCGTAACGTTTTCATACTTGCAGTTCCATAACTGGAACACTGAGGAAAGCACCATAGGAAGATCTACTTGTAGCTATATTTCAAATTAAAATAAGTCAGTACAGACATTTCTAATAAGTAAGAAATTTTAAGGAAAGACTATGCCACAGAAATCCTGAACTGTGTACTGTGGTTTATTTCTGAAACTATATAGAACTTGTATAAAATGTTACGCAAAAGAGAAAGACAATATATTCAAATTTCTGTTTTAAATTTCCTTACAATAAAAACTTCTAAAACACACAGACACACCATAGACACAGACATCCATACCTTGCACTTGTAAAACTAAATGTAAGGACATTGGCATTCTAAAGATCTGCTCAGAGTGGAAATGTTTCTTGTTAGTAGATGAAAAAAAAAATTGGTGGGAAAAAGAAAGGAGAGAAAAGGAGAGGAGAAAAGAATAAAAGAGAAAGAAAATGGATAATGGGAAACCAAATATAAAAAATCATAGTCTAAAAAATGTGTAACACTCGTCAAACACACACTAAGTTCAGTATTGGTCATAACATTTATTTCATTTTTATTTTTTCCTCAAGTTTAGTTTGTTCCTAAGTGGTTTACTAACATTCCCACTTTTTCCTGCCCTATACTTATTTTCCCTTAAAGGTGGGGGGAGGAGGGAATACTTAGAGTATAACTAGTTAGTCTATGGATATAGGCTTTTGAAAATTTAGCACATATACAAGTATAAACCAGCAAGCTTATGCAGTACAAATATTAAGTATAAAGTTCTTTAAACCAGGCATAGTTCTAAAGCTTGAAGGTGTGTAAAACATAAGCTCAGAATATTTTCTTAATTCAATTCTTATAATACTTGTGTAACATACAACAAATAGAGAAACATTTCCTAAAGTGAAAAGAAGGAAGGGAGGGAAGGAGGCGGGGAAAGAGAAGGATGGAGAAAGGGAGGAAAGAATGAAGACAGGACGGAGAAAGAAGAAACATGCTCGAACCTTGGATTTTCAAAGGTTGCAGAATGTAATGGAAGCCTTATGTACAAAATATTAACTATGAGTCCAATACTTTTTAGTCTCAGAAAAATCAAATATTCTAATTTAATAGGTTCCAGATAACTAGCTTATTAGCAAATGACATAAAAGTAAAAAGCTTCAGGCATACCCCCAAGCCTTCTCAAATGGTAACTTTCCTTTCAGATAGCTATTAACTCTGACCCAGATGTAGTTCTCAAATGAAATAAAGGAATCACTCTCACCATTTCCAGCTTTTTGGAAATGATAATAAATTAATCTGGCATCCAGAAATGACAATGAAGCTTGTTTTTATTATAACAAGCTTACTCCTAGATTATGAAGTCTGATTGCCTTTAAGCTGTTGATATATGTTTTTAATCATATCAGCATTAAATTTTAAACAGGAAATTTTCTTTATTGCTTTATTTTATTTTACATCTTTTCATGCATATGTTTTAGGGGATGGAATGTTGGTAATTTAACAGCTTTAAACTCATAGTTAAGCAGCCATGATTTACCAAGACCACAAAATAAAGCACTTACTTGCAAAAACTAGCACTATCTGTAAACACAAAATTCTCACCCTTAAAGTTTTATTTCTCTTAATGTTTCTTTCACTTTTCTTTTTCTCTTTTATGGACAATTTCCATCTCTCCTGGATGAAAACATGCTCTTCTCTACAATCATATTATTGGACTGTCCACTTATTATCCTGTCACAGGGCTTGGCTGTTAAATGGAAAATTCCCAATGGCACATCTGTGAGCTAAAATAAAGGCTAGACACAAGAATGAGAATCTCAGAAGATGATGTTGCTTACACCTGATATGAGGAGCTGTTACTCAAATGAGACAGCAGTCTTATCACTGTGCCCAGGTCTTCAATTGTGACTTACATTCTGCACATTCTTGCTAGCAGTAATAAGTTGATATTTAAACTTTCATCTATTTGAGAGAACTATATCTATTTTAAAACATTTATATATATTTATAAATTTATACATATGTAAATTTATTTTATCTTGAAGTTATACCATCATTCATACACTGCTTTATTTCCAAGATCACTTAAAATAAGCATTATATTTGAAGTGCTGAACTCCCTGTACATATTTAAACATTCAAATTTATAACGAAGTTTAGTCTGTTCAGTTTTCTAGCCCATTCACTTTTATTTTATGGTGGAGGCTTACAGTCTGACCAAAATGTATTAGAGTGAAAGTGAAAGTGTTAGTCGCTCAGCCATGTCCAACCTTTGTGACCCCACGGACTGGGGCCCACCAGGCTCCTCTATCCATGGAATTTTCCAGGCAAGAATACTGGTGTGGGTTGCCACCTCCTTCTCTGGAGGATCTTCCTTACCCAGGGATCAAACCCAGGTCTCTCACATTGCAGGCAGATTATTATCCCTTTGAGCCACCAAGGAAGCTCAGGAACCTTAAGAAAAATTCACATTGCCCAGTGAGTTTGCAAATTGGAAAGATAATTTTCAGTTATATTCCCATCATGTCTTTCTGTCACTTAAAAGGAGTCTTGTATGTGTTGAGCTACACATTTTTTCTGTGCATTTTCTTATGTATATAAGGAAACTTTCATAATACATCTCTGACCCAAAGAAAAAGACCTAAAGGAAAGATGATTAACACCTTCTTTCAAACGACAGTGAACCTGGGCCTCATCCTGAACACTCTGCTATCTTCTCCATTTCCTTCAATTACATACACAGAAATACTTAATATTTTGACATTTCAGTAGCAGCTGTTTTCCTCTTAAACCTTGATTGTTCTTAAATGTTCTTTCATGTAACCTAGGCTTATATCTCTGACCCACTGCATTTGGAAAATGGGCCAGACCACCAACATCAAGGGACCAAAAATGAGTTTTTACTCTTTCCCTCATTTGTTCAATTGAAGATAAGGAAGTGGGAAGTGGAGATGATTGCTTTTACTGAAATATAAAAACATTTATGTTCTTTAAGGTTAAATTTATTATCTAAAAGTAATAATATATATGAAGGAAGGATTATGAAAAAATTTGAAAAAAGGAAAAATGATGGTTCAAATGCCAAACTTATAAACACTTTAAAAAAATAAATGCATTATAATGAAAATATTGGTTACACTGAAAATTTTTTCTTCATATTATATCTTTCTAAAAAGAGGACTCTTACTGAAATATCACAATAAATAATTTATTTCTCTAAACTTCCAATCAATATATCCTATTAAATTATAAGCTATATCCTGAGTGATTTCTTAAAATCCACAGTTTGGTAGTCAAATAGACTTCAGAACAATTAAAAGAAAAATTAAATCAAATTAATTGCCAAATGTTCACTCAGTTCAGTTCAGTCACTCAGTCGTGTCTGACTCTGCAACCCCATGAACTGCAGCACATGAGGCCTCCCTGTCCATCATCAACTCCCAAAGTCTACCCAAACCCATGTCCATGGAGTTGGTGATGCCATCCAACCATCTAATCCTCTGTCGTCCCCTTCTCCTCCTGCCCTCAATCTTTCCCAGCATCAGGGTCTTTTCAAGTGGTCTTTGCATCAGGTGGCCAAAGTATTGGACTTTCTGCTTCAACATCAGTCCAATGAACACCCAGGACCAATCTCCTTTAGGATGGACTGGTTGGATCTCCTTGCAGTCCAAGGGACTCTCAAGAGTCTTCTCCAACACCACAGTTCAAAAGCATCAATTCTTCGGCGCTCAGCTTTCTTCACAGTCCAACTCTCACATATATACAAGACCACTAGAAAAACCATAGCCTTGACCTGATGGACCTTTGTGGACCAAGTAACGTCTCTGCTTTTCAATATGCTGTCTAGGTTGGTCATAACTTTCCCTCCAAGAAGTAAGTATGTTTTAATTTCATGGCTCCAATCACTATCTGCAGTGATTTTGGAGCCCAGAAAAATAAAGTCTGACGCTGTCTCGACTGTTTCCGCATCTATTTGCCGTGAAGTGATGGGACTGGATGCCATGATCTTAGTTTTCTCAATGTTGAGCTTTAAGCCAACTTTTTCACTNCAGAAATAGATGTTTTTCTGGAACTCTTGCTTATTCCATAATAGAGCAACTTAAATTGAGTCCTGAAGTTATTTACTTGCTCAGCTAGATAAATAAGAATTTTTTTTTTTAACAAAAGCTTTAACTGGGCATCTCTTGTTTCAACAAAGTCCAACAGACAATTTAGTCTTTAACTTAGAGATTATTTGTAGTAGTAGAAATAAATAGCATTTCTGCCCTGCATTGATAAGTGTGACTTCAAACCAACACTATCCAATGTTATCTCTGATAAAGTAGTTTGGGACATGGAACAGGACCAGAAACAAACATTTATTTAATAAACACATATTAAAAGGATATAAAATTTTATAATTGTTATAAAATTCTTCTAGCCTACTTTCCAGAATTCATGTCTGCACAATTAGCTTACTGCTATTACAATGTATTCTTTATTTTAAATGTTCAATATATCATTAACTTTTCTTACTAAATAGTGTGATGCTGTTTGGATTTCCTTCATCCAGCAAAAATCACAATTTTACAATTTATGATGAAGTAAAGGAAACTTAATAAACAAAAACACAATGGACTTTTATTCCCTTTGTTGTTAAGAAATACTAAGGAGACTAATATCACAATTTTTTTTCACACTGTACACAATTATTTTGAAGGAAGCAATTCATAGAAGACTCTATTAAATACATATCTATGTTTTATATTAAAACTGTGAGTTAATTTAAGTGACTACTTTTGAATAAGTAGAGAAGACTCTTGAGAGTCCCTTGGACTGCAAGGAGATCCAATCAGTCCATTCTGGAGATCAGCCCTGGGATTTCTTTGGAAGGAATGATGCTGAAACTGAAGCTCCAGTACTTTGGCCACCTCATGCAGAGTTGACTCATTGGAAAAGACTCTGATGCTGGGAGGGATTGGGGTCAGGAGGAGAAGGGGATGACCGAGGATGAGATGGCTAGATGGCATCACTGACTCGATGGGCATGAGTCTGAGTGAACTCCTGGAGTTGGTGATGGACAGGGAGGCCTGGCGTGCTGGGATTCATGGGGTCACAAAGAGTCAGACACGACTGAACGACTGAACTGAACTGAATTGAACTGAAAGTAATTTGCAAGAAAAAGTTAAAATTTTCATTCTGAGTAGTGTCAACTCTTATTAAGTTATATTAAAAATCCCTTATCAACATTATCTTGGACATATCTGCCCTTTAATAACATACAGTTTATCTACCAGTAATATTTTTTGCAAACTAGGCTTTGAAACAGTCTGAGAAGTAATTGGCAAAAAAAATCTAATTTTTAATTATTGTGATATAAGCAACTGAAACTGACTTGAAGTTATATTGTTGAGCTGTGAACTAGCAGAGATCTGTAGAGTTAAGTATAATGTGACAATTGAAAGAATATGAAAATTAAATTTTTGTAAAAAGTCACAAGGATCTATAGAAATTTTAAGTACACATTAAAAAGGAACTGCAGTTTTCAGATGTCTGTGAATTTATTTAAATAACAACCTTTTTCCTTAAGAAATAATATAGCCTTTTTATTTTTATGCATTATGTATGATATAAGAAAGAAGTACTGTGCTGCGATGTGGTTGAAAGGTTATTATTACTCCAATGACAGAAACAAAAGTATATTATCACTTGGATGATGTCAATGAAAGGGTATCATTACTATTTCTGAGGAGAACATTTTGGTAAGTAAACACACAAGTACAGTATTTATTACATTTTAGTCTACATGTGTCTCCAAGGAAATAAAAAAGAAAAGCAATTAGTTTGTGTTGCTGGGGGAAAAATCTTTGGTTTCATTTGTTCAAGAAAAATCTCTGAATCAATTATACTTTTATCAACTTTTCCTTCCCATTCTAGCATTCTATTTTGCCATCCACTCTACAATTCTCACACATATCTATCTCAAAGTTATCTTATAAGGAAGAGTGAAAACAAAAATCCCAATTGTAAAAGAAAGTGTTTAAAGTTTTCAATGTTAAGTCTATTCACAGTTATGTATATTAAACAGAATCATATCTATTGCATCCTTATAAGCCTCTGAAAATAAGGATATTTACGCTAAGGATATTTATGATATGCAAATAAATTTTTCCAAAATTTAATTACTGTAAACTAAGATTAAGCTAATCTGTTATTTAAATGACTACTTATTAGCTCCTTAGAAATCAGTGCTCATTGTTCTTTCTATTTGTCCAAGTAAACAGTCACGTGTAGAAACTTTTGAATACTATTAACGACATATAGATACAACAGATCACACCTAAAGCAGTATATTTCAAAAGCAGAATTATCTTTGCAGACAAAAAGATTGCAGCTGGAGTGTAACATATGCTATGAGTGTAACATATGTAACATAACTGTTTCTCTGATCAAACTTTTCTCTCCAAATCTAAATAATATTAACAAAGGAAAAAACCAGAAAGAAATTAGATACTCCAAAGCACACAGCCTGTTTTACCTCTATTGTCAGTCAGGTATATGGGATAAAATATGTAGTCTCTACATAAACAAACCTTCCACCATGAAAGTCAAGGAAGATCCAGCTGCGGATGCTGGCTACATGACATATTCTTGGCAAAATCACTTTATTGGCAATGATTTACATGTGTTATACTACATAGCGGAGAACAAAAATTGTCAGATCATCCCATTTTACCAAATACTAAGACTGTCTACTTGGTTGGAGTGGCAACTGACAGATCTTTTCATACTAAAGGTATATTTTCCCTTTTGCAATTAGCAAGCAACCTATGAAGTGATGACTTGTCTGTGCACACTCACTTCAGCTGTGTCCAGCTCTGCGATCCTGTGGACTGTAGTCCACCAGGCTCCTTTGTCCATGGAATTTCCCAGGCGAGAATACTGGAGTAGGTTGTCATGCCCTCCTCCACAGTATCTTCCTGAACCAGGGATCACACTCACATCTGTTGCATTCTCCTGCATTGGCAGGTAGATTCTTTAGCACTGTGCTACCTAGGAAGCCTTATCCTTTTCTACAGTGATGACTTATCACTGTGGAAAAAAAATGTATAAAAGTTTAAATGGGAGTTAATAGATGAACAAGTCCAAACAACTATACTTATAGTATGTATACTAAGTATGTATACTTAGTTGCTCAGTTGTGTCTGACTCTTTGCAACCCCATGGACTGTAGCTTGCCAGGCTCCTTTGTCCATGGAATTCTCTAGGCAGGAATACTGGAGAGGGTTGCCATTTCCTTCTCCAGGGGATTTTCCCAACTCAGGGACTGAACCTCCATCTCCTGCATTGCAGACAGTCTTCCATATTGCAGGTGGATTCTTTACTGCTGAGCCACCAGGGAAGCCCTAGGGAAAATGCCATCACAGAAATACACACGCTCAATCACAATTTACCTTCCTCACTGCACACATGTTTAAAGGGATATCTCTCTGACTCTTACGGATATGGAAGAAAAGATGCCTGGACCTTTGTTAGAAAAGTGAATTATCACATCTATTTCAGAAAGCAATCCAGCAACAATTATCAAATTAAAATGTAAACAAAGCCTTTGAGCCAAAAATCATATTACTGTGCTTCAAGCTATAGATATAAAGGCACCATGGACTTCCTAGGTGGTACAGTGGATAAGAATCTGCCTGCCAGTGCAGAGGACACAGGTTTGATCCCTGCATGGAAGATTCCACACGCCATAGAGCAACAAAGCCACTACGGAGCCTGTGTACTCCAACCATTGAAGCCCGCATGCCTGGTCTGTGCTCCGCAACAAAAGAAACCACCACAAGAAGCCCATGTACTACAGCGAAGAGCAGCCCCCGCTGGCTACAGCCAGAGACAGCCCACGTGCAGCAAGGAAAACACAGTGCAACCAAAAATAAAAGAAACCAATTAATTCTAAAAAAGAAAGAAAGGCACCAGTACTTAGAATACATAGTTATGGACATGGGTGTGGTGGTTGTTTCACTGGTTGTTATGAAGGGAAAAAAATAAACCTAGAAACAAACTGAACACTCATCAATGGGGAAATAAATATCAAGGAATAGTAAGCAGTCATTAAAAGTAATCAATTAGAGCAAATGCAAGAATTTCCATGAGGTAATGTTAAGTGAGAAAATCAAAGTACTAAAAGTTATGCAGAGTTAGATTTCATTTAATAAAACCAAAAGACCACATAAAATCTCTACATACACACATGTGTATGGATACATATGGTTATATATCTGTGGCTTTAAGAAAACAAAAAGACAAGACACAGGCTGAGAGAAAATATATGCAAGTTATACCTGATAAAAGTACTATGTCCAGAATATAAAAAGAACTCTTACAATCCAATAACAATACAATCCAATAATCCAAGTCTTTATATAAAAGGATAAGCAAATATCTAATTAACCTCCCCCCCAAAAGATCTTCAATGTAAGTAGCCATTAGTAAAATAGATACTTAAGCACAATGTGATACCGCTATATCTGCTACAGTGGCTATAATTAAAACAGCTGACAATCTCAGGTATTGGTAAAATGTGGTGAAACTGATATCTTCTTACATTTCTGGTAGCAACATATAATGATACAGCTACATTGGAAAACTGGTAGTTTTTTAGTTTGTTGAAAAGTAAAATGTGTACTTGCCATATAACCCAGAAATATGTATCTTATATATCTACCCAAGAGAAATGAAAACATATTTCCACAAACACTTGTAGACAGATAACTATTATTAATATTCCCTTGCTTAGAATAATTCACAATAGCTGAAACCTAGAAACAATCCATATGTCCATAAACTGGTGAATGTAAAAACAAAATATGATATAATCAAACATGAAATATTGTTCAGCAATTAAAAGAGTAAATGACAACATTATAGACATAGAAAACATATCAATGATTTTTCAGGGACTAGAGTAGGAGTAGAGGTTAACTGCAAAGAAGTACAAGGAAAATTTTTTAGTGACTAAATCTTATAAAACCAGACTGTGGTGATGACTTACATAATTATATAAATTTACTAAGCTTCANAGTCTGCTGTTCCATGTCTAGTTCTAACTGTTGCTTCCTGATCTGCATACAGATTTCTCAAGAGGCAGGTCAGGTGGTCTGGTATTCCCATCTCTCTCAGAATTTTCCACAGTTTATTGTGATCCACAGAGTCAAAGGCTTTGGCATAGTCAATAAAGCAGAAATAGATGTTTTTCTGGAACTCTCTTGCTTTTTCCGTGATCCATTGGATGTTGGCAATTTGATCTCTGGTTCCTCTGCCTTTTGTAAAACCAGCTTGAACATCTGGAAGTTCATGGTTCACGTATTGCTGAAGCCTGGCTTGGAGAATTTTGAGCATTTTCTGAAGGAGATCAGCCCTGGGATTTCTTTGGAAGGAATGAGGCTAAAGCTGAAGCTCCAGTACTTTGTACACCTCATGCAAAGAATTGACTCATTGGAAAAGACTCTGATGCTGGGAGGGATTGGGGGCAAGAGGAGAAGGGGACGACAGAGGATGAGATGGCTGGATGGCATCACTGACTCGATGGGCATGAGTCTCAGTGAACTCCGGGAGTTGGTGATGAACAGGAAGGCCTGGCGTGCTGTGATTCATGGGGTCGCAAAGAGTCAGACATGACTGAGTGACTGAACTAAACTGAACTGATAGCCAATTCATGTTTATATACACCAGAGGCCATCACAATATTGTAAAGAAATTATCCTCCAATGAGAATAAATAAGATTTTTTTAATTCTTAGGGAGTATAACAGTCTAATATATAACATATATTTATTTATTCACTGGTTAGAATACTATATAATATAATCCTTTCAGAAGACTAATAAAATATACTGAGAAAGATTTGAGATAGACAGAAAAGAGAGAGAAAGAGAAGAAAGAAAAGCAGAACATCATAGCACAGACTTATTTCTGGATAGCTCTGCCAAAAAATTAATGCAATGCCATTAATCTTACCATGTATTTATCATCAGACAGTTTTCAATTCTTTCAATGCCACTCATATCTCAGCCATAATGACACAGTGCCAATTAAAATTAATTTTTCATATATTTCTTCAGATACTTTTAATGGTTTATTAAATTCCAGAAGCTACATATTACATCTACTGTCTTCTATTCTCCAAGTTTGTATTTTGACAGGAAGCTATCAATCTTAACATAATTTATCCTTTGTTACTTATTGTTCACTGATTCCAGTGCCCTCTAAAATTCCCAGATGCTATATATATATATCAGCTTATAGGAAAAATTGGTTTATCAAAATCAATTAAAATTTCTTTATGATTACATACTCTTTCTACTTCACCTTCCACAGTATTTATATATTTCATATAGATATAAAGACCTAAAAGTGGAGTACTTTATGTTTCTTTGCATGGGTATTTTCTAAAATATTGTTTCCTTAAGCATTTAGAAAGTCAAAGAGGTTACTTGCTTTATAGAAAGGAAAATAACCAAGAGCTCTAGCCTTTTTTTCTTGCTAAAATAGATCATAATTTTGAGTAGCTTGAGAATGATAAAAAGTCAGAGGTTACAAATTTTATTGATTTTTTTTTTTTTTGGTACTTTTGCTATCATGAAACTCTGATGTCTATCTGGAAAGAATGAGAAATATAAAGTATCAAATCTAGGTTCATTGCGCTCTGGAGTTATTTGTGCTCAATGTAGGTATCCCTTCATATACTATTTAGGATTTGAACAGCTGCACAAGACAGAAAACAAAAATTACTAATATCTTGAACAAAACCATAGTATAATTCTCTCTCGTGTAAAATAATTTTGGGGTAAGGCAATCAAGAGATTTCAGAGACTCGTGTTTCCCATTCTAAAGGTCAATTGTGATTTGAAAAAAAAAGGAGAAGACAAAGAGCATATTTCCTCTTTTTAAAGAAGACTGCATAAATCCCACACAAATTTCCACTTATATGAATGAAAAGAAGTCAGTCACATGATCAAACCAACAATAAGATGAGAAACACTCTTTTAGTTGGTGAGAATATCAGAATTTTGCCATAAAAGAAGAAGAAATGGACATTAGAAGGCAATTAAAAATCCATGACACAACAATGTTCCCTCTTTGTCCCTCATTTTTAAAAGCATTCTTTAAATACTTTTAAAATCACCTGCTATATTCTTTTCTCTGAGT
Organism: Neotragus moschatus; assembly: GCA_006410615.1. Lineage (NCBI taxonomy): Eukaryota > Metazoa > Chordata > Mammalia > Artiodactyla > Bovidae > Neotragus > Neotragus moschatus. The sequence goes on along the minus strand of SJYA01001358.1, from coordinate 144,066 downwards.
AATGGCTTTCATTATCTAATACCTAACTTATCAACTCTATGTAATTGTCATTGTTTTCAAAGTTCTATTTATTATACAGTTCTGTCTTTAAAGTTCTTAATTTCCAAATGACTACTGTCTTTTCTGGGGGACTTCCCTGGTGGCTCGGTAGCAAAGGATACATCTGCGAATGCAGGAGACATAGGTTTGATTCCTGGGTTGGGAAGATACCCTGGAGAAGGAAATGGCAACCCACTCCAGTGTTCTTGCCTGGGAAACCACATGGACAGAGAAGCCTAGCAGGCTAATCCACGGGGTTGCAAAAGAGCTGGACATGACTTAGCGACTTAACGATCACTGTCGTTTCTACTTGACCTTTCTACAGTGTGACAGACACACTGCTCTGCACTCATCTCACCAAACCCCTATTCTATTTTCTGCAAGGGGATGTAAGGGGTGCACAGAAGACTATATTTGCCAGTCTCCTTTACTATAAATTAAAACCATATAACTAAATTAAGGCCAATGGAATACTGAAAGAAGTGATATATTCTTAAAAGATTCTCTCTGATAGTTCACTCTTTCTATATCTGAGACATGTGTGATGGAATTCAAGATGGCAGAGCTAAAGATCTGAAGATGTCTACAGGTGTAAATCATTGTTTAGAGATGAACAATCCAGGAAAATTACTACACAAACCCCTATCAGACTTCCTGTTAAAATTATGAGATTTGCCATTTATTTCTTCCATAAAACATTAATTACACTGATTAACACAAACAGGTATCAATAATTTTAAGGGCTCATTATATTTTCTAATGAATCAAATACAGTTCATACCAGATTAGTTCTGTTAAGTGGACGAATTGTGTTTAAAATGATAGGTTTACTTGATATCAGCCAGACAGATTAAAATCCAAGGTTAATCAAATTATGAAAGAGGAATTATATATAATAACATAAAGGAGAAAAATCACAATCAATTAGGGCAAATTCTGGAAACTCTTCAAATAAGTCTAATGATTTTGATTAACATTCTTTCAATGTTATATATACCCATTGTCTCTATGATCACAACTCTTGTTTAATCTCTGTTTTAGCACAAACACAGAGCATCTTACTTTGTACAGAATAAGTGTTCCATTATAACGATGATAATGTTAATGATTAAAGTTACACGGAAGATGTATGATGAGAGGAATGAAGAGAAACTTTTACAAATATAATAGGACCCTTTCCAAAGTAGTTTTAGAAAACTTCAGTATATTGGCTTCCATGATAGCTCAGTTGGTAAAGAATCCACCTGCAATGCAGGAGACTGGTTTGATTCCTGAGTGGGGAAGATCTGCTGGAGAACGGATATACTACCCACTCCAGTATTCCTGGACTTCCCTTGTGGCTTAGCTGGTGAAGAATCCGCCTGCAATGTGGGAAACCTAGTTTGGATCCCTGGGTTGGGAAGATCCCTTAGAGAAGGGAAAGGCTACCCACTCCAGTAGTCTGGCCTGGAGAATTCCATGGACTGTAGAGTCCATGGGGTGCAAAGAGTCAGACACAACTGAACAATTTTTCACTATCACCAATGTTAATGAAGCTGACAGTGATAATGATAGTATTGATAAAGTTGAAGTAAAAACTGTACATTGGTGTCATTTTATCAATACTAGCAATATATATAATACTTACTAGCATAGAAATACTTTCAAATAGTGAGTTTGGAGATGGAGTTGTTAAAGTTATTCTCTGTTCATTTAATATTTCCCATTCCCAGTGCAGAATTTCCAATAGTGCTAAATTCAGCTTTCTTTTTTTAATTTTTTCCCTTTAATATCTGGTTGCCTTACATCTTGTAATAGGTGCCAAGATTTATCATATGGTCACTTTCACAGAAGTTTTCACTTTTGAGCTTTCTTCCACATATGTATTTGTGAAAATGAATCAACACATTTAAATCCTAATTGGCACCCTCACTTTTCACTAAAAATAAAGTGTCCTCCTCTGAAATCCAAAAGTCAACACTCATTTTGTTCTCTGCTGACATGTGAATATTTAGCCTTCCAGTGCCTCCACACCTGAAAGAAGTCACAAGAAAGATCCTCTACCCAAATAAGACAGAATTTGAGTAAATAAGCAACATGGCTGAGGTAAGGCTCCATCTACAGTTACTGAACACTTAAAACATGAATTGCAATATATGTAAATGTTTTTAGGTGACAAAGTACAAGGACAGAGTCTTTCTCATGCTGTGTAGTTTGTGCAGAAATAGTGATGATATTAATTCTAGTTGTTTGAGCAGAGGTCACATTAAGGTCATATGGAAGACATATGCTGAGAGGAATGAAGAGAAACTTTTATAAATATAATAGGACTCCTTCGAAAGTAGTTTTAGAAAAACTTCAGTAAAAACTGGTACTGTTAACGATGACAAGACAAAAGAGAAGAAAGGGGGAAAGGTATTCAAAAGAAAAAGAAATTTACGGACTAAAATTTGGGTTTTTTTAAGTAGTGCAGAAAAGAGAAAGAAAAATATTATGAGATGCAACAAAGAGCACAAAATAACACAGGTTTATCCTATCCTGCTGCTGTTGCTGCTGCTGCTGCTGCTAAGTCGCTTCAGTCGTGTCCGATTCTGTGCGACCCCATAGATGGCAGCCCACCAGGCTTCCCTGTCCCTGGAATTCTCCAGGCAAGAACACTGGAGTGGCTTGCCATTTACTTTCTTTCAATTTTCTCTGAAAAGAAAAAAATGGTCATGACAACAGAAAAGAGACAGGGTTATCTCAGATGGGAAACCATCAGGAAACCACGTGGAGTACAACATCAACTACGGAAGATTGTTGCAAGTACAAAGGAGAAAATAATCTGACTTATTTGATAACAGAAAACTTGCCCCCACCTCCCAAAAAGATTAAAATTTTTTTCATACTTAAATAGAAATAGATTCAGATTATAAAGAATTGAAAAGGACTCGAAGTGCTCTTTTGGTGAATGTCTGTATTTGTATTCATTTTCATGTCCTCATCTTCAGTCCCCAGCCTGAGCTCCCACCTTACAAAGAGTGCCTGGCACAAAATGAACTGTCATTAAATGTCAGATGAAATGTTCTTGAATTCAAAATGCTGTTCTACAAGAAGGATACAAAAGTGTTCTTTATGTCCAATGATGTTTTATATGTTGGAAACTGCACAGAACTTAATGTTACATTTATGTACTTAATTTTCACACCTTTGATGGAAATCCTTCTCTATCTTGGAAGGTATCTTTAAACTATCCAAGACTGCAGTTTGGTATTCTTATACAAAAGAAGCAGCAGAGGAGAAAGCAGATAACTAGAAAACAAATTAATTCACCAGATCTTCCTTAGTGATAAATGGACTGACAGATATCAATGCCAAATTACCCTTATATACATACACTCCAAGTGTTGCTTCTCAGGAGACGTGCTACTGCTAACAAAAAATATATACAAATATTGAGGAATCAATTTAGATGTTTATAATACAATGACTTTTGACCTGAAGAGAGTGATCTGTAGGGAGGGAATAAATACCATGGTTGGCAATTGCAGCAAAAGAACCTACCAATTCTATATAATATGGTTCTCAAAAACCTAGACTATCAGAGCATTTGCTGATCAGACATGGAGGAAGATAATAGAGAGCTGTAAAAAATTTTTTTCTTCCTGAAATAGATGATAATTTTGAGAGGCTTGAGAAATGATAGAAAGTCATGAGCTACCTCTTCTCTTGATTTGTTATGCTTCTGCTATCAGGTACCTCTTTTGACTACTTGGAAAAACTCATAAATATGCAATATCCAGTCGTGTTTTAGTGCGCCATGGAGCTAGGTTAAAGGAAATGTGTTTGTGTGTTTGTTCAGTCATGTCCAACTCTTTGCAACCCCATGGGCTGGAACCCACCAAGATCCCTTGTCCATGGGATTCTCCAGGCAAGAATACTGGAGTGGGTTGCCATTCCCTTCTCCAGAGGATCTTCCTGACCTCAGGATTGAACCTGTGTCTCTTGAGTCTCCTGCACCGCAGGCAGATTGTTTACCACTGCACCATCTGGGTTGATACAAAGGAAATATAAGAGCTATAGAATTGAATCTTTAAATTTAGAAGAACAATGCATACAGAATATAAACTAGGAAAATATGAGGAAAAGCATGAAGGAGTAGAAAACAATACAGAATCAACTATTTTAAAAAGTAAGAAGGAACAAAATCTAAATCAACAAGGATCCCAGACATGGGCCTTAGGGGCTCTTCAACCTATCTGACTCATAGAGAAGTTATCATTACCCACTGGAGAGATGATCTTGCTGACCAAAAGGGCAGGGGAAACCTGAGGAAGGGAGATAGGGGAAATAATTTCTCTCTGAAAAAACAGATTAGAACTTAAAAAGGTGACTGTTTCCACTGACTTGTGCTTCTGTGAAAGGAACTGAATCAAGACTTCCACTTCTGGTCCTACCTTGTGTCTTCTTGCCTATGACTTTTTATGCAATTCTGCAGTCTGTTTCTATATCTACTATTCAGATGACCTATACTAAAAACCAAAAAAAATCTACTATAAAATGCTTTTGTGACATACGTGCAATAATAATCAAAGCAAGTATTTACCTTACCATAATTAAATCTGTATAACAATTTTGTTATGCAAAGGATGTTCCTGGACCTAGTACTTTTCACTATTATCCTATAGCACTGTGTGACTTTAATCTATATACTGCTTTTTTTCTTTTTCAAGGCTCTTTCATTTATATTGACTTCTTCTGTTCAGTTCAATCACTCAGTCGTGTCCAACTCTCTGTGACCCCATGGACTGCAGCATGCCAGGCTTCCCTGTCTATCACCAACTCTTGGAGCTTGAATCAAACTCATGTCCATTGAGTTGGTGATGCCATCCAACCATCTCATCTTCTGTTGTCCCCTTCTCCTCCCACCTGCAATCTTTCCCAGCATGAGGGTCTTTTCCAGTGAGTCAGTTTTTCGTATCAGGTGTCCAAAGTATTGGAGCTTCAGCTCCAGCATCAGTCCTTCTAATAAATAATCAGGACTGATTTTGTTTAGGACTGACTGGTTTGATCTCCTAGCTGTCCAAGGGATTCTCAAGAGTCTTCTCCAAGACCACAGTTCAAAAGCATCAATTCTTCAGTGCTCAGCTTTCTTTGTAGTCCAACTCTCACATCCATACATGACTACTGGAAAAACCATAGCTTTGACTAGACAGACATTTGTTGGCAAAGTGGGGATCTGTTCTGTGAGATAAGACATAACTTCTGGTTTTGAAGACGAAGAAAACAAAGTATCAAAAGGTCAGGCAGCTAAATCTAAGTGCAAAACATACTTCACAATTCCCAGCTCATTGAGAAAAGAAGTTAAATTCTCTGTCCTATATTTACCCTACCCCATATTGAGGTGTACATTTCAACACATATTTAACTTAGTTTGTCATTAAATAGTAGTGAGATATTTTAATTAATATCTTATTCCAAGAATAAGCTCCATAAGTCTCTTTTTGTTCATCATAACTCTCACACAAATCAGGGTCCTGGCACACTTGAGATATTCAATAGATTCTTATTGCAGGAACGTATGGATGATTTTCTTTTCATTAAATGGTACCTAATCTTTGTCCCTTCACTTAGTTGTACTTCAACTACATCACTTGCAGCTCTCTGTTACACTTGGTTATCTCTGCATTTCCTTCTGCTAGACTATGGATTCTTAATTATCTACAACCATCAAGACCTAATACAGATCTTTGTCCTGCTGTGGTATCCAATAAGTGGCTGAGAAATTTTAATTTTTCTCCATGAAGTCTAGGAAGTTTGCTAGTATGATTTTTTAAGTGCCATGATCATTTTATTAGAGACAAGCCACCCATGCAGTAAGTCCTTGATGAATTTCAGGACATACATTTTCCAAGTGAGTAAATAATTCTTTCTTGGTCCAGAGCCATGACACATATTATAGGAATCATGAATGGCTGCCTGACAATCCATGTAATATCACCTTTTTCCTTTAGATAACAACCTTCTTAATCCAGTATCAGAGAACAGGTAAAAACTGAACACTCAGATTGGCCATTTGAATTCTGACATTTCTTGCTAATATGTTGCCAGTAATTGCTCTCAGTTGGGGACCAAATTCCCTAAAACAGGTGGTGATTTTTTGTGGGTTCTGTTTCTTGTTTTTTCATAAGCATCAAGCCCTTACCCTTGAATGTGAGGAATGCCAATGGTTAAAAAATAATAATAATACTGACCTAACATTCTGTACAATTAGAAGCTGCACTTCGCCAAACTAGAAAACTAAACATTTCTAAAAAGTTTCCTGCACATCTCACACCTAAAGGGAGAAGTGACATTTTCAGTTCTTGTGTCTCAATCAGGAATAAAGTTCTCCCAATTTAAGAAAGGAAACCAGCCGTAATTCAGAGACATTTTAAAGGTCAGTAATATATGACATAGAGCTGAAGTCTGTGAAAAAACGTCACTACTTTTAAACAACGAAACTATCCACTCAACCTTCAAAAACATAATNGTATCAGAGAACAGGTAAAAACTGAACACTCAGATTGGCCATTTGAATTCTGACATTTCTTGCTAATATGTTGCCAGTAATTGCTCTCAGTTGGGGACCAAATTCCCTAAAACAGGTGGTGATTTTTTGTGGGTTCTGTTTCTTGTTTTTTCATAAGCATCAAGCCCTTACCCTTGAATGTGAGGAATGCCAATGGTTAAAAAACAATAATAATACTGACCTAACATTCTGTACAATTAGAAGCTGCACTTCGCCAAACTAGAAAACTAAACATTTCTAAAAAGTTTCCTGCACATCTCACACCTAAAGGGAGAAGTGACATTTTCAGTTCTTGTGTCTCAATCAGGAATAAAGTTCTCCCAGTTTAAGAAAGGAAACCAGCCGTAATTCAGAGACATTTTAAAGGTCAGTAATATATGACATAGAGCTGAAGTCTGTGAAAAAAAGTCACTACTTTTAAACAACGAAACTATCCACTCAACCTTCAAAAACATAATTAAGATGATATCTTCGTAAAGAAAAAATGCTAAGTCAGATATTTCACAAAATAAGAGCCTAGTTTCAATGAAATTCAACTTCATATAACCAAGAGGTTCTTATTAATAAATGTCATTCAGATCCCTACCCAAATGATATCCATAGTGACACAGAGACAATTTATTGATCATAATGATTCAAATCCCTGAATCTCCTTACTCCTAACCTTTATTTAAGGAGTAATTTTTGTTTCACTTATATGCCTTTGTAAGGGACAGCTATAGGTCATCCCAGGTGGCACAGTAGTAAAGGATCGGCCTGCCAATGCAGGAGATGCAGGGGACACAGGTGTGGATGATCCCTGGGTCAGAAAGACCCCCTGGAGGAGGAAATGGCAACCTACTCCAGTATTCTTGCCTGGAAAATTCCACGGACAGAAGGAGCCTGGCAGGCTACTGCCTATGGAGGTTGCAAAGAGTCAGACGTGTGTGAGCACAAGAGAGAAGGGGAGAGAGGTCAACCATTTCCTTAAGTTTCCTGCAGAATTGCATTTATTTTCATACCTGAAAAATAGCTATCTGCTTGATCTAGTTCTAGTTCTTAATCACTTGCTTTTGGTCTTTCTGTTCTTGCTCTTAGTAATCCCCCAAATAAGAAAAGTGTCTTAATTGTAAACTATGACAGCCTCAGTTGAAAAGCTGCCTGCAAAATTTTTGTAAATCATTTTAATTTTGTTTTTTTATTTCTCAACACATTTATTATCTCCAGTATTGCCTTAATGATGCTTAAGATTTGGTTTTAATATAGACATAAAAATTATAATTTATAAATACATTTAACATAAAAACAAACCCTTTCCAATCTGCTTTAGCCTCTAGAAAACACATCAGCTTGAACAAAAGACTCTGGGAACATAAGAATAGATGTCTTAGTTAGCTCTGGCCACTATAACAAGAGACTATAAGTTAAGTGTCTTATAAACAACAAAACTTTATTTCTTACAGTTATGGAGACTCCAAGATGAGGGTGCCAACATGACTGAGTTCTGCAGAGAGGCCCTTCCTGGGTTGCACCCTGTCAACTTCTTGTATCATCACATAGCAGAGAACAGAGAGGCAAAGCAAGCTCTCCATGACTCTTATAAGGGAACTAATCCCACTCATGATAGGTCCACCCTCATGACCTCATCAACTCCTAAATATCTCCCCAAATCCCTACTTTTCAAAACATTTAGGGGGTAGAGTTTCAACACATGAATGTTGGGGACACACAACATTCAGTCATAACATGAAATATTGCTATATCATGTAGAATGTCAAAGGGGAATAGGATATGCCACTTCAACATATGTCATTTGGCAGAAGAACTATTTTGAGCTGAAGGCAATAGAGAAGCAGCAGATATAAGTAGAACTCTCTGCACTTCCCCCTTTTTCCTAAAACAAAGCATAAATTTCCATTTGTAACTGTGTTCCGCTCTCTACAAGGAAGAAACTATTTGCAGAACAAACCACACTCAATAACCCTATCTACTATGCATCTTCTAGTCATCTTCCCATAATTTACTACCCCAAGCAGGCCAAACTCCCTTTCCCTTTGTTAAAATGGTATACATGCCCTGAACCTAACTTTCTCTTTATGGTTTCCTTTTATTATCTATATGGGCTGCATACACATAAAATACTAATATCAATAAAGAAATATATGTCTTTCTCTCATTGATCTGTCTTTTGTCAGTTTAATTTGCAGACTCTCAAACTTTGATTCTAAGAGGGAAGAGGAGAACCTTTTCTGTCCCAGCAATGCTTTTGGCTGCAAGAAACAGAGAAGTCACTAAAACAAAATGGGCTTCAATAAAGACATTTGTTATGTCATATAGAGAGTTCATAGATATAGCAGGGCAGGAATGGTTCATTGGTTAATCTTGTCAGCCCATTATATCATGAACAACTCAGGTTCTTTCCATCTCTTCCCTATGCCATCATCTGAACGTGGACATGTGTCCTTAAGCTTGTCTCCTCCTGATAGTGAGATGGTTGCAGTAGCTTCAAACACTGCATCCGTATACAACNGCTCGAATATGTGCTGGTGGGCAAGGCCTTTCAGCAGCTAGCCTTTGCCACAGTCCAGGGTCATGTCAGGCCTTCTGACAACTCCACCAATATTCTACCATTCAGTTTTCAATTTCTTGAGCATGATCATCTTTATACCTCTTCAGTGCAATTGCCTGTAAAGTTTCCTGTGACAGAAAAATATCCTTTCTCATGTGGTCAACCTTTGAGACATCTTGAGATTCACTCTTCAGGCACAGCTTGCCAGATAACCTCAAATAGAATTAGACATCCTTTTTCTAAGCGCCTTTAATCATGTTTTGCTATAATTTTGTTATTGTTTATTTGAACTTTTAACATGCTTGTTTCCCTCTTTAGATGGCAAATTTATTGAAGACAAATTCTCTATTTTATTCATTTTTTTTAAAACTCCCATTACTTTTTGCAGTACCTTGAACATAGAAAGTACTTATTAAATACTCGCTAAATTAAAATTTTGAATTTCACATAAATCTAAAACAAGCAAAGAAATTTTCTACTATCACTATAATGCCAAGGTCCTGTGTGAACTGTATAACTTACTGTCAATCCTTTCTTAGACTATAAGTAGTCAGCCTCACTGACAGAAATACTCTTGAAGGAAATGCATTCTCAGATTTAAATCTCACTGTTACAAACAGGAATGTAAACTGCCATATGTTGAAGATTTTTTGTTTTATAGTATGTTTAATACCCAGTCAGTTCAATGCTTCTCTCCAGCTATCCAGAGAACTTCAGATATTTCCAATTCTTTTTATTTCTTTCTCTTTTTTTCTTTTCTTTTTCCATTTCTGTCAGCTCATTGTAGAACTTTCAGCTAGATAAAGTATAAGATGGTTCTGAAATGTTTCATTTAAATATTCTTCAGTTACTTTATTCTTTAGTTCAACTAGAATAGTAATGATATGTAATATTGTCTCTTTCAAATTCCAAGAAGCAAATTTCTTGTGTACTATTTTAGCACAAAAATTTAGAAATACCTCCACTGATTTGTAACATTTTTCCCTTTCTCAACTGGCACTTTTTGGTGCCATAACTGTCCCATTCACCTAGGGACATCCCCTACATTTACATCCCCTAAAATCTCAGCAGCAGTAATGATGCTTTTTTCACTGATATATTTCAAATTTCTGGAACAGTGCTGGTTCATACCACAGGCACTCAGTCATTTCTGCGNTTGCAACTGGCACTTTTTGGTGCCATAACTGTCCCATTCACCTAGGGACATCCCCTACATTTACATCCCCTAAAATGTAAACATCTCAGCAGCAGTAATGATGCTTTTTTCACTGATAAATATCAAATTTCTGGAACAGTGCTGGTTCATACCACAGGCACTCAGCCATTTCTGCAGGGTGAATGAATGTATTTATAACTTCTATATCCAAGCACATACAGCTTAAAAGACCTTCCAAGTCTGTTTTTATTTTCTCTCATCCTAATTTCTTCTTGTTCATATTCCTATTAAATTTTACATANAATTTCTTGTGTACTATTTTAGCACAAAAATTTAGAAATACCTCCACTGATTTGTAACATTTTTCCCTTTCTCAACTGGCACTTTTTGGTGCCATAACTGTCCCATTCACTTAGGGACATCCCCTACATTTACATCCCCTAAAATCTCAGCAGCAGTAATGATGCTTTTTTCACTGATATATTTCAAATTTCTGGAACAGTGCTGGTTCATACCACAGGCACTCAGTCATTTCTGCGGGGTGAATGAATGTATTTATAACTCCTATATCCAAGCACATACAGCTTAAAAGACCTTTCCAAGTCTGTTTTTATTTTCTCTCATCCTAATTTCTTCTTGTTCATATTCCTATTAAATTTTACATAAACTAATATATGCAAAAAAACTAAAACCAACTTCATCTGTTTTCACTTCCCAGTCTGTTTCATATACCACAATCAACTTTAACTTACAAAAGTATTTGAAGATTCCATTCTACCAATAATATCTTGGTTGGAATCGAAAGACTTCTATAATTTGGCTTAACTTAATTCAGCTCTAATTCAATGTGGCTGCCTACTCATCATTTCTGAATAAATTTACTTTACATTTTCTTACCTTGTTTCATCACTTGTACTCTTGATCTCTCACAGAATGCTCTCCTTGTATACATATGTGTCCCCACCCACAGACATCTTACTCAAGGTGTTTTTAGGTGCTAAGTTTATCTTACTTCCTCCAAAACATCACCCCTGATTATTCCAACAAGTCCCCAANTCTTACCTTGTTTCATCACTTGTACTCTTGATCTCTCACAGAATGCTCTCCTTGTATACATATGTGTCCCCACCCACAGACATCTTACTCAAGGTGCTTTTAGGTGCTAAGTTTATCTTACTTCCTCCAAAACATCACCCCTGATTATTCCAACAAGTCCCCAACAATGAAAGTATTATGGTTTTAAAAGTTTGAGGATAAACTAATAGAATGTACAAATACTTTCTTGAGAGAACTATGAATATATACATCCACACAATACTCTCCTAAGGAATCAAAAATGTTTTTGGTGGTCCTGCACCACTCATAAGTTAGCTTATATCTTTAGGTATCAATATTTTTCTCCCCAACCAAGTTACAAAAACCTGAAGAGAATGTATGTGTGTGTTCAGTCATTCAGTTATGTCCAACTCTCCATGACCCAATGGACTACAAACCAATAGGCTCTTCTGTTCATGGAATTTTATAGGCAAAAATTACTGGAGCAAGTTGCCATTTCTTTTACTCTAGGGGATCTTCCCAACCCAGGGATCAAACCCATATCTCCAGTATATCCTGAATTGGCAGNCATGACCCAATGGACTACAAACCAATAGGCTCTTCTGTTCATGGAATTTTATAGGCAAAAATTACTGGAGCAAGTTGCCATTTCTTTTACTCTAGGGGATCTTCCCAACCCAGGGATCAAACCCATATCTCCAGTATATCCTGAATTGGCAGGCAGATTCTTTACCACTGAGCTACATGGGAAGTTCCTTGAAGACTATAAACCATGTTATAAATGTGTATTTGCTGTTGTTGTTCAATCAATAAGTTGTGTGATCTCTGTGATCTCATGGACTACAGTAAGCCAGGGTCCCCTGTCCTTCACTATCTCCCAGAGTTTGCTTAGATTCAGGTCCATTGAGCTGGTAATGTTATCTAACCATCTCATCCTCTACCATTCCTTCTCCATTTACCTTCATCATCAGCATCAGGATCTTTTCTGATGAGTCAGACCTTCATATCAGGTAGACAAAGTATTGGAGCTTCAACTTCAGCATCAGTCCTCCCAATGAATATTCAGGATTGAATCCCTTTAGGCTTGACTGGTTTGATCTCCTTGTTGTCCAAGGGACTCTCAAGAGTCTACTCCAATACCACAATTCAAAAGCATCAATTTTTTGATGCTGAACCTTCCTTATGGTCCAACTCTCACATCCATACATGACGACTAGAAAAACTATAGCTTTGACCGGATGGACCTTTGTCAGCAAAGTGATGTCTCTGCTTTTTAATCCCCTGTCTGGGTTCACCACAGCTTTCCCTCCAAGGANAAGCATCAATTTTTTGATGCTGAACCTTCCTTATGGTCCAACTCTCACATCCATACATGACGACTAGAAAAACTATAGCTTTGACCGGATGGACCTTTGTCAGCAAAGTGATGTCTCTGCTTTTTAATCCCCTGTCTGGGTTCACCACAGCTTTCCCTCCAAGGACCAAGTGTCTTTTAATTTCCTGCCTGCAGTCACCATCCATGGTGATTTTGGAGTCCAAGAATAGAAAATATGCCACTGCTTCCACTTTTTCTCCTTCTATTTGCCATGAAATGATTGGACTGGATGTGATGATCTTAGCTTTTTGAATGTTGAGTTTAAGCCAGCTTTTTCTCTCTCTTTCTCACTCATCAAGAGACTCTTTAGTTTCTCTTTAGTTTCTTCCACTAGAGTGCTGTCATCTGCACATCTGAGGTTATTGATATTTCTCCTGGAAATCTTAATTCCAACTGGTAATTCATGCAGCCTGGCATTTTGCATGATTTACTCTGCAGAAGATAAATAAGTAGAGTGACATATACAGCCTTGACGTACTCCTTTCTCAATTCTGAACCAGTCCATTGTTCCATGTTCGGTTCTAACTGTTGCTTCTCAACCCACACACAGGTTTCTCAGGAGCCAGGTCAGATGGTATGNTTTGTCAGCAAAGTGATGTCTCTGCTTTTTAATCCCCTGTCTGGGTTCACCACAGCTTTCCCTCCAAGGAGCAAGTGTCTTTTAATTTCCTGACTGCAGTCACCATCCATGGTGATTTTGGAGTCCAGGAATAGAAAATATGCCACTGCTTCCACTTTTTCTCCTTCTATTTGCCATGAAATGATTGGACCGGATGTGATGATCTTAGCTTTTTGAATGTTGAGTTTAAGCCAGCTTTTTCACTCTCTTTCTCACTCATCAAGAGACTCTTTAGTTTCTCTTTAGTTTCTGCCACTAGAGTGCTGTCATCTGCACATCTGAGGTTATTGATATTTCTCCTGGAAATTTTAATTCTAACTGGTAATTCATGTAGCCTGGCATTTTGCATGATTTACTCTGCAGAAGATAAATAAGTAGAGTGACATATACAGCCTTGACATACTCCTTTCTCAATTCTGAACCAGTCCATTGTTTCATGTTCGGTTCTAACTGTTGCTTCTCAACCCACACACAGGTTTCTCAGGAGCCAGGTCAGATGGTATGGCATTCCCATCCCTTTAAAAATTTTCCACAGTCTGCTGTAATCCACACAGTCAAAGGCTTTACCATAGTCAATGAAAGAGTAGATGTTTTTCTGGAATTCCTTGCTTTCTCTGTGATCCACAAATGTTGGCAATTTGATCTCTGCCTTTTCAAAACCCAGCTTGTATACCTGCAAGTTTTCAGTTCATGTACTGTTGAAGACTAGCTTGAAGGATTTTGAGCATAACCTTACTAGGATATGAAATGAGCACTATTATATACTAGTTTGAACATTCTTCAGCATAGCCCTACTTTTGGACTGGAATAAAAACTGACCTTTTCCAGTCCTCTGGCCACTGCTGAGTTTTCCAAATTTGCCAACATATTGAGTGCAGCACTTTAACCACATCATCTTTCAGAATTTGAAATAGCTCAGCTGGAATTCCATCACCTTCACTAGTTTTGTTTGTAGTAATGCTTCCTAAGGCCCACTTGACTTCACACTCCAGATATCTGGCTCTAGATGAGTGATCACACCATCCTTGTTATTCGGGTCATTGAGACCATTTTTGTACAGTTCTTCTGTGTATTCTTGCCACTTAATCCAAATCTCTTCTGCTCCCGTTAGGTCCTTATCGTTTTTGTCCTTTATCATGCCCATCTTTGCATGAAATGTTCTCTTCATATCTCCAATTTTCTTGTAGAGCTCTCTAGTCTTCCCCATTCTATTTTTTTCCTCTGTTTCATCACACCACTCATTGAAGAAAGCCTTCTTATCTCTCCTTGCTCTTCTCTGGAACTCTGCTTTCAGTTGGGTATGTCTTTCCCTTTCTCCTTTGCCTTATGCTTAACTATTTGTAAAGCCTCCTCAGACAACCACTTTGCCTTCTTGCATTTCTTTTTCTTTGGGATAGTTCTGGTCACTGCCTCCTATACAACATTATAAATCTTCATCCATTGTTCTTTAGGCACTCTATCTGCCAGATGTAATCTCCTGAATCTATTTATCACCACCACTGTATAATCATACGGGATTTGATTTAGGTCATACTTGAATAACCTGGTGGTTTTCCCTAGTTTCTTCAATTTAAGCCTGAATTTTGCACTAAGGAGTTCATGATCTGAGCCATAGTCAGCTCTAGGTTTTATTTTTGCTGACTGTACAGAGCTTCTCCATCTTTGGCTACAAAGAATATAATCAATCTGATTTCAGTAATGACCATCTGGTCATGTCCATGTGTAGAGTCATCTCTTGTATTGCTGGAAGAAGCTGTTTGCTATGACCAGTGTGTTCTCCTGACAGAACTCTGTTAGCCTTTGCCCTGCTTCGTTTTGTACTCCAAGGCTAAATTTGCCTGTTACTCCAGGTATCTCTTGACTTCCTACTTTTACATTTCAATCCCTTGTGATGAAAATGACATTTTTTTTTTGATGTTATTTCTAAAAAAAGTCTTGTAGGTCCTCACAGAACCGGTCAACTTCAGCCTCTTCAGCATCCATGGTTGGGGCACAGACTTGGATTACTGAGATACTGAATGGTTTGCCTTGGAAACAAACCAAGATCATTCTGTCATTTTTGAGACTGCACTCAAGTACTGCATTTCATACTCTTGTTGACTGACTATAAGGGCTACTCCAACTCTTCTAAGGGATTTTTGATCACAGTAGTAGATATAATGGTCATCTGAATTAAATTCTTCCATTCCTGTCCACTTTAGTCCACTGATTTCTAAGACGTCGATGTTCACTCTTGCCATCTCCCGCTTGAATATGTAGTATTTACCTTGAGTCACAGATCTAACACTCCAATTTCCTATACAATACTTTTACCACTTTCAAAAGACTAAGATCATGGCATCTGATCCCATCACATCATGGCAAATAGATGGGGGAAAAATGGAAACAGTGATAGACTATTTGCTTGGGCTACAAAATCATGGCTGTGACCTCAGATATGAATTTAAAAGATGATTGCTCCTTGGAAGGAAAGCTATGACAAACCTAGACAGCATATTAAAAAGCAGAGACATGACTTTGCCAACAAAAGTCCAACTAGTCAAAGTTATGGGCTTTTCCAGTAATCATGTATAGATGTGAAAACTGCACCATAAAGAAGGCTGAGAGCTGAAAAATTGATGCTTTCAAACTGTGGTACTGGAGAAGACTCTTGAAACTCCCTTGGAGAGCAAGGAGATAAAGCCAGTTAATTCTAAAGGAAACCAAACCTGTATATCCATTGGAAGGACTGATGCTGAAACTGAAGCTCCAATACTTTGGCTCCCTGATGGGAAGAGCCAACTCACTGGAAAAGATCTTGATGCTGGGAAAGATTGAGGGCAGAAGGAGAACAGGGCAAGATGGTTGGACGGTATCACCAACTCAACAGACATGTGTTTGAGTAAACTCTGGGAGATAGTGAAGGACCAGGAAGCCTGGTATGCTGCCATTCATGGGGTTGCAAAGAGCCAGACATGATTGACTGTCTGAACAACAATGCAATATTGTTTTCTACAGCATCAACTTTACCTTCATCACCAGACATATCTACAACTGAGCATCATTTCCAGTTTGGCCCAGTGGCTTTCTTCTTTCTGGAGCTATTGAATAACTGCCCTCTGCCCCTCCCCAGGAGCATATTGGACACCTTCTGACCTGTGGGCTCATCTTCCTGGTGTCATATCTTTTTGCCTTTTCATACTGTTCATGGGGCTCTTGAGGCAAAAATACTGGATTGGTTTGCCAGTCCCTCCTCCAGCAGACCATACTTGTGTCAGAACTCTTCACTATGACCCATCTGTCTTAGGTGGCCCTGCATGGCATGGCTTATAGCTTCACTGAGTTATGAGAGCCCCTTCACCATGATAAGGCTGTGGTCCAAGAAGGGGTAAATGTGTATATATTCTTATATAAGTTCCACAGTGTCTTAATTAGAGCTAAATATTTTTTAATTTAAAAATCTGTTTTACTGAAGTCCATTTTATAAACAATTGTAATAAAAATTAATGACAACTAAGATTGTATAAATTTTCTACTCATGCTGCCTATTACAAAATTGTTTATGCATGTACTCATAACTACAGTTTTTTAAAAAACTCCAAAATTATTTAATAACATTCCAACTTGAGAAATTCCAAAAATCTAAATATAATTTTTATCACACTTTGATTATATAGGAAGAAAAAAAAGCAATTTTCCAGAAAATTTTGTGTCTTTGTTGCCCCATACATTCATTTTGCCCTATACTTTCTACTCCAAAATCAACCATCATATATATATTTCATAATGTATTTTATAATTATAATATATTGTGGAAACAACTGGATACCTCCCTTAAGTCAAAATTCTATTCAAATGTTTAAGTGTCAAAGTGCAAAAATGTGATAGAAGACAGAGAAGAGAATCAGAGGGAGAGAAAGTATCTCCAGGAAGGAGAAAAATAATTACATGTCTTTATAAGTTTCATAGAAACATGTAGAGAAAATATATTTTCAAATCTCTAAATGGAGTTATTTTATCTATTTTATGAAATACTCTTCTCTAGAAGAAACTAAAATCCCTTCTCTATTATAACTTGTTTCTACAATCTTATCTCTATTAAAAATATGAAATACTGTAGCTTTTTTATATACAGCATTCAATTTACAGAGAATTTTTACAATCAAAGATAAAGCCAATTTCAAAGGGATAGGTAACCATATTAGGATTCTTCTGCAAGAATGTACTTGTTTCACTCAGATTCTCCAGAGGAAATAAACACATTTTGAATATACAAAGTACTATTCATCATTTTGTTAAAAGTATAAATAATCCACCAGGGGGAAATGTGGAGGGAAAACACCCAAGAGCAATATATGACTCTGGAATGCAAAATTAGCTTGGACAAATTATTAGAAAACATACTGTAAAGAATAATCCTTTGCTCTCCACAGACTGAACAAAGTGACACAGAGAGAAATTCACGTGTTTTTTTTTTCATCCAATAAAACTCTCCCTCTAGAATAAGTGAAAACAGGAGTCAACCTTTCAATAGTACCAGTAAATATGCCTTAATTCTCATTGTTCTCCAGCTTCTGCAAAAGATCTTCACATTTTTAGGACTCTCTAAATGGATATCACATGAATTCAAAGACGGAATGAAACTTTCAAATGTCAGAAAGTCCCAGGTGCTACCCACAAAAACAAAAACAAAAACCACGCAAATCACAGAAACCAGCTATTCATTAATGCACAAGACTGGTATAATAAACAGCCTCTTAACCAGCTCTAAAATCCTTTCAGCCTTTGTGTTCGGCCTATTTGTTCAGTCTGCAGACCCATGTAGACTGTGTGGTATGATATTTTTATCAGAAGTCCTGAAGTTTCTAACCCTGAAGACAAAATTAAGTCCCATGGACAGAGAATTTTGATGCAAATTTTGTTAACTCAGGAGTGGATTTGGGAGTCTCAACAGGTCTTGTCTCTTCAAGTAAAAATTTGAAATCTTAGATAGTCTTTAATACTTACATGACTAAGCTCACAATACATCCAGGCTAACTTGGCATGTCTGGGCAAGAAATGGATTGTTCTTGTAAATAATCCAAAACAAGATTTTTCCATCTTGTAAACAATCCAAATGGATTGTTCTTATAAACAGAGGAAACAAATTCTAGATCTACTTCTTCCCTTACATACCATAGATCACACTTCTAGTTCAAAACCTAATTACTTCGTATTTGCCTTTTTTTCCCTATCATGGTAGTTAGTACTTACAACCTGTTATGAGCTACTCATGCACACAGCCTTTATTAGATTTAATATACTTATTTTAATTTCATAAAATAACACAAAATATATTTTTAACAACTACGTACTTTGGCCAGTTATTATCTTAATACTTTACAAATATCATTTCAATTAATCCTCATTACAGTTCTACGAGGTGTGCACTATTGTTTTCGTCATTTTAAAGATAAGGCACAAAGAAGTTAAATAATTTGCCCAAAGCCACATAATTTGTAAGTAATGAAGCTAAAATTTGAATCCAGGCAGCCTGACTTCAAAGTGCATGTTCTTAATCGTTATGTTCTCTGAAATATTCTCCTTATACAAACATTTTTATTCTATACTTGCCATATTCCTTCCTAGAGAAAAAAGGAGAAAAAACAAAACAAAAAAAACAGCTAGCCAATCAATTTAAATGAATACTCTTGACAAGGGCTCACTCTTTCAGCCATCTCCACCATGGTACAATGCTAACCAATGAAAACAAAGGATTTGCTTTCGTTTACAGTGAATTTGTTTTCCTTGACAGCACAAGCCACTTACTTGTGCCATCTTCTTCCTTCAGTCCGTGCTTTTTCTGCACCATGCACCTTTCCCTCATCAGGTTCTGCTAAAAGACCATTTGAAGCTGTAATTTGTTTGCAGTTTCCTTACCTGATTCTTCATCTAACAGAATCTTCCCCTGCTAGGCAGAACATGACCTCCTGCCTACGAGAGGACAGTGGCTATAGATTTCTTCTACATAACTGGACTTTTGGACTTGATCCTAAAGAGCCAATTTTTCCCTGATATAGTCACTGCTCACTCATGATAGCATCCCTTCAAAAAGTAGGGCTCTTTTCTCCTTCAAATATTGCTTGAGACTAATCATAACCGTCAAGGCTATGGTTTTTCCAGTAGTCATGTATGGATGTGAGAGTTGGACTGTGAAGAAGGCTGAGTGCTGAAGAATTGATGCTTTTGAAGTGTGGTGTTGGAGAAGACGCTTGAGAGTCCCTTGGAC